>JAUPFZ010000019.1:7002500-7325000 GCA_036937285.1 Euphydryas editha
AATAAATTATATAATTAATTTAAAACAGCTAATAATAATTGTTGCACTACGTAATGTGTTCGTCGCGCGTGCGCGTTCTGACTACTGACTACGTAGCGACATACGCTACCTAGTGAGTAGACACAACGACGCACTTGATGTCGTAGATATCAGTGTAGAGCTCGGGTGCGCGATAGTACCGCGTGAACGTGCCGTGTAGCTACGGTAGTCAGTGCTTTTACTACGGTGCGCTTGATATCGTAGACGTCCGTGTAGAGCTCGGGCGCCCGATCGTAGCGCGTGAACGTGCCGTGTCGCTACGGTAGGTAGTACTCACCACGGCGCGCTTGGTGTCGTAGATATCGGTGTAGAGCTCGGGCGCCCGATCGTAGCGCGTGAACGTGCCGTGTCGCTACGGTAGGTAGTACTCACCACGGCGCGCTTGGTGTCGTAGATATCGGTGTAGAGCTCGGGCGCCCGATCGTAGCGCGTGAACGTGCCGTGTCGCTACGGTAGGTAGTACTCACCACGGCGCGCTTGGTGTCGTAGATATCGGTGTAGAGCTCGGGCGCCCGATCGTAGCGCGTGAACGTGCCGTGTCGCTACGGTAGGTAGTACTCACCACGGCGCGCTTGGTGTCGTAGATATCGGTGTAGAGCTCGGGCGCCCGATCGTAGCGCGTGAACGTGCCGTGTCGCTACGGTAGGTAGTACTCACCACGGCGCGCTTGATGTCGTAGAGGTCGGTGTAGTGCTCGAGAGCGCGCTGCAGAAGGCCTGCCTTTTCGCACAGCTGCGCCACATGCGCGCGGTCGTAATGCGTGAACATGCCGTTGCCCAGGATCGCGTCGGCGACCTGCGGCGCTGACATCAGGTTCATCTCCAGCAACCTACCCAAAGATTACATAAATAGATACTAAAAATAACCAAAAGAGAACTTTTCAAAATTGAATGCTTATTTGTCATATATAATATATTGTATTTAGTAAAAAAGAAAGTGTTATAACTACTCTTAATTCTTACCTAGTTTGCAATGGTCCTTCCTCGGGTCTATTATTCTTTAAAGCATCAAGTAGGAAGGCAGTACACTGTTGCACCATATTCTGTTCCATGAAAACATCGACAATCTGTTGAATATCTGCTAACGGAGGATCTTCAGCTACCAGCATACCAGCGAAACCAGCACCTTGTTCAGGGTTGGTGCGCATCACAGAGCGCAGAAGATAAATGTAATCTGGCGTATAACCAACCTAAAAATATAAGCATTTTTATAGTAAACATCTGAAACTTAAGTGCGTTAAAAGGTGAAAGATATGTGAAAAATAAGGTTTTTACCTTCTTCGCGTAAAGTACAATTTTCTGGAACTGACCAGTTTCAGCAAAGCACTGAATAACTTTGCTCGCAACATTGGCTCGAAGATACACTGATAGTGCAAGAGTAGGGTCGACTTGCTTCACAAGATCTCCGAGCTCTTCTGAGCACTCAAGCTTCTCCTCTTTTAACCACTTTTCTAGCAACTGCTTCCGACCTGCAGTCATAAAATAACTTTTGCCATTGCTATTAAAGAATACACTCATGTGTCCCAAAATAATGTATTATATATAAAATACTGCAAAAATTTCACGTGTGAAATTTGAATCATCACATGTATTTTATTAGAAGTTGGAGGAGGGCCACATGTTGGACATATCTTTTGTAACATCACATTAATCAATAGTATTGTGAACTTTTAAATCTAAACAGTAAAAAACTAAGTACCAAAATGTATACACATTTAATTACAATTATTTCTTACCTTGCAACAAAACTGGGCGGCACAGTTCAAGTGACTCGAATTTGTTCAGTTGCGCCTGATCTAGTAGTATGCCAAAGTACTGCAACAGTGGGGATGTTTGTCCCGGCTGGGTGGGTACCTGCTGGAACCGCTGAATTGTTTGTGGGGTCCGGAGAATACCTCGAGGTGCCATGGCCGCTACCTAAATTATATAGAAAATATTTAATAACAAAAGAACTTAATTGTTAGAGCATTACTGGGCCATATTTTACAATGATAATGGTTAATGATAACAGCTTTTACTTGCTCTTATGCACAATTACTATACCCAGCGAAAATCAATGCTATTTTGACAGAAACAATTGAATAGAATATATTGTTTTAAACTAACGCGATCACTATTCATATTTAAAGGGGTTGTTTCAAATTTATATGGAGCCTGGGCCAGGTATTTGTACAGTATTTTAAAATGTTCAGGGTCATGAAATAATGAATATTTTTTCTTTATTTCTCATGAAAAGGCCTTATTTACGAGGTAGTTTTAATTTGCAAAATAAAATCGCAACAACTTGTCATCCCTTTTGACAATGACATATACACAAACGTTATGATGACATTTTAAATAAAAATAACCACAAAAAATAGGTACGTATCCAACACTAAGTCGATCGAAAGATTTCGAAGATGAGAAGTCCAAAGAAAAGCCGGGGTCGTTAAAATAATATTCAGTAACAAAAAGAAACGACGAAAAAACACTCCAACGCAGCAAGACGCCAATGAATGACTTGACATTTGACAATTAAAATGACACTAAGATAACACATTGTCATCAAATATAGACAACAAAAGTAGGTTGATGTACTTCTAGAGTTGCTATTCTACGAATGTATCTAATTATAAATTTTATAATTACCTCTTAATCACTGTAAAACTACTAAAAAGCATATTTTATTTTAATTTCTATGATTTTTTACTATTTTTTGATATACCGTACAAATACCTGGCCCAAGATGAAACAACCCCTTTATGTTTGTTCGGGTGCTTACCGCATTTATAATTTTTAGTTCCCTATATTTCGGCAATGTTTCAATCGCCATGAGTCTCCCCGTGATCATGGCGATTGAAACATTGCCGAAATATAGGGAACTAAACAAAATTATAAACGCGGTAAGCACCCGAACAAATATAAATTCAAAAATTGAATAGGAAAATATCAATTTCGCTAATAATAAGTCATATTAAAATAAATGAACTTATATTTCAATTAAGGTAATTATTGCAATTAGACTTACTTTAGCTGCTTCTCCATACTGTCCATTAGTAAAAAGCATGTTGAATTTTCTCACAAACAGGTCTTCTGCTCCAGCGAGATTATTCCTCACTGCGAGACGAAGTGCCAATTCAGGGTTCTGCAGCACGGTGTTGATGTATGGAACTATTGAGTCTTCTTCCACTGTTACTGACAGTACCTGCCCTTTGCGATTAACTCCTACAATTAAGTTTTTTTTGTTAAGTAAGTTCATAGACACTATAGAATAGTCACTTTAAAAATCTGTTATGTCTATTCTATTTGGAGCTACTAAGACTCGAAATAATTGATTTTATTATATTAGAGATTGTCCATTGTGATTGTTGTGTTTGTGATTTGTCATTGTAAATTAATTTGTGGGATATTATAATACATGCCCTGATTTCCTATCTTGCTTTTACCTGCCTACCTTGGCCCATAAAGGAAACGTTTACTTTGTGAACAAGTGACATTTCAAACTCATATATTGTAGTAATAATCAACAAAAACAAAAATTTATTTTTTCAAGTAGGATTTAAAAGAACTTTTGATTATCATTATAGCAAGTAATTTTACTATTTAATTAAGAATAATTAATGTGAAGCTACCACTTTTGGAATGTAGAATCTGCTAAAGAGAATCAGCAAGAAACTCATCACTTTTTTTAAAAAAAAGGTCATCATTCCATATTCTGTCATAGGTCCTGTATGAAAGAGAGCGACAATAAGCCCACATATCTTTGTAATTTATATAATCTTGTACAGATTAGTATGATTTGACATTGTTTTTTTTTTTAAATATAATAATTAATGTACTGTGAAACAATGGTATCTATCTACACAAAAACATCTCAAAGGGAGACTCGAGATTCAAGATCATAAATGCAAAGAACTGAACATTATTATTCTTACCAATAATTCCACCAGTTGACTCGTGGGGCGCTGTCACAAATATAGTATCGGAGGAGATACGGTTCATATAGATACATGTTCCGGTTTCGATGTCGTACATGTGTATGTAGCCGTACTTGGTGATCAGGTAGATGACGTCATACTTGGGCGATACTTGCATAGCCACGGGAAAATCATTCTGCGCTTCGGCAGGGAAGAAAACGTCTACCGCTTTCTTAGGGAATGGTTGATTTCCAGCTGGCGTCTGACCCACCTCTATAATTATTATAGAAAGTGTTTTCAATTATACATAAAAATAAAATTTAATCGCTACTCATTGGTAAAAATATTACAAGCCTTAGATGAATATATATATATTTTTTACATTACGGTTGAATTTCAAATACAAAAAAAAAGGAATATTGGAATATTAAATTTGTTCTGAAATTTAAAAAAATTGAGGACCAATTAAGAGTCAGATAATTTTTTTATGAAAATAATTATGGGAATATTTTTGAAAACATTCTGCATGCTGAAAATTGATACCATTAATAAATAAATTTTATCTATCTTTGTAATAAAACTAATAGATTTACCAATAATATGCAGTTTTCCGCCTTGAGCCGTCCTGACGGCGAAGCAAAAGAGAGTAGATGGTTCAGCGTTGCCTTCCGCCTTGAAGGTCGCGAAAGAAGCTGCATGTCCTTCTATAGGTTGTGAACACTTGCGCTCCACAGAGTACAGCTGCATTGCGCCTACTACGCGGTTCTGTTGCGCTGAGATACCTGAAAGACACAGCGACAGATGTCAAATAAAAAGAACAAATACAAATTCATACATTAGATAAAATATAAAAACATTATTTTTTCTCTTTATGGGGGAAAAAATGTCAACAATATTGTTATATAAACGTTTAATATTCGTTATTATATACGTTATATAAACGTTTTAATATTCTAGATTTTCATGTTCCAGTACAAAGACAAACACACTTAAAACATATGTTATATAAACAAAACAAAGTATTTCAAGGCTCCAATAGAATTTGAAACAATTTTAAAACTTTCAAACATACATAATATTTAATATTCTGGTTATTTATCATCCTAATACTAAATCTACTAATAAGGCTACTTATAATATATGAAAATAGTGTTAAAAAATTTAGTGTACATAAAAAAAACCTATGAGATCTTCGTAGATCGTATTTTATTAAAATTATCATTTTAAAGTTTATATTTTATTTTAGCCAAGTTTAAATGAATAAGCTTACCAACAAGCAACAGCCACTGTTGTTTGGGATCAGTTCTGTAATTGATGATTTGGCACTCTGATAGTGATGAGTGTCTGTCGAACATCTTGACCGGAGTTGAGTCACCCTCCATGGACCAATGGTAGACCGACAACTTGGTGACTAGCGCGAGGGTATTCGGCGATATCCACTTCCAAAATACGACGTCTTCGGTCATAGTGTGCGCTTTCATCTTAGATTTCATTTCGATGTTGAATATTTGGAGGGTCTTTTGCGCTGCTGGGACGGAAGATCACAATTAATATGCAATCATCTTTTACAAATTTATATATGGCAGAAGTTTAGCTGTCCGTTTGTATTTTTTTCAATATAATTCGTGATAGTTTGAATAGGGTAAAAAATTTAAAAGTACTCGTAACATATAAATACCACGATGGCAAGTCTCTACTATTGTATTTGTTTATGTATAAATAGTATTTTATATAAAATTGACAATTAATTATTTATTTAAGAGCAAAAATCTCAAGTTATATTGTTTATTTAATTACAAGAACATATCTACTTATTGTTAGATGGGGGCGCTTACCTTATGATGGTCACATCACACTAAGCGCATTATAATAAATATTAAGGTCAAATGTCTTAAGTTCCACTATATTATTACAAATAATTAATTATTTTCCAAATGTAAGCAATAATAAAATGACATTAAATGAAGAAATATCGATTAAAATAAAAAAAAATCTAAGCTTTTTAATGTTTAAAAGCAAAAAAAAAATATCAAGATATCAAACACAATTGGGTTTGACATGCATAGTGCTCCGTTTTATGACGAAGAAAATATAGACGTAAAGGTTGCCTGGTTTAACTCAATAGTAACTGATCTGTTCAATAAACACGCTCCTTTAAAACGAGTTAAACTTAAATATTCCCCAGCACCTTGGATTACAGCGGAAATAAAGCAGTGCATGATCAAGCGTGATAAGGCAAAGTCTCGTTTAAGGAAAAATTCAACTGACGCTAACTTAGATCGGTACAGGTTACTGCGTAATCGATGCAATAAAATGTGTCGTGAAGCGAAGCGTCGTTATGTCCACAGATTGAAGATTCTGACTGTAAACATGTCTGGAAATTCCTAAAATCTTTTGGTATTGGAAAATCTCCTACTTCTGGTGACAATTCAGTGGATCTGAATGCTTTAAATACTTACTTCTCAACTTCTCCTACTTTTTTGGATGACCTCGTAAAATCAAAAACTATTTCGGAGTTAGCTAGAACTATATTACCGATGTGTTCCTCCTTTGCCTTGCAGCCGGTTACTCAAGAGGAAGTTAAGAAACATATATTATCCATAAGTTCTACTGCTGTTGGTTATGACGGAATATGTTCCAAAATGATTCGTCTTATTATCCCAGAATTCCTTCCCTTACTAACTCACTTGTTTAACTATTCTATGTCTACTTGCATCTTTCCGTCTATGTGGAAAAAAGCTCACGTTGTTCCTTTATCTAAAGTTAACAAACCTACTTTACTATCACATTATCGCCCTATTTCCATACTACCTTTCCTTTCCAAAGTTATGGAGCATGTTGTGCATGACCAGTTATCTCGGTACTTGGCATCTAACTGTCTTCTGAATCCTTGGCAGTCCGGATTCTGAACCGGACATAGCACTGTAACCGCGCTTTTAAAGGTTTCAGATGATATTAGATCTGCCATGGAGAATCGAAGTCTTACGATTGTTGTATTACTGGACTTTAGTAATGCATTCAATTCTGTGGACTTCGAAATTTTATTGAGTATTTTAAGATCAATGAATATTTCTTCCCCTGCGTGTAACTGGTTTGACTCTTATCTTCGAGGACGCTCACAGTGTGTTCATTTGGGTGAAAGTCACTCAAATTGGAGCACTCTCAAGTCAGGTGTTCCTCAGGGTGGTGTTCTATCTTCTTTATTATTCTCTATTTTCATTAACACAATAACGACGGTAATCTCTTCCAAATTTCACCTTTATGCTGATGATCTACAATTGTATCGCCACTTTAGTGTTGTGGATAGTGCGGATGCTATCGCTTGTATGAATGAAGACCTTAACCGCATATATTCTTGGGCTCGACGCTTTGGTCTTGTAGTTAATCCTACGAAATCACAAACGCTAATAATCGGTAGCCGTCATATGCTCTCATGTCTGTCCTCAAATAATATTAATAATGTTGTACAGAGTATATACAAACATACTCGTACATTGAATTTGTTATATTTAATATATTTTTATGTTATACAACTTCTGTCTACACAGCATTTCACATGCACATTAACATGAATAAATCAGTGTAAAAACAGCACTCGTGGAGTAAAGTCATTTCGCACCTTAACTCCTCCTAACTTATTGTACGTGTACAAACAGTTCCATACAATAGTTTTTTGGTCCTTCGAGAAATTAACAATTTCAGTAAAGTTTTAATTTTATGTGATAACAATCACACCTGTGCAAACAGCACATTTTTATTGAATTTTTTAAAAAATATCACGTGGCAAACAGTCACATCCTCGCGACACGTGGCACGGTGTTTGGTGAACAGAACATTAACGTTTTAGTGCTAATAAAGTGATTTAGACATTAAAACTGTGATTGAGTAGTACTTCTAGTGTGACCCCTTCGCACGCCGAGAGGACATCAGAGACCTGACTGTAAGGCGCTAAATAACAACATTTACAAGTAAGATCTTTCCTTTTTCTGACACCATGGATATGCTACTCCGCCGCCAGGCTGAAATTCTCGACGCCATTAAGCAAATAGAGCGTAATTTCAAGAAAGACCCTAGCAGCCGCAAAACACGTCAATATTTGGACGCCAAGCTCGAGTCCATCGACAAACTGTGGTCGGAATTTAATTCTAATGACAACAAGCTAGAGGCTTTTAAGGACGACTCGCAATACTTCGCGGAGGAACAGTACGACCGAGCGAAAGAATACTACACCAGGGTTCGCTTTATGATAGCGTCACATCAGCCCGTTCCATCTCTGCAGCATAAGCCGGTCGTAAGTAGCCAGGACGCCGAACTAAAGGTCACAACGGCAGTTAGCACTCCAAGCGACGTAACCGGTCGCGCCGGGACGCCCAGCCCGCTGCCCGCGCCGGCGCCGCGTGACTCTCACCAACAGCTCGCTCCCGCACCCGTGCTGCAGTCAGAGCTTGAAAAATTATTGTCGCAACAACGAACAAATTTTAGAGCTTTGTCGAGACAAATACAAGGTATAAATTTAAATACTATTATAGATAAGTGGGAGCTGGAAGAGGAGCTTCGCAATCTGCAGACGCGTTGGGATACCATCGATAAATTGCACCTTAAAATCGATCATATGAGTCAGGGTTCCAACATCCAATATGAGCATGACTTTAGTTATAATGAAACAATATACAAAAATATGAGAAGGTCAATTTATCAAAAATTGTCAGCCACTTCCCATCTTCAACAATCCACCCCTACAATAGATATTCCGGTTTTTACAGGAAAGTATATTCAGTGGCCTACTTTCTTTGATCTATTTAACGAAACAATTCACAACAATAACTTTTTAACTAAGTGTCAAAAAATGCAACACCTAAAGGGGAAGTTGAAGGGGGAAGCGGAGAGGCTAATACAGCATCTTAATATTTCTGCAGATAATTATGATACTGCGTGGGATCTGTTAACCCGTAGGTACAATAACACCCAACTGTTATTTACAAAAAATTTAGAGACCTTTTTGAATCAACCTACTGTTCAAAAGCAAACAGCTTACGAAATTAAGCGTCTCTATGACACTAGCATGGAATGCATTCATGCTATACAAAATTTAGGGGTCAACATTTCTTCATGGGATCCGATATTAGTTCATTTAATATGTAAAAAATTAGATCCTGTTTCCTATAATGATTATAAAGAAGCCCGTAAGTCACCACGTGACTTGCCTTTGCTTAAAGAGCTTATGAGCTTTTTAGAGGGAAAATTTACAGCCCTCGAAGAGATTAGCAAGAAAGATTTAACTTATGTTTATAGATCTAATTTGAATACAAATCAATCGCCTTTAAACAAATCGAGTAATATTAACCAATTTCGTTCATCGAATCGCAATGGAAAATTCCAGAGCAATACAACACGTGTTTGGAATTGTCCATTTTGTAAGCAAAAACATAATTTGTTTAAATGTAATAAGTTTGCGCAATTAGGACCGGATGCGAAACTGAAAACGGTAAAGAAATTGGATATTTGCACGAATTGTCTATTCAGTCATGATGGCAACGCATGCAGTTCTAATAAATTGTGTAAAATTTGTCACGGTAAACATAATTCCATTTTACACGATTCATTTGCATCATATTCCGCGCCCCCCTCTCTTACCGTCGCTGCCGCTAGTAACTTGATGCATGCGTCCCCCTCCGCCTCCGCGCCGAACAAATTGCTTACAGCCGTTGTCGACAGACATCATAGCGTTAACTACGTTTCCAATGATGACGAGGAAATTCTTCTTACGACATTATTAATAAAAGTTAAGGCAGCGGATGGCTCATACATCACCCTGAGGGCTCTACTCGACCAGGGCTCTCAAATCTCGCTTATCTCTGAAAATGCTGCACAGTGGCTAGGTCTACCGAGATCTCGTTACCATGCATCTATTTCCGGTATAGGTTATGGTTCAAAACAAAGTAAAGGAGTACTTAATCTCTCGTGTCAGTCTATATATGGCGATTATGTTTTTGAAACACAAGCCTTAGTCATAAATCATGTCATAAATAGCTTACCCAGCGTTTCCTTTGTTAAACAGACCTGGGAACATCTCCAGCATATACAGCTGGCTGACCCGGATTACAATATCTCAAAACCCATAGATTTATTATTAGATGCTAGTGTTTATTCCGATATCTTAATGAGTGGCTTAATTAAGGGCCCCGGCAAAGCACCCATTGCCCAACAAACAAGGTTGGGTTGGATATTATCAGGAAATGTGAGAACATTTAATTGTAGTGTTGTTATTAATAATTTATCTGAGATATCGAATTATTGGGAATCTGAGGAAATAAACGAGTGTACCGTTGACATAACGGAAAGTGAAAAATATTGCGAACAACTTTTTAAAAGTACCACTAAACGTTTAGAGAGCGGTAGATACGAGGTAGCGCTTCCTATGAAGCCAAATTTTGAACAAAACTTAGGTAAGTCAAAAAACAAGGCCATCACACAATTCATAAGTTTAGAAAAGAAATTAGCTAGTAATGAACAATTTTCTCAAAGTTATAAACAATTTATGAACGAGTACTTAAGCCTCGGTCATATGAAACCTGTTGATAACAGTCAACAAGGACCGTCATGTTACCTTCCCCACCACGGAGTTATAAAAGCTGACTCAACTACCACTAAATTAAGAACAATTTTTAACGCTTCATCGAAAACATCATCAGGTAACAGCCTAAATGACTTGATGGAGCGGGGGCCAAATTTGCAAAAGGATCTGCACAGCCTTATTTTAATTTGGCGTCAACATAAATATGTAATTACTGCGGATATCGAAAAGATGTTTCGTCAGATACTTGTAAGTGAGTCAGCTCAGCATCTACAGCGTATTGTGTGGAGGGAATCCCGAGGAGACCCGTTGAGAGAGTATCAGCTTACTACTATCACGTACGGTACAAAGGCCGCCCCATACCTCGCTATGCGCACATTAAGGCAACTCGCAGACGATGATGCGCAAAAATACCCATTAGCCGCTGCCGCCTTAAAGAATTCGTTTTATATGGACGATCTTCTAGAAGGATGTAACACTCTTGAACAGGCTAAGGAACTTCAGCAACAGCTGATCAATATTTTGAAGGGAGCCGGCATGAAAATACGTAAGTGGAGTAGTAACGACCCTGATTTTATTCAAAATTTATCATCGGAGGACGTAGACTCCTCCTTAGACTTCCGATGCACGAAGTCCAGAAAAACACTGGGGTTACGATGGAATCCAAAATATGATACATTCTCATTTAAAAATATATTTTACGATATTAATGACGATACACATATTACAAAGCGGCAGTTGCTATCACATATTTCAAAAGTCTTTGACCCCGTAGGATGGCTCGCTCCGCTGACCATCAGGGCTAAACTTTTATTTCAGAAGACCTGGTCAGATGATTACATGACCTGGGATCAAAGGTTACCGCCCCACTTAGTAGAGGAGTGGCAACAACTAAAGCGAGATCTCCAAAGTATTGAAATTTTTGAAATACCGAGATATTTTGGAGAAAGCGATCAAATTAACCTATACGCTTTCTGTGACAGCTCAGAAAAAGCGTACGCTTGTACAATTTTTGTAAGCACTAGAAATGCTAAGGGTGAGTACACAATAATGTTACTCACCGCAAAAACAAAGTTAGCACCGATAAAAAATAAATTAACGCTACCGAGACTCGAACTTTGTAGCGCTTTATTATTATCACGTTACATAGTGTCATTGCGAAATAAACAAAGCGTACCGCGACTTAGTTACTTAACTTCCGCAGAAATGCAACGTTCGTATAACGTAATTATAAGGACGGTACAAAAATATGAATATGTAGAGGATTATCAACGTTTAGTTAATAATAAAAACATTAGTCGAAACAGTAAATTATCAAGCCTTTGTCCCTATATAGACAAAAACGATGGACTTATGCGAGTTCGAGGAAGGCTCAATAACTCACTTTTAAGTTCATCAGCAAAACATCCAATTATAATTTCAAGTCACTGTCGTCTAACAAATCTGATTATATCTGAAGCACATACATTAACGCTTCATGGTGGCCCTCGACTAACACTTTCTTTTATCAGGCAGAAATATTGGATCATAGGTGGACTACGCACCGTTAAGAGGGAGTTGCGGAAATGCGTCAAATGCAGGCGCTTTAGTGAACAGAAGTCACAACAATTGATGGCTGATCTTCCACAACCCAGGGTTACCCCATCACGTCCCTTCACACATACAGGTGTAGACTTTACGGGTCACTTTGACATAAAAATAAACAAAGGACGCGGGGTTAAAACTTCAAAGGGCTACGTAGCAGTTTTCGTATTTTTCTCTACCAAGGCAGTTCATTTAGAACTGGTATTTGATCTCAGTACTCCGGGATTTTTAGCTGCGTTTAGGAGATTCTGTGCTCGACGCGGTTGCCCTCGCCGAGTTTACAGTGACAACGGAACAAACTTTGTGGGCGCTAACAGGCTGCTCAAAAGGGAGTACGAGCAGATCATAAAAACTATAAACCAGGATTTCTTTCGTAACATATACAACTACAACATTGAGTGGGTATTTAACGCACCGGGGAATCCAGAAGCCGGAGGTTTGTGGGAAGGAGCCGTTAAACGCATGAAGTATCACCTGAAAAGAGTGGTTGGGGAGCAAAAACTCACCTACGAGGAGTTCATCACTGTTCTTCATCAGGTAGAAGCTTGTCTTAACTCTCGGCCGCTGGTTGGTTTAACAGAAAACCCAGAGGATGAGTATCTGACCCCTGGGCATTTCTTGGTCGGAGGATATTTACTCTCTCGACCACAGACAGACCCTGAACATATTAGTTTAACTACCAGATGGAAGATGATACAATCCATGAATAAGCAGTTCTGGAGAAGGTGGTCTGCCGAATACTTACAGGAGTTGCAATCTCGTTCGAAGTGGCGTAAAACTACCAAAAATCAAGAACTAGATGACATTGTCGTTATAAAAGAAGAAAACTTGCCTCCTGGTAAATGGGCTCTGGGGAGAATTGTAGAAACTCATCCCGGCAAGGACGGTCACGTTCGGGTCGTATCAGTAAAAACCAAAAACGGCGTCATAAAAAGGCCAATTATTAAGCTTGTCCCTCTACCGGTAAAAGAGGAAACAAAGGTGATGACGTCATCCCCTGACGACCAAACCACAGCTCGTGACGTCACCACCGTATTACCGAAAACTCAACGTCAAGTGTGCACTGCCTCACGAAATCGTTTTTATAATTTTATAGTAACACTTTTAATGCTATTTCTTTTTACTATACCTTCTATACACGCATCTTATAATTTTTCTTATTTTGATAACAATCAAAGCGTTTACTTTCATAAAATAAAAGACATGAGCCTCATTCGGGATGAATGGAAACTAGTTGTATTTTACAATATGTCCTCCTATTGGCTAGGCCTAGAGAGCGTAAACAAGTATGTCAGTCATATACGTAAAATAACAAACGATTTAGAGTTATTACCACAGTACAAAGGTATCCAATTCCAACTAGAACATGAGTTATCAGAAATAAATCACTACAACGATATTCTTATGATTCACAATAAAAATCGTAGGCTAAAAAGAGGTTTGGTTAACGGAATTGGTTATTTAGCAAACAGCTTATTTGGCGTACTCGATGATAGGTTCTTAAAACAATACGAGAAAGACATTGAGAAAATTAAAATCAACGAAAGTCACTTACAAATATTGTTAAAAAACCAGACTAGTGTTATAGAGGCACAGTCTAATATTTTACGTAGAAATGAATACATAATGAACAAACAGTTTGTTGTTATTCAGGATTATATTAGAAATATATCTTTAACATTGAATGGTGTTCAGTTACATAATAGAAATGAATTGTATATTTTATCTTCTTTTTTATCTGCTCAAATAATTATATCAAATATTAGAAGTGTTCAACAAAATTTGATTAATACTGTAACCGATATTTGGCAAGGTCATATGGACCCATACATTTTACCGCCTAAGCAATTTGAAGAAAATGTTAATTTTATATCAGGTCACATTTCTAGCGACTTATCTTTACCTGTTGATAAGAGCGATATTCAATCATTGTATAAGTTACTTAAAATAAATGCTAAGGTAGGGACTAGGTTTCTAATTATAGAAGTAAGAATACCATTAGTTAGGAAAGAACAATATGAGGTTGACCAGGTATACAGTTTATCGGTAAATAACTATGTCATGGAAACCCTGACTCCATATTTGGCATTTAACTTGCAAAAGGATTTACTTCTCTTGTTGACAGAGAAAGAAGTGGAATCATGCATACACGTATCTTTGGAAAAAATATTGTGCTCCTACGATAAACCGATATACAGTGTACGATTAACTAAGCATGTATGCGACATACGTATAAATAATAAAACAATATGCAGTTCAAAACAAACGCGATGCGAGGAGCGATGGATCAAATTGCACAATACAGGTAACAGGTGGCTATTCTCTTGTTGCGAGAAATGCCCTCTTCGCATATTTTGTTCCGGTAACGTACAGCTGATTACCTTGACCGGTAATGGACTGATTGATATAGGTCAAGGTTGTGTGATTAAAGGAGAATCATTTTCACTCTACGGACATAAGAACTTCTTCAATCAGATCGAGGTTGGAAACAGAATATCAGTAGATCCAAGTACATCGGTTTTAAACGATATCGTGAACTCTACCCTTCCGGAGTCTTTCATATCGGAGAACCACGACGAAACCTGGAGAGATCTACATAGACGGATTGAGGATATAAAGTCGCAGTCTGACGGCTCACTAAGCGTACATGATATCCATCAATACTCGGTGCTATATATTGTAATAGCGATACTAGGCCTGTTGGCTTGTTACTACCTCGTGCAGCGCTGGCGTGGCGTCAGGCGCGTGTGGCGCGTTGCTGCGGCGGCAGCGGCCGCTCCAGTGGTGTTCCACCCGCACGCTCAACAGGAAGTTTCACATGGCGCTCACAGTGAGATGCGCACCTCAACATTTAGTGTCGACAAGGCGACCGTTACATCGCCGATGGCCCCTCCACGATTAGTGAGACTAGATATTCCGACCGTAAGTGATAGTGAATGAAGTGAAAATGTGTGTAGTGTTAAAAACTAAATCAGACCGGACCTATTTGACATTTAATATTAATCTGTATCTATATTTTTTAATCTGTCTTTTCTTATTTTCCCTTTTGGAGTGGGCAGTATGTACAGAGTATATACAAACATACTCGTACACTGAATTTGTTATATTTAATATATTTTTATGTTATACAACTTCTGTCTACACAGCATTTCACATGCACATTAACATGAATAAATCAGTGTAAAAACAGCACTCGTGGAGTAAAGTCATTTCGCACCTTAACTCCTCCTAACTTATTGTACGTGTACAAACAGTTCCATACAAATGTATTATATGATGGTGTGCCAATTAATTACGTTGATACAGTTAAAAATCTAGGTCTTCATTTTAGCAGTGACTTGTCCTGGTCTAAGCATATTAACGAAATTTCTAAAAAAGTACATTTCTCAATTCACTCCCTTAAAAATCTCCAATACTTCCTTCCGATTAAAACTAAAACTCTTCTTGCTCAATCGGTTTTACTTCCTCTTCTTGATTATGCTGATTCCTGTTACCTGGATGCTACTGAAGAACAAGTCAATAAACTTGAGAGGCTACAAAACTTATGTATTCGATTCATTTTCGGACTTCGCAAGTTTGATCACATCTCTAAGTATAGAGCTGAACTCAAGTGGCTTCCTATTCGGCTTCGCAGGGATACTCACATCCTTTGTCTCCTATATAATATGCTATTCAATCCATTGTCACCCAACTACCTACGTGAGCGTTTTAAATTTTTACATCCTCCTGGTTCCTCTTGTCAATCCAATGTTCAACTCCTCCTGCAAATTCCATCACATTCTTCCAATTTTTACTCCTATTCGTTTACCGTCCACGCAGCAAGGTTGTGGAATTCGTTACCATCGTCGATTCGCACGAGTAAATCTATTAATATCTTTAAAAAAAAGATAAAAGAGCATTTTTTGTCCCTGACATGATATTTTACAGTTTATAGATATGTATTTATATATATGTATTTAAGTAATAATTTATGTAATGTATATGTATGTTATATATGTCTAGCGTATACATATTTTGATAAAAATAAATATAGAATGATCTATATTTCCTTCGCCCATAATTTTGCTTGTTAATGTAGTTCCATTTCATTTCGTTTAAGTAGTTTTTTGTTTTGTTTTACGTGTAATTGTACGTCTACCTTATCTGTTTTATGTCTAAAATGATTCCTTTTCGGGTGTGCTGGAAGAAATCTCTCATAGGGATAAGCAAACCCTTTATACATTATATATTTCTGTGACTTGTACATTATTTTTGTAATTTTCTGTACGTATAATAAAGAGTTAAATAAATAAAATAGTTTACAAGTTCCTTTTTTTTCTCAATGTCACCTTCCGTTCCATTATCACTCCCATATCGACGCTACCATAACATTAATATTGTTATTGACCTCGGTTATATATAAAAAAATTAAACTTAATCCGCATCATACCAAATAACGATATGAATAATTAACGAATGATGATTAAGTCAAGATATTTCGGGTAGTACCAATAAGAAGTTAGTTTTAAATGTTTAGGGCTTATTTAACCGGTTGCTGATAAAACTATCTTACGTATAACGGTATCCAATAAATAGTATATTATATATTTGTATTTTTCACTATCAAACTCTATCTATCAGATATTTCTATTCGTAACCTGTGAAGCCGAAAGTTGCAGTTGTATAAGAATGTTAAAGTAGATGTGAAACCGGTCGCTAAGGGTCTGTTGGACCTATTGTACTTTCTGCTGACAAATCCTATCAATAACTTACGGGCGAGATAAACTTTATCAGCAAACGGTAAAACAGGCCCTTAATTTAAAGAAGCACTTAGAGCTTAGCACTTTAGATGTGTACAGGTTAACGACCCAAAGCCTGATCAATTTCGTGAATGTCGTTTACTATAATTTACTTTCTTGGAAAATTGTAACTAAATATTTTAATTAACGCATACAGTCCAGATGTTAACTAAAACAGTACATTCATGTTTCTTGAAATTTCGTAAATATATTGAATGTAATATCACATACCATATAATATAGAACCTCCAAAGAGAACATACTATGGTTATTAGAATCGTACCCATGTCGCAGCTTTTTGTTTTCATTTAAAACCTTTCGGTGCAGTGGTAACGCCGACGGTTATAAGTTTTATCGGAGAGTAAATTTCTATCTGTACCAATGTTTTTATTTGGTACTACGGTGGGGTGTTTACTCTCGTAATTTTCCCCCAACCGTGCCTCCTGCCTCGGTCAATAATTTAGTAGGGAAATAATTCGCTAATATGTAATGCTGCACATAATTATGCACACTGCTTATTGTGACTGATTAGGCACCAGCTCCTTCTATTGAGAAAAACAAGTTACTGTCCAGCAGTGATCATTTACAAATTGTTTGTTGTTGTTTTTTCACTTTTCAGATAATACTTGAATGATTAAGTTATTATTTAAAAAATATAGTAAAATTAAAAACATTATACAGGCTGACTAGTGAATTAGTATCAATATTTAAGGAGAATACTCGGTACATGATTCTCATTCGAATTATGTAAAAATATAACATAAATATTCATAAACTTCTAAGTAAAGTTAACCAAGTTATCTAATTATTTGCGCGTCGTCTATACACCTTAGCTGCACTGTCGACACAAAATAGGTATGTGGGTAGGCACATTTAGTTATCGCGCGGTAGTTTACCTACGTCCTAACGTCGCCACGTATTAACAGGGTAGCAGGCTACTTTTGATAAGCATGATCCAATCCTCCTTCATATTTTAATCCTGGCTTAAGACAGGCAAAAATACCAATATATTTCCTTCGTTTAAGCAACAAATTTGTTGACTAGGCAAATAATATAAACTTTGGACAAAAATAAATGAAAATTAATAATATAAATTAAATTAAGGAAATGTGTCTACGCTTCATTTATTTGAATTGAAATTTATGAAAATTTGGTAAAAAATTAAGTAGCTATTTTTGTATTTAATAATTTATAATTAAGTATCCTAATTCGAATGAGAATCATGTATCAATTGTATCAATATTTAAGGAAAATACTCGTATTTTCCTTAAATATTGATAGTAATTTACCAGTCAGCCTGTATATTTTAATACATTAGTTAATGTCAATTTTTAATCGTAGTGTAAATTATATTCAATTTGCTTTGCGTGTTGTTCGAATATGAAAAAATAATTAGTATCAGACAGCCGAGTACACTTTTACACCAAAATAATAGTACCGATCGATAACAACGAAAACGTTAAGGCTCTCATTTAAACGGCTGACAAATGATTCATATTTATGTGAACTAAAAATGTTTTCGATCAGGTAAAATAGCTTAGTTAGGTAGCAACTTGTGGTTAAATACAATTTGTTAATCAATCAGCAAAAAATTGTAATCAATTTTTGTCATGAACTGAACTTACTATAAGCTGTAATTTTTTCATCATGTACAATCTTTTTCAAAAAAAATAATTTAAACGTACAATCTTTGTCAAAAAATAACCTAACCTAATGTAATTATATATTTTTCAGTTATTTATGTATTTAATAAAATAATTATTACAAAATGTTTTTTTTTGCCTTTCAAACTAAATATATTTTCTCAATTTCCAATTTTTGCACACCTACAAACTTTCGCTCTTGTACGTCCTAAGTTTGGCTGGTAGAGAATGCTTTTAGCATTAAGCCCGCCTTTTGTACAATTCAATTTTGTGTTGTGCAATAAAGTATAAATAAAGAAATAAATTCATTCTATTTACTAATACTGGAAGTAGGTAAATTTTATGATAATTTCTAAAATTGATTGCAGATCCAGAATTGCAGCTGGACAATTTATGTATTGCACGAAAAATCTGTATGTCGTCCAAAGGTTTAAGGGACTAAAAATATTAAAATACTATTCAATTACTTATCAAGTTCTTGACGTAAGGTATAATTATATATTTTGTATGAACAGTGAACGCACTTATGAAATATACAAATTATTGTTAAAAAAATTTAAATTGCGTGTACTAGCGTACACTCGTAAGAAGTGAAACTTATAATAAAAACAGTTTACTTTTTATACGATCGTAATTATATGAGTCCTGTGTTTGCGTTCGGACATGTTTATATTCGAATTACCTACTCACTATAGAATACATCATACAATAACTGCAAACTTCTATATAGTGATACTTAATTTCACTCAAGAATCTTAGAGATTGCTAGCGCAGTGGCTGCCAACGCGAATTCAATTTCGTATATCGCTCGAGAGCTGCAAGTTCAAAACCCTGCGAGAGCCACATTTTGTAGCATTCAAAATTTGATATTTGATTTATTTAGTTTAACTATTTATTTATATATATAGGATTTCATCTACTACCACTCAGAATCTTCCTTGCGCATGTGTTTATTGAAAAACGACTGAAATACGCAATAATCAAGAACAAGATGGCGCGTAACGCAAGATGGCGCATAACGCAAGATGGCGCGTAACGAAAAAATCTTTCCAACCCCGATAAAGAAGTTTCACTTCAAAAATTGTTTTACATATATGGACCACACATTGTTTGAATCTAATCCGGCATCCGGTAAATTTAGTAAGAAAAAAAATCCTTCGAGCCTAGTGGAAGTCATTAATTCTAATGAACGAATGATTCATGGAAAAATCTGACAGTGTGCAAAATATTTGCCAAGAATGCCTTCCGGTTACAATTATTCGTATAGATAACTTTTAAATATGTAATTATTTTCACGTAAACCTACGTTCGAGCCTTTGCTCACATTCCGACATACTGTGTATTCCACATAATAAACTGCGTAATTATTTTTAAATACGTAGACTACCTTCAGTGTAATTTGTGCAAAGACAAAACATAATGTCAATAAAAATCTCTATCTCTCTTTATCCTAGTAACAGATATCATCATAGCAGCCGTTGGATGTCCACTGTTGAATGTAGGCCTCCCTCATCGACCTCCAGAACGACCAGTTCAAAGCAGCCTTATAGTAACAGATAGTATTCTGACAAATATTTGTGGTATGTACCTAATCGATTTTTAGATATCGTTGCATGACACAGCTTAAATTCAGTCGTGCGTACTAAGCTATGCAATTTCCTAACAATATTAACCTATTTAAGACATATTTAACATGTCTATCGGGCATAAGTAAATCAACCATAGTCAAATATTGAAACAAAAGATTTCAATTCATTTAATAAAATTAAAACCGTTGCTTACAACGTATATTTAAAAAAACATTAATTATACTTATTTTTGTAATAAATTAACATACACATTTATCTACAATTATTTATATTTATATTAAATTGAACTGAATCAGCCTGTAAACGTCCCACAACTGGGCAAAGGCCTCTTGTCCATGTAGAAATGTTATATTAATACTATGACTTTAATTACTTTAACTATTATACATTTAAGCGATATGGAAACAACGGAATCAATTATAAACACAATATCAAACGCACAGTGATAGCTTGTCTCACTATTTGTCATGCTACTATTATCGGACATTGAACATGCGATCTTTACAAATTGCTGTGACTTCGTGTGTCATTCGTTGTAACTGAAATCAATATTACAAAAATTATCCATTATAAAGTTTGTGCGTTCATTTGGAGATTAAGCCCCATTTATCTGAAAATGTTCTATATAATACTATACTATGATACATAGAACAGTAAACATAAACGCGAGTGAAACCGCGAGAGACCCCCTATTCTTGAATCATTTCGTAATGTTATATAATAATTATATATTTTTTAAATTTTGTTTTTAAGCTGTTAAGCTTTTTATAAGATAAGTTAAAACAATAAGGTACAATCTTCAACCTGTAGCAGTTGCACTTCAAAACATCTTTGATGTCTATGGATGAGTAGTCGATCCCTAAATAAACGATTCTCAGCACAATCAAGATCGATATTAATAACATTGAGGGCATTGATCCGAGTGTATTGATTGTCAGGGTTAGCTATTTTTAATACTAAAAGACTTATTTAGTAATAGTATTTTATTGTATACTAACGTCACAAAAAATATGTTTGTAAACGAGAAACTCGAAAACTATTGAAACGATTTTAGCAATTATTTTATACAATTACGATAACATTAGATAAATATATAAAAATTGAGAATATATACAAGTTAAAAAAAGTTAAAGTTAGGCTGTAAAACATCAAAATACACCATGAAGTGACAAAACAGTAGTTTAAATATCATCGCAATTAAATAATAATAATAAAAAAACATACAAATAATAATAAAAATTAAACATATATAGCAATGTAACTTGAAGTATAAAAGTCAATATAGTAATGCTTCTCTGACAATCTCAAACTTTTGATATTTTTAACCTTAAATAGATGACTTGGTGGAGTCTGTACCAAGGAATTTATATACAAACTGGAATGCTCACCTGCACTCAAAAAACGTTCCTTAACCCGGGATTGCGTCTCTTTCTACCATAGATTCAAGGCAAAACTCGTAAGAAAGAGACAAAACACCAGTTGTCAACGAAATGCTCGGAACAATTTTTCTCTTTACATGTTGGTAAGAAATGTCAATGTAAGAAATGTTATGTCGTTTATTTCAAGGTGCATATTTGAATATACAAGTTTACTAAGTGAGCATATTTGAATATACAAGTTTTCTAGTTATGATATAAATTCTTTGGTCTGTACAAGCCAAAACCTTAACTTTCGACTGTTCTTCTATGAAGTTTATTATAAAGCTCCATAAACGCCGACGGTTTTAGGTTTTATCGGAGAGTATATTATTTTGTATCTGTACCAATGTTTGTATTTGATACACCTTAGGTGGGTGTTTATCCTCGTAATTTACTCCAACCGTGCCTTGAAGGCATATGAAGCCTCCTGCCCCAGTCAATATTATGGTAGGGTAATTATTTGCTAATATGTAATGAAACAGTGTGGCGGATAAGGCTCCAACCCCTCCTATTGAGGAGCCGTAAACATTTACAGGTTGTTTTTGTTCATTTCAGCTTGTTTTAGTTGATATTGTTTTTTACTTTCCCTTTTATTGTATACTCACATTTTGGTCGTGCAGTTTTAAGATTTTAAATATATAGATAATACTTGAAGGATTAAATTACTATTTTATTTATTATATTTATAATAAACTTAAAAATCTTTTTATTCATAAATAAGTTCTAAAATGTAATATATTTTAATACAATATATAATTTTACTTTTAACGATTTAATAATTTTATTCATTAAAATTTATTACCTTTCTCAAAATATATCGAATCCGATGTAAATAAATAATATAAATTCATTAATAATATTAAAATAAATAATTACCATGATATTATATAAATATTTTATTGATATCGTAATCGTAAATAGTCACTTGTACTATAAATTTTAATATCTACTATTACTTATTTATTTGTGTATTGTTAATATTTGGTATGTATCTATTATAGTTAGTTAAATATAAAATAGTTTTGTGTAGTATTAAAATGTGAACATAGTGGCAAAAATAAAAATAAGAAAATAATATATATATATATATATATATATATATATATATATATATGGGTGGTTCTCTGAAATTTGGTTAACTTCTGACCTCATTTTGAAAGTGATTTTTTTAGCTAATAATCAGTAAAGTTTTAATTCTATGTTGTGGGTATAACATCTACTTTGCTGCATCTAAAAGGGCCAGTCACTTTACTTCATATTTTAAGAGAAATTTTGATTTTTTTATAATTAATCAGAATTTTCAAAAATTTTTTCCATAATCAGATGAAAAGGCTAACCAATTTTCTTTTCTTGCTTCTCTGTGGTCACGCGGAGTTATGTCTTTTACACATTTCTGTTGTCCTTTTTCTAATATATCAGGCCAGGAACACAGGGTTATTTTTATTTTTATTCCAATCGCATTATTGTTTGTTTAGACTTTTTTTGCAATTTCCTCTTTAAACAATATTGTTTTCTTCCTAGGCGCCATATTTTACAACAAATATACTGGTATTATGTTTGAAACCATGCATCACACAGTATGTAGTACACTTTTACGACTAGGGCCTGATGGTCTAGGGACTGACGAAACGAAACAAAATCAAATATAACACATTATTTAGAATAAACATTAAAATCAATAGGTGGTCAAAATAACAAAGCAAATCAAACTCGAATTTACAATAAGTAATGAGATCAATTATTAATTAACTACCTTTGAAACGACTTACCTAGGGCCTGAGAGTTTGACTGGCACAGCAAGTGTTTCCGCAGTGAATTCGGCAACCACACTAATAACAAAATGGTTGCCCCGGCTTGGATTGTTTACAATTAATTTAATATGGATGCAATCGTATTGAGTGAGTTATGAAAAAGGTCTTATGGTTGGATGCCGCGTATTTTTGAGTTTCGTACATGACTAGGGCCTGATGTTTTTTATCGCTTACACTATTTGACTTGAAATAATGTGACTAAACATATTGTTATTATAAATTAAATAGTAATGACAAGGTTAGTAATGTAATAGTAAACGAGATTAAATAGAGTTAAATCAAATTATTCTTATAGAATTATAATTACATTGAAATGATTAGTAATTTTGGGAGATCTTACATGGCTAGGGCCTGATATTTCGAGTAAGAAGTGTCGATTTTTGGAAATAAAGAATATTATGATATATATCAAAATGAGTGACTAAATTAAATGGACTTTATATTACAGCTCAGCAGTTTCAAATATTGGATAAAATTGATATGAATATGTAAAAATTGTTGCTAACACCAAGTTAACCAAATTTTGGAGAACCACCCATATATATATATATATATATAATGTTAATTATATTACAATATGTATTGTCTAAGTTGTTTTAAGGTCAAATCAGTTCGAGGTACTAAGCTCCTCGGACCTTGTAACACTTGCACCATCATTATTATATAATAATTTTGTGTACCTTACTTCGTCATTAAAACTAATAATTTATAAAAGAAAAAGACAATTGACTTAGTAAAACTTTCCATTATCCTAAGAATAAGAAAAGATGGCAAAGGCTTGGTTCCTAAGCTAGCTATGTATTTGTAATTTTGCTTACTAATGATAATATTTTGACACATTTCATACAAATTCTATATCAAAATTCTAACAAGTATGTAAAGTTTATAGGAACCAGACGTAAAATGTATGTGATCGCGTATCTATCTACAGTAAAAAAAAATCGTAACACGTACAAGTTGCACTATGTTACAAACATTTGATGATTTAAAAATATATCAATATAGGTAAAAAAAAATATCATAATATAACAATAAATTTCACTACACTCTCGCTTATTACATGAATGATAATTTTATTAATTTTAAATTTTATTTCGCTGATTTTTTTTTATATTATAAAATGTATATAATAATGAATATGTAGGTACATATATGCTTATAACATTGTATTGGATTTAACTGTTAGGATGTTATAACTGTGTCTGTCTTAAATAAATAAATATATCGAAAAATCGAACAATCGGGGCGTTGACATGATACTATTTATACGTTTTGTTATAATTTCGCTTTTCCGTATTTATGCGCACTTTTATGTCGTGAGTCGAGTATAAAAGTCACGGGTGACTCATTCAATATATTCAGATATCGTGACGTAATCATATTGACAAATATGACAAACTGACTATTACATTACCTAGTCTGTCTTCCAGTTTAGCTAAGTTAAAGATGCGTATATGTACTAGGTATTACTGTATGTTCTCTTGCATATTTCATAATAGTAAATGGTCTTTGTGTCAATCGGTATCGTCAACATACAAAGTCGTCGTGTGGCAGAAAGTTTTAAGTTGGAGTGGGTACCACAAAATAGCACGGCGAAGAAATCGTAATTGTCTGGATACGTTTTACTTAGAAATCGGAAAAATATAAATGTGTAAAGTTCGGATGGACTTTGCATAGCACGTTAACGTACGGAGATTAGTACTAATCCTAGCTTGCTTTTCTTTTTTGTGATACTAATCTGCCTGCCACCTGGAGTTACCAAAGTATTTTGATTCTTTAGTACAAAAATCTGAAAATTTTAATGCCAATATTACTTATTGGCATTAAAGGCAGGTCTACAAACTAAAATATATTGTAAATTTCATGCCAGTAGCAACAGATTCCCATTGTATAGTTACGCTCAATATATCAAGAAAAAATTTCAAAATTCAAAAAATAGAATATTAGAATAAATAATATCAAAACTATTATAGCAACATATAAAGCATAGATAAGGACGAAATAGGAAGATTTTTTTTAAATATCATATTTATAAATTATAGGAATAGGTCATACGCAAGGCGCCACCGATTATAACGGCTGGCACGTGCGACCTTTTACATTCTACGATGATCGTGGGCGTAGTAGAAAGATGCATACAAAAGCACCTCTACCCTTCATGAATAAAAGTCAGTGTCCTTTTAAAGTCGAATCAAATTAAAATAATACATTATTACCCGACTGCGACAGAAGGAGGGTTATGTTTTTTTGGGTAGGTTAAAAGCCTACTCGAATAATATCGAAGAAACTTCAAATCGTAATCCTTGCCGTCCTTGCGGCTACCATTTTTATTAACAAAATGTATTTGCTTCGTGTTTGCGATGTTAAAGTACGTGAAATAGTGCCAAATACATTAAATTATAGGTAATAAAAAAATAGGTCATCCATCCATATTTCCAGAATAACCTAATTTGAATAACGAATTAAGTGAAAAAGCAACCGAAACACCCACAGATGAGTTCTGTAACGCTCATGTTTGTCATTATTAATAACCATAAAAATGCCGCGAAAGGAGAATTATGTCGCATCAAAACACGATCAATGAAGATCTGACCGCACTGACGCTAATCTTCTGATTTGGCGTTTTGCCGGCGTTCTACTTTTTTTTTGGACATATTTTTCCTGTTTTTCTGTCTTTTAGTTAAGTTTGTATTGGCATTACGATTTCGATAGACCAGCGTCAATTTACTTCTTATACGTATAGATAAAATGTAAATTTTGAATTGTAATATAATGTTCAAGTTTCGGTTTTTTTTAACGGAAATTTCTTAATTTCTTTTATATTGTTTAAAATTTTTGTTTTCAAAGCATATTATACGAGAGACATTTGGAAAGTTCGTAGCCTATTCAGGAAAATGCAAAGATAGAAATTTCTTTATTATTTATTTTTCAATATATTCTTCCTCAAGTTCTATACACTTCTTCCATGGGCCGGGAAAGGCTTCTATAACAGCTTTAAAAAATATATTCGTCCATACCTTCAAAACATGCGTCGACAGCAGTCTTAACCTCATTTGAAGAAAATATTTGACCTCCTACGTGATTCTTGAGCTTTGGGGATAGATAGATAAAATTCAGATGGAGCGAGATCAGAATACGGGGCATGGGGGTAACAATTCGAAGCCACACTGATGGATTTCTGCCACAGTTTCGACTGAAGTGTGAACTCGCGCATTATCCTGGTGAAATAAAACTTTTCTTCGTAACAATCCAGGTTTATTTTTTTTCACGTAAACGTCGCAGGAGGTTACAATTATAGGCCGAGTTTATTCTTTGACTTTTTTCTATGTATATGTATGTAGGTACTCCTACATGATTACATTATTCGCATCCCAAAAAATCTGACACCATCACTTTAACCAGCCGACAAAACCACTTTAGCTTTTTTCGTAGCTGGATGTCCTGGTATTTTTCATTGTTTAGATTGATTTTTTGTCTTTGGGAGTATAGTGGTGCACACTGGTTTCACCCACAGTCACAAATCTCTCAACAAATTCAGTTGAGTCCACTTCAAACAGCTCCAAACAGTCTTTAGAAATCGTTAGTCGAACGCGTTTTTCAAAATCAAAATCAAAAATAACTTTATTCAAATAAGCCCTACGAGCACTTTCGAATCGTCATTTTACAAAATTAATATTGTAGTGATTATTATTATTTTTTGTAAAAGTAAAGCTACCACCGATTCGGAATGTAGATTCTGCAGAGAAGAATCGGCAAGAAACTCCGCAGTTACTCTTTTGAAAATGATATATAAACTGTGTTTTAGTACAAAATTAGTAATATCTTGCATGAAATACAGCGCCACTAAGTCCACACGTCTTTATCAGCTAAATAATCCTGGACCGAATAATAAGCTTTATCTATTAACTTTTTCTTAATAAATTCTTTAAATTTATTATGAGACAATTCCAGAATTGTTTGTGGGATTTTATTATACATGCGAATACCATAACCCAGAAAGGAGACGTTTACTTTGCGCAGTCGGAAGCTTGGAGTTACAATTTTGTTATTCCTTCTAGTGTTTACAGCGCGATTAATACTATTTGTTTCAAAACAACGAATATTCTGGTGAATATATATAATATTGTTATAAATATACTGCGACGCAACCGTTAATATGTCTACCTTTGGAAAAACATCCCGTAGGGAGACTCGAGCTCCAAGATCGTAAATGCCGCGAATAGCCCTTTTTTGTAAAATAAATACAGTCTCAATATCTGTAGCATACCGTAAGACATTATACTATGGAAATAGCTAAAATATATTAAACGCGCAGTAGCAACGTCGGTCAGTTGTACTTTTCTAACAGCGAAAGCTGCTGAGCTGAGTCTACCATTCAAGGATGACAAATGGAAATTCCACTGACGTTTTGAGTCCAAATTTATCCCTAAGAATACTGTAGTATCATTGACAATAAGCCTCTCGTTATTTATTTTTAAATTATAATTTGGATGTTTAACATTAGGCAACGAAAATACAATGCACTTAGTTTTTTTGGCGTTCAAGACGAGGTTGTTTGTTTTAAACCAATCCTGAATTCGAGATAAAGAGCTGTTCACGTCATCATAATTTACTTTTTTCCTATCAACTTTAAATATAAGTGATGTGTCATCTGCAAACAGCACTATATCACAAATATCTTTAACGTAAAATGGCAGATCATTTATGTATATTAAAAAAAGAAAAGGACCTAGAATCGATCCTTGTGGAACGCCCATTTTTAGCACAGATCCAGAAGACATCATTCCGTTTATTGATACATGTTGAATTCTATTAGACAGATATGAAGCAATGAGATCAAGAGCTTTACCATTAACACCGTAATATTCTAGTTTGCTTAATAAAATCTCGTGGTCCACGCAATCAAATGCCTTTGATAAGTCACAAAATACACCAATAGCATTTTGTGACCTCTCCCAAGCATCATATATATGTTTGAGAAGTGCTACACCGGCATCTGTCGTAGAGCGACCTCTAGTGAAACCATATTGTTCACTGTGAAAAATTCGATTTACATTAAAATGGAAAAGAAGTTGATTTAGTATAATTTTTTCAAAAATTTTACTTAATGACGGTAAGACTGAAATTGGTCTATAATTGCTGGGATCACTACGATGTCCTTTTTTAAAAATTGGTAAAACTTTACTATATTTTAGCAAATCTGGAAAAGAACCCACTTTAATAGCATTGTTAAAAGTTAACGCTAAATACGGAGCCAGGACATCAATGATAGTACTAATTAATTTAAGTGAAATGTCCCACAGATCATTGGTTTTTTTATATTTAGACTCTTAAATGCTTTAAGAATATCTAAAGAATCAACCTGTGAGAATGAAAAATCAATATTACATTTGCTAACGTTATTTTTAAGAAGTTGGGTAGAATTAGTTGAAGATAAATTCAGTTGAGAGGTTAATTCAATGGGTATTTTATCGAAAAAGGTTACAAATACGTTTGCCAACTCGTCATCTGAGCTTACAACAGCACCATTTATATTTAATTCAATTGGTATAGTTTCTTTATTACGTTTCCCACAGATACTATTAATTATATTCCATGTGCACTTAATTTTATTATCAGAATTAATAATTTTATCTTTAATATATTTTGATTTAGCAGCCATACAAACAGCTTTAAAAGTTTTAGAATTTTGTTTTACATAATCCAGAAATCTAGTCTCCTGATTCCATTGCTTCATACTGTACAGTTCGTACAACCTATTTCTACTCTTATAAATACCTTCAGAAGCCCATTCACTAAATTTTAAGTTTACATTTATATCTAAAGTTTTAAGTTTAAAAATGTTATAGAATTCCTCTAAATTTAATTTGAAAACTGAATTATAGATTACATCTGGATCCTGTGCCATCACATCTACTTTACATATTTTTTGCGCTACAATATCCCTAAAAGAATTTGTTTTCTTTACCGTTATTGGTCTACATGTAATTCTTTGAGAATTTATATTAATTTTCTCATTAAGAGAGAATTTTTAACCACAGTGATCGGAAGTTAAAACAGTTATAACAGATTTATCGTAAATTTCAATATTACTAAATACGTTATCTATACAAGTAGAAGATGTTTTAGTGACTCGAGTTGGTTCACAATATCTGTGTGTTAAATTAAATGAGTTAAACAAATTAATTAATCTACTTCTAATCATTGTGTCCTTTAACATATCTATATTAAAATCACCACATACTAAAACATATTTAGAACTATTTAACAATTTTTTAAGAGTGTCTTCCATAACTGTCTCAAATACTGTTAAATCACCTACAGGGGGCCGGTACACGCAAAGTATAATGTAACGCTGTAATTCTACACAAGACATCTCTACAGTTCGCTCGACAGAGAGTGCTACAATATCATTACGTGTTTAACTGAAAGCAGCCAAAGCACCCACCGCGCAGACACCTTTGAAAAGTGCAGCTCAGTGGTATTTATCTGGTGCGTTCGTTTAGATGAGATGCCAATGGTGTTAACTATCTCCTGACCAGTCAATCTACGGTCAGATAAAATCAAATCACAAATTTTTTCAATGTTTTCGTCTGTGGTAGACGTCGATGGCCGACAGTTACGTGGGTCATCTTCGAAACTTTTTCGACTACGTTTGAACTCGGCTACCCACTTTTTTACAGTAGAATACGAAGGCTCAAATTCCCCTAAAGTTGTTACAATGTCTTCATGAATTTGTTTTGATGTAAAACCTTTCTTATTCAAGTACTTAATCGGAGCACGATGTTCGATTTTATCAATTTTTTTAATTCTTTATTATCACAATTTATTCGATTTATAGTGTAAGAAACCATAACGAATGCAAATAAGGAAATGAAATTTTACACAATTTCTCTAAAATATTGTAGCTTCAAAATGAGGGTAGTTTCATAAAATTAGCTTGCTCCTAACTATATTAGGATACGAACTTTTTAAATTACCATCATATTATCTATATTACACAGTTTTTAATCAATAATATTGCAATTCTTTTTATACTATATTAAATTGTATATTTGTAACAAAAACACTACCAAATCAAAATTTACTTACCTTTATAATCATAATATGACACCCTCCTTTGTGGAAGACAATTTATTTTTTCATAAATAAAATTGATAATGAAATTATGTAACCAGTACCTTTAAATTTAGAATTATCGTTTTCATTTGATCTTGAGTGATATTAAGCATTATATCAGAAATTCTAGGTATAGCTAATATAAATAATTATTTACCTTATATTTTTACAATATTGTAAATGAAAAAAAAAAATAACAATAGATTTGGACATTTAATCTTTCAAATAATGGTTTCATTTATTATTCAAAAACTTACTGTGATTACCTCTATTATATTAAATAACCTTTTAAGGTAATCAATAGTTACAGAATTATACATCTTCCAAAATAAGCAGGATTTGCCAAAAAATATGTATGAAAACAAATTTTGTAATATTTTTCTAATAAATATAATATTATATCCCTTTAGCTTAATATCACCTATATAATTTTTCTTTTTATTATCCTAAAATTAATATTTTCTAATCAAGCATTTTAGATTGCAATTATTTAATTATGGCTCACCTTCCACTCCAGCCTTTCCTTTTAATGCAATCACTTTGCTTGCTGGGTTCATGATGGCAGAATCTGCACTGATTGGTCTCCTGATAGGGTTGGTTGGGTCTGCCATGTCAATGATAACAACCTCTGACGTGTCACCTACTTTTTCCCGGACACAGATGAACTTGTCCGACTCCATTGTGAGAGTGTTGAAGGATATTGATGCGGGATTTATCCCGATGTTAGTGAGCTGTGGAATAATCTTTATGTTATGTTGTATACAAATTTTTCTTGGGTTTTTTTATGGTACAGATATTTTACTTTAATTACGCACAAATTTTATGTCATTGTTTCATGAATTGTATCTTCAGAACTTGTAGCTATCATATGACTTTATATTTAATAATATATATAAAAATTTTATACATTTATGACATTAAATCTGATTTCAAGTGGAAATAATATAAGCAATTTATTTTGTCTGTTAATATTTTTTTGTTTTTTGCATCAAGTAAAATATAGTTAGTTATAAAAGACTACAGTTTAGGTAATATATTACGTTAATAATAAATGACTTAAGAAAACAATTTTGAATTTACTTTGAAAAACTAAATTATAATATTATTTTACATTCTAATTTTCATAATATAATATTAATTATAACTTTTCTATGAATGACCTATTTTACAAAAATATAAATATCACAAAGTTATAACAATTTTAGTAACTAGGTAATTAATTATTAGTTTTTAAGGAGTTGCTAAAATTTTTGGTTTAAAAATTTGGAGGAAATAATGGTTGACTTTTGCGAGTTGTACTGGTTATGCAAAATTATGGCAAATAGGAATGAAATCATCAAATAATTGTATTTTTAAATGCCTAATTATTATGACATTATCCACACACAAGAATAATGCAAGAGAAACAATTCATGTTTTTTATTTTTTATCTTATCACTTTAAAAAAATTATCAAATTTTTATATGATTTTCATTGTTTTTAAATGAATTCTATATCTTGTATTATAGCTGGATATATTTAATGTATCAAAATTTTAGTCAATAATACTTTATTGTTTTAATTTTTGCCATTTAAGTTTTTAAGATAATAGCCATTGTTGTGTTGCATTATACGATAATCTCCTTTGTTCAAAATTTGGCATATTTCCCATAAAAAATAAGTAGGCCTTGTAGATCTTTTCATTTTTTTTTTAAATATTTTCAGTAAGTAAAATCTTTATTATATATTATTAAATCAGAAAATTTAAAAGGTAAGAATAATAAATCACATCTTTTATTGTGTCTTCTTAAAAAACCATTAACATAATCTTAATTAAATGAGAACTTTAATATTCCTATAAGATGTTATTGTATACAATTCTTATTTAATAGAGATTTCAAAGTTAAAAAAAAAAAAAAATAGAAAATTAATTAGTTAACTTAATATAAAAAATAGTCAACTTATTATAACTTCAGATTAATTGTATACAACCATATAAAATTTCTATACATAATATAATTATTTTAATGTCCATTTTTAGTATCATTGTGAAATAATAATGGGTCTGTAGAAGAGTTAGCAAATAAATGAACAGTTCACAAATCAAATGATCCAGAGGGAATGTGGAACAAATCAATACCGGCACTCTTCCGTGCACTAACAGGGGGGTGGAAACTGTCAACGCACATAATTGCGCAATGTCATTTTTACTATAGCCACCCACTTTTTCATAACAAAAGTAAACGTAAAATTATCATCTGTACTTATTACAATCTGATTACATGTCTCGTAAGAGCAACACTATCAGCAAATCTCATAAAAATCCAATGGGCGTACTCACCTGTAAATGCTCCTGAAAACGTATCGGCAATACTTGAGCCATGATTGCTACGCTTTCTTATTATTTCTAAACCGAAACGGCCTACTATCGATCTTCCAATATCGCGGTGTCTGAAAATTTAACACAGTTATTTCAATTCACTGCTGTCTCATCTAATACGAATAACACCTTTGACAATCAACATGGCGTTCATTCATGTTTGAAGGAGAAAGAACAACTACCGGAACACAGGTTGCAGTTTTAAATTTCTATATTAACTACTTAAGCTACTCACTATTCCAATTTGATCTACATGAAGAAAAACTAGATGAATATAATACTTCTTTTGTTTGTATAGAGAATTGACGAACAATGCACCGACGGCTGCCACATACACAAATGAATGAAATGAATTGAACTAGGAACGATTACGAGCAAGAGAGAGATAGATACAATAATCGTTGTCCAATCTGTAAGATGATTGGATAGTTGTACTACAAAATACATCATATAATAAAAGTTATATATTTAAAACATTATACATACTTTATTAAGAGAGGATATTGAATTGAATTGGTTTTTGAAATTGTTGAAAAGAGTTTTTTATTATCAATAGATTTAATAAAAGGAAGCAAATGTAGGTACGGAAATATAATGTTAAAATTGAAATCAATAAGACATATAACTAGAACTTGGCACCATTCCACGCGAAAATAATTTATACCACAACTTTACATACATACTATCTGTAAATAATTATTTTTTCTAGATTTGCACTGTAAATATGTATAATAATATATTTTTCTACCAAATTAAAACGTTGATTATTAAAAAAAGCTTGATGCAGTTGATATATCGTAAGAATCGTAATTATTGGTAAATACAGTAACATATAGTAGGTAACATTTATTTGTAATAGTTAAGGACATCATCAAAGACGAGATTAATAAACTTTGGAAATATTATTGAACTATAACAAAGCAGAATAAAGGACAATGGTACGCTAAAATTCAAAAAGACTTCAATACTAAGCCCTGGTATAACATCATCAGCTGTGAATCAAGAAAATTTATTTCCATAATTACTAGAATTAAATTTGGACATTGTTTAATTCCCTCCCATCTTTTCTAACTAAAAATTATTCAAGATCCGAAGTGTACTAAATGATATGAGCCATTCGCTGACTTAAGCCACATTCTTTTTAAATGCGAGTCATTGAAGCTACATAGATTAATCCTAGCTTCGGATATAAATAAAATTTACTCTGAAAATAAAATAAATATTCCCCGCCGCCCAGAAGAAATATTAGCCAATCCAAGATTTTTTTTAACCCTTATTCAAGTTTATATGTTCGTCAATAGAGAAGATATAGTAAAGGAAAAATATAAAGTGTAGAAGATTTTGTTTAAAATTACATAATATTATTGTATTAGTTTTTAATATGTAAATAGTACAGTTTAGAGAGAAGGACTCGAATCCATCTCTCAATAAATTAAAAAAAATTAAGGACTGACGTTGACGGTGACAAAATTGACAAATAATTTATTTTGTGTTTGACAACATCAGATGATTTGCAGTTATTCTTCTATTCTACGCTTTCTATTGTTTAAACAAAAATATCAAAATGGTAATATTTCGAATAAATTACATAGTACTTATGACTTTATTAACATTATATTTATACATAAGTGATTAGTTTCAGTTTGGGTTCAATATGTTTCACGAAATAACGAGGCCCTTTAACATGACCTATCGTTGCTACTCCGTTTCAATGTTACCTGGAAATGAACGACAAGATGTTGAAAGGGGAGGAAAAAGTAGGTTTTATCTTTTTTTTTTTTTGTTAATTCCTTACACTTTAGAACTTCATATGGAATAATATCCTGATATTGTATTAAAAATTTACATTAATACTAGCCATTTATATTTTCTTCATTAAATTAACGTATGAATTATGATGATCCCTACAATGTTAAAATTGTATGTATACTAGCAATTGCCTATGACTTCATTTGTGTTATAGACCAATCTTTGTGCTAGACATCCAGATCGAATGAACCCTTCAGCTGTTACTGAGTAACAAACATCATGAGAATATTTGTATTCATTATAGTAGTAAGATTACATATTACATCATAAAAATTATAAATATTTATTAATAAATATATTGTTTATCTTTTATCAGTAATTATGCCACCATCAGCATTAGAACTACTAACGAGACTAAACATTGAATATCCAATGATATTTAAGTTAACAAATAAGAAAACAAAGAGAGTGACACACTGTGGAGTACTTGAATTTGTTGCAGATGAGGGAGTGGTGTACCTACCACACTGGGTTAGTAATTTCAGTTGAAAATAATTGTTAAACACTTAATTATATCAAAAAATATGTAGATTATGTATAATTAATTTTAAATCATTAGTAATTTATCATTTGTAAAAAGTTGCTGGCTTATGATAGGACAGTCTGTTGGAAAAACATGCATGTGACATATGCTTAGAAGCTCATCATTGGCTGACAATGTAGATAATAATAAATAGCTACTCAAATATGTCATAGAACAGGAACAGCTTATGTCTCACTATTGGGTAAATACCTTTTCTCCTAAGCTGGTCAAGATTTGGTCCTTAATCCTCCTTTTATCCTCTTTGTCCAGTTGTTAAATTTAGTATAGGTACCAATATCATAACTTTAATGTTTAAAATATTTTTCAGATGATGGCAAATCTCGTATTAGAAGAAGGGGCATTACTCCAGATAGAGAGTGTTTCCTTACCGGTGGCTACATTTTCGAAATTTCAACCACTATCTGAAGATTTTCTTGATATCACTAATCCAAAAGCAGGTAATTAAAATAAAATAAATTTGTTTAATGTAAAATACCTTATCTATCTTTATATAATATTTTTATTATTTGAAATAGACTCTTCTAAAAGACCCAGGACAGGTGTCACCTGTGTTTATTTCTATGATTCTTAATCCGCATCGGAGTAGTAGCTTAGTGCCTGGTAATCTAAACATTCCTAGATAAATAGGTTTCTAAAACTTCTAATTTTTTTTTAATCAGCTATAGGACTGATCCTGATACTCTATAATTATAATATTTTTCATCCAAAATATTAGTAGTGCCTTGTGGCTTCACTACCATCAATTTTGATACTTGTTTAATGCTGCAACTGCTTTATGTTGTCATTATTTTTAGGCATTAAACTCTTTTTTTTAAATAGAGCAGATATCTTTAAATACAAACTTGCAGAAATCACTATTTATTATATATTAACAATATCATTAAGTTTATAAATACCAATAATATTGTTAAAATAATATATGCATGAAAGGGAATATTTAACAGACAAGAAAAACTTGAGGTACTTAACTTTAGGTGAAGGTTATTTTTTATTTTTCAGTATTGGAGAATTGTTTAAGAAACTATTCATGCTTAACAACAGGAGATGTAATAGCAATTAAATATAACTCTAAAGTGTATGAGTTATGTGTGCTCGAGACAAAACCAGGAAATGCTGTTATTATTATTGAATGTGATATGAATGTAAGAATAATTAATGTTATTCAAATTAATTAGTCAGTATGTTTAAATAGAAATAACTCATAATTGAAATCATTTAATCATCATTGAAGTAATGTTTAACATCTGTGGTTACTATGAGAACCAAGTTTTACAACATGTTTTACTTGGTTTATCAAAAAAGAGAATTTCTGAATTATTTTATATTTAATGTAACTTTTTAAAAGAGATATTTTATAGAATCCAAATATGTTTTTATAAGTTTGTGACAAAGCAGTATGTATAAACAGGTCGAATTTGCACCACCGGTCGGTTACAAAGAAGAAGACCACATATCAAGAGGGGATTCTAGTGGAGATATAGGGGAGATGGAAACAGACCCTGCTGTAATGATGCCTGAGCCAAGTGGCTTTGTAGCTTTCAAGGGAGAAGGCAACAGACTTGATGGAAAGAAGAAAAAACTAATTAGTGAGAGTGATTCTGAACCTCAAGCATCTAATTCAAGACAGGTAGGAAGAATGTTCTATATTTGTAAAATATAGACACTAGTTTAGTTAATTTTACATATTGTTATGTAAAACTAACTAAACTAAATAATTTAATCTCAATTCGATCTAATCTGAAACTAATAAATGTATATTTTATGAATTTTCTAAAATATAATATGGAACATTATTTAATTGATAATCATGTTGGAACTTATAAGATTTCTCTATTACATACTTTTATTATACCAAATAGATTAAATTTTGCTTTATTATTAAAAAAAAAAAAAAAAACTTATATAATTATGTATTATACTGGAATACTTAGAAACCTACAACTTCATAAGACATTGAATAACTACACATACTCATTATTTAGTTTATTAAATAGAAAGTTTATTTGTTTTTTATTTTTTTATTTTACAGCCATACATTCGTGGAATACCAGATTATGATTATGAAATTGGAACATTGAGATTTATTAGAAATTCAAGGCCACCTAGTGCTAAAGAAGAGACTCCATTGGAACCATTTCAAGCATTTAAAGGTGAAGGGTTCACTCTTCGTACTGCAAAATCAAAGAATTAAATAATTTATAAATTAAACTTCATATTAAAGTAATTTATGTTTCATTAGAAATATTATTGACATCACTGAATTACTTATTTTTTATTCTATCATTCTATTGTGGCAATAGTATTTTGTAACTAAATCCAACTGATTATAAGTAAATTCTAAGAAGTGTAATTAAGCCTTTCGCTACCAGGCCCTAAAGAAAAAAACACTCAGATCTTATAAACAACTGTAATTATCGCCAGACCGATAACATCTTTCACTTATTTTATTATTGTATAACATACATCTATGTGCAGTATGACTTGATACAACAGTTATCAAAAATTGATAATGAATACCCGACACATATTTGTGACATTGGGCTCAACAAAGAAAATTCGGTTGCCACCAAGGAATTTATATACAAACTGGAATGCTCACATGCACTCAAAAAACGTTCCCACAGCCGGGATTGCATCTCTTTCTACCATGAATTCAAGGCAACTCTCGTAAGAAAGAGACAGAATACCAGTACGCAACGAAATGCTCGGAACGATTTTTCACTTTACATCTTATAAGCCAATGTCAACCTTATGTCAAATGTTTCAAGGTGCATATTTGAATATACAATTTTATTAAGTGAGCGTTCCAGTTATGTTATAAATTCCTTGGTTGCCACATACATGTGATGCTGGTAGTGAAAGGGTTAATAAATGCCAAGTCATAATGAAAATTTTAAAACAAAGATTTTTGTGTTATAAGATTAAATAAATAATAGTTCTTATTAAATTACTAATCATAGTGCTTGTTTTATACCTCAATAATAAATACATTTTTAATACAACTCATCCTAGATGAGATCAGACTAAATGTAATTTTGTTTGTTTTCATAAAATTATGAAAATGAAATTAATAGCTTTAGTGAACTTTTTAGATAAATGTTGTAATTGACTTTACACTGTAGTTGTAGGAAATCTCCATTACTACATACCTTGCTGTTAAGTCACTGGTTCAATTCTGTGTTTAAACAAATAAAAATATCTCCAGTCAAGTGTTTGTCCTTGTGGGTTGTCCGACTGTGCATCGCAGAGCACATGAAACTGTCAAACTTGGTTGTTATTTTAAACAAATTATATTAATTCTTACTCATGGTAGTGAAATTACCAACTACTAACTTACAATGGTATAGTGTGCAGGATTAGGCTTAGACCATTTTTTTATATGGAGAAGAGGCTTTTGCCCAGCAGTGTTATGTTTACAGGCAATTTTAGTTTAGGTCAGTAATTTATTAGGTAGTCTGTGATTAGACAGAAACTTGTGAAGACACATAAAATGTATCTTATAAAGCTGTCCACTTTAACTTTTTTCTAAATAAGTTAACCAATTTCCATAATTGAATTTTAAAGAAAACTATACAATAATATAGTATAAAAAGAATTTATTATTATTTTACCTATACAAATTAGAATAATGCTTCATAAAAATTGTCATTTTTATTACTTAGAAAATTAAAATGTAGAATAAGATTAAGTTTTTGAGTAATCAATTAAATTACTTCTAAAATACTGAATTATTTCCAGAACAGTAATTAAATAAATGCAGTTTCATTAAGATACAAAGATGTGACAATATGACAACAAAATGAAACTATCCATCCACAACATACACTTCAATTTTTTTAAGAAATTCAAACATATATAATACAAAGAAGTCACTAAACTATAGTTGAATTTAAAATCTTTTCAAGAACTCTTCTGAGCAAATTCTTGCACGCGCGTTCACGGCCAATTTCATTTCACTTATTTCCTTGTCAATCTCCTCCATAAAATATATAACGAAGTCGACCAATTTGTGTTTATACATTTGTTCGGTGTGGAAATTTGTAATCAGAAAGCTGATATGATATCCGTCAACGGGTTTCCGTCGAAGTACGATAAAGTTTTCCGCTCGCATCATCATAAAGCGCATAAACTTTTTACATAAGATTTTCTCAATTTCGTCTGCCTGTTTGATCATAATACTAATTCTAATAGAATTTATAGATGATTCAATCAATACTTTCTCATTTGCGTTCCGTGAAATAATAACTGGATTCAATAACAACTCTTTGCTTGTTCCCACTTCGACCTCCGGTTTGTTATATCTCTCGACGACCTGCGAGGAGAAATGTTCTAAACACATAGCAGAATTCAGCGTATGACGTACAGCTGTTAAATAAGGCTTTAAAGTCGCCGACATTATTACACTTTTATTAAAATATTTGCCTCTGTACCACACCTAAAGTACAACTTTATCTCAAAAAAATGACAGTTAAGTCAAGGATGACAAGTTTGACATTATATGTCATGACTCATTCGAAGGCACGGTCTGGTATTAGGTCTAGTTAGTTATTCTTCTTCTTCTTCTTTTCAGCCCTTGGTAGTCCACTGCTGGACATGGGCCTCCCCTAATCGACGCCACTCTACCCGGTCCTGGGCCCTCTGAATCCAACGGTTTCCCGCTGTCTTCTTCAGGTCGTCAGTCCACCTGGTAGGAGGGCGGCCTGTGCTCCTTTTACCTAAACGTGGTCGCCATTCAAGGACCTTCTTTCCCCATCGGTTGTCAGTCCTGCGAACGATGTGGCCAGCCCATTGCCACTTCAATTTGCAAACTTTGAGCGCTATGTCGGTTACCTTCGTTCTTCTACGGATTTCATCATTTCTATTATTATTATTATTATATTATTTCTATTATATTATTTCATTTTTTATTAGATCGTGATAAATTCCTTGATCGTGTTCGAAGGATTATAAATATTTGAAAAAACAAGTCAGCACCACGGCCTATGCCGTGGTTGGCTCTGAGGTTTTTATTTCTCAAAAGATTACGTTCCATATATTTAGAAAAATGTTTCAAAAATTAAAACATAAGACAAAGAAACAATATATTATCATAATTTGCATACTTTTTGGCCACAAAATTATTACTGTGGCCTCCTTTGTTCCTGGAATATAGTCTATATTCCATGCCTTTGTTATATATTTTGTTTTTGAATATTTACCTGACATTGGGTACGTTCGCGGGCCCTCTTCTAATTGATAATTCATCACTTTTATAGGATTTTTTAATCTGTCTTGGACATGGAATTATTATGTACTGTGTACAATTGGAAGGTTCACTCAGATTATAAACGCGAGCCGAAAGAGAGGTTTCAAAACTTCACCCGTCCTTGTCAACACATAGAACAACAGAACAACAAAGGAGACGCCATTAAATTACAAAAGCTGACATGACAACCATATTTACCGGTATTGCTAGTAATAAATTTATAATATTTACTAATTACCTACGGCGCTATTGTGAGAAATATTTTTGTTCTTAATAAGTAAAACTGTACGCGAAAGTAATTTGTTTTAGTATATCTGCGGTAATCACATAAGTTTATCATATTATGCAAAAAAGTACGTTTTAATTTTCATTTCTTAGACAATATTATTCTACTAAAGGAATCAAATATTTTACATGGCAATCGTGCGAAAGAGACACAACGAAGCTTAAATTGTTCTCTGTCGAGACCGTTTTTTACTCTGTATTTTGATATTCTAAAAGCAACAATATCGTCTTACATATAGAGTTCAATTTTATTTGACAGGATTTTACTAGTAAGCCTTCCAGTTGTACCTAGTACATAATAATTCCATGGTCTTGGATTTTTTAATGTGGTCTTTGGAATGCATAGATTAAAAAATCCTATGAAAGTGATGAATTATCAATTAGAAGAGGGCGCGCGAACGTACCCCATTGTGGCTCTTTCAAATTTTTGTTTATGGTAACAGCATTATTTTATCTGTTCTGATTAGTGATCATGCAATGGAACGACAAGAGTACAAACGACAAGAGAAGACAATAATGGCGGACGTTTTGTAAAGTGACGCAAGCTAACGTTCTACGGCATGCGTTTATTTAATTTTTTGCCACTAGAAGTTGTTGCTCAATTACTGTTGCTATCAATAAACACATGACCAATTAGGGCAATACGCATATTTATAATAAGCAATGGCTCGCGAGTTTGATCACCTCTTCAAATTGCTGATTATCGGTGACAGTGGTGAGTGGGCGAGGCCTCAGTTCGCGAGTGATGTTAGATTTAGCTTCCCGTTGAGTCGATGGGTAGAATGATGTTCTTCTGTTCCAGGTGTGGGTAAGAGCTGTCTTTTATTGCGGTTTGCCGATAACACATTCTCCGGTAGTTACATTACGACTATAGGTGTTGATTTCAAAATAAGAACTTTAGAGATAAACGGTGAACGAGTTAAACTGCAAATATGGGATACAGCTGGCCAAGAGAGGTTCAGAACAATAACAAGCACCTATTACAGAGGAACTCACGGTGTCATCGTCGTGTACGATGTCACGAACGGGGAGTCCTTTGCTAATGTCAAGAGGTGGTTGCATGAGATTGAACAGAACTGCGATGTTGTCAACAAAGTTTTAGGTAACGTGTTGTAAAGATATTTTAAAATAATTAATGTATATTGTTAGCTAGGACTGACGAGATATATATAATTTTTAAGACAAATTTTTATAAGTTCCAATAATAGTCAATTAATAATAATTAAATAATAATTTTTATGTATTCAAGCATTAATCTCTTGTATTAAACTTATGAAATAAAAATGATTCATGTTTCCTTCTCATCTGTTATTATTGAAATGTTAAAAAATTACTAAAAAATTGTTATCAATTTTTATGATACCAGTGTATTTATAATTGTAGTTGGCAACAAGAATGACTGCCCTTCTCGAAAAGTAGTGGTCACGGAAGATGCTCAGAGGTTTGCCAATCAAATGAATATACCATTGTTTGAGACCAGTGCAAAGGAGAACATCAATGTCGAAGAAATGTTTCTTACTATCACAAAAATGGTAAATATTGTCTGTCATGTTAAAAATGATTAGTTTTTTAATTGTTAAAAATACTTAGTCTTTAAAATATATTTATAACAATAACTAATAACTGGTGGGAGAGATGCGCTGCGCCGCGCTCCCGGCTGCATGGGTACCACCATCTTGCTTATTTCTTCCATGAAACTGCTTTGCTGCGTTTCAGTGAGAAGGGCAAGACAGGCAGTGTAATTACTGGCACCGAGACTTTAACACCTTATGTCTCTGGATACGCAACACATAGATGGGTTGCCTGGGCTAGTTCCAGGTAAACTGGTTTATGTTCATGGGCGACGTCAACCACTTACCATGAGGTGGAACGTCTGCCAGTTTGCGTATCCAACTAACATAAAAAAAGAAAAAAGAAAATATTGGACAATAACCAATGGCAATCTAAAAAAATATATTCTCTAAAACTTAATATAAATTTACACCGTTTATTAAAATAGACAAATATTTGCAAAAGAAAGAATAATTATAACTTATTATAAATATACAAATAATTATAGAAAACTTATGATTGAAAATAAATTTTTTGATGTTGAGTTTTGCTCTAAACTGTTTCATAATTAACTTAAAAGTATTAAATTAAAAACACCCATATGCCATAACTACACTAGTACTTTACTGCTTAGTATAACATAATGTTATGATTAATAAAGTTATTCATGTACATAATCCCTTAAACGATAGTCCTTTTAAGAGTAGTATTAGAAAAAACGTTTAGGAATGATAATCTGCTAAAATGGTAACTTCAAGACTAATTAAGAAAAAGAAACTAAATAAATTAATAATAATAATAATAGGTAAATTCATCTTTATGATTACTTTTTCACTTCTAACTCATAGCACTTTCACAAAAATATTTTATTCAGGTGAAAGTTCCAAAAATTACACAGAAAAACACTGAAAAAATTGCAAAATAACTATTATTTTGCATAGCTTAGCTTCCTACTACAATGCAAAAGTTTAAGAGGTTTGATATGTAATTTTATTACTCTAACCTAAAAACTACTGAAGTTTATGAGAAGAACTGTATGAAAGTATTATGCCTATGTGTTATACATACTTTTTATACCTAAATCTCTCATCTAAGCTAGTATATATAGCTATATTACAAAATATATAGATTTGATTGGTACTTATTAGTATTAAATGAGTAAAAAATACATTTTTCTCATATTTTACTCACATTATATTAGTTATTAATAAAAAAACTAATTAAGTATCTATAAGGGATAGTGCTATGAGTTATAGGGACTAATAAGGGATCTATTAATCATATTTGAAGAAAAATTTGTATAAAATCCTGTTTATCTAGGAAGTAACAAGCCATTATTGTTACACATGCTATGACTCATAAAGGGGGAAGTAGTAACCATGTGTGTCTAGGTACACATAATAGACAAAGAATATCATTAAGAGCAAGTTATTGTTTAAAGTAAAAATCTTTTAATTTGTGTTGTAAAATAACTTTTGTCAATTTGTTAACTTAAGGCCATTGCTGAAACAAATCATTAGTAATAATGTTCTAATACTCTCCTAATCAACTATAATATACTATTTTCTGGTGCTATTGCAATAGTTGTATTCTTAGAAAATTTTAAACATGTGTCATTTAAAGTAACTTGATACAGGAACTCCAGCTAAAATTTATTTCAACATTAATTGATATTTCAATAGTAATAACCAAGTCATTATATTTTAATTTTATATTCCAGGTTTTACGATCTAAATTGGAAATGAAAGAGAGACAGAATGTAACAGCAAATGACACAGTACATCTAAAGAAGAGCCACAAAACAAAGAAGAAATGTTGCTAGTGACCAGACACTATGGCACTAAGCCAGGGGTGTCGCTTATACAATGCTCAAATGTTGAGAGATAGTTGCACAACCCTAGCAGGATACTATGGGACCTCGGCCATATAAAGTTTACCATTGAAATAGAACCTTCCTCCTCTGCTGATGTAAGCTACAAATAAAGTATTTTTACATCAGCGTCATATACAGTTAGTTTTATGGAACTATTTTAGTGGGTTTTTGTACCTTGATTTATAAGTTGATCTCTATTGAATATTATCATGGCAGTGTTACTATTTTCAAGGTCATCACTGTTCTAAGTAATTTTTTAATCGTCCTCCTGTTATGTTTACATCACTCTGCACTGGGTTGAACGATCTCATGTTAATGAGCATTATGAATAATTTACTCCAAAAATTACATTAGGATATTATGAATGCATAGTTAATGTGTATAATTGTACTCTCATAATCAAAATTTATGTGACTGAGTGCTAATGTGTGATATGTGGAGTCGATAGATATGAATGTGTAACACTAATTTAAAGAATATTATTTTAAATGTGAATTTGTCTTGCATCAGGTCATCACATTGATCAATGACAGTGCTAGTTAGTATTAAAAATCGAATGTGTCAAAATTAAAGTATTATATTTTAATATTTATCATATAATTTCATATTATTGATGAATTTCAAACACAATTGCCTTATGTGTAACATCTCTTTTAAACGATTGTAATTTAACTATTATCGGATCCCGTAAGTAATTTATGAAGTGAGATCATCTTTATATTTTTTTAAATTAAAATTGGCAAAGTATAGTCTTAATATATATCAAAATACTTACTGTATTTATAATTCAGTTTTCTTTATTTTAACAAAAAAAAAAAAACCCAACTTCAACCAACATGATGTAATAGAAATGATTTCAATATTGTTTAAGGCCTTTCTTATAATATTTCCTTTGCACAAATAAAATTTTAATTAGATGAAATTATTATTAATAAAATTCAGATCTTTTTTACATTGAAACAAAATTAGATGTTAAAAATTACAGTAACGGCCTAATTATTTCATTTAATTTATAAAGAAACACACAATTCATCGTAAATTCAACTCTTTGAATTTTATACAAACGACAAATTTTATCAAGTAAATCTCTTCTTGATTAGTCTTTAAAGATTATTATTTTTTGTAATTATAATGATTTTTTTTCCAATTTACTAAAGTGTTATAGCAACATATTTCTGAAATTTTACACTGCTATGTTAACACTCAATTAAGGTTATTTACTGGACCATAGTGCAAAACAAATTTTTGGGATCATAAGTAATGTATGCATCAGGAATACAGCAAGTAGTATTAAAAAAGTTGAAAACATATTATTTTGTAGTATGAAATTAATCAATACCAAAACATTCTGTAAATATCAATAAAACTATTTAAGATTTATTTAGATTGGAAATCTACTTGAAATGTTTAAATTAACACCAAGAACTTGTGGAGCAATAAATTTAGTATTATTAATGTTGTTCATTCCGTACAGTTTTGTACTTTATTATTAGGCTGGCCAAAGACATTATTAAAGACTAATGACTAAATAAGAAATATAAGTTTGTATTTGTCTTTTAATAAAAAAGAGCTTTGAAGTATATTATAAGCCGCCAGTCTAATAGTACACAGCATTTTGCTTAATTTGAATTGGTACTTGTATTATTTTTAAGTTATGTATATGTTCATACCAGCATTTTAAAGTGTAAATAGATATATTTTGCCCATAATTAATCAAGTGTTTTTATGTATATTCCTACTAGATGTCTTAGATGAATTAATTAGGATCTTGTAAAGCAAAAAGAGTTTTCATTAATAGTGGTAAATGGACTTAAAATATAAAAATCATGAAACAAACAAAAAAGAAACTTCGGCATTCTTTCTTCTTTTAACCGTGAATAGACAACAAATCAACAATTTTGACAATACTAATCTGGTAGATGAACTGATCATTTTAAATCTGGATTGAAGATATTTTGGATTTTTTTTTTCAGACATAAAATCAAAACTGAAGTCAAAAATGTTTTTTTTTTTTCATTTTTGACTTCTATCTCTAACTTTGCCACGCATCACGCCAAAACTACTGAATGAATTTAGGGAAATAAGGCACGATTAGAGTTCATTCTACGAGCCAGGCCACAGAGTAGTTTTTATCACGAAATTCGGCACGGTACTCTTGGGAGAAGGAATGAAAGTCAAAATGTGTACTTATATGTATGATGTATTCATTATCGCGTAGTCCGATTTCATTAATTATTTTTGTTAGAAAGAAGATATTTAAGATATTGTCCGGTAAATATTACGAGGTTTGGGTTTGTTCAGAAACTACAGACATCACATTCTACGGTATCAGATGAAACTTGAAACTCAGAATGAAAAACAACAAAAGAAATTCGCTTCATGAAAAGGATAGCAATCGCAAACGAAGTTGCGAAGTTAATAATAAGAGTTAATTTACAAATATAATTTATTACTCATGCATCTAGAGTATAAATAGTGGATATTTGCTTTCTAATTGGCATTGCTTTTAACGGTGACCTTAGGCATTTTAGGATTATGAGACTTCCAGGGGTTTCTTTTAAATAAACTATTTTATTAAAACAAGGAAGAAAAATATAATTACACATAAATTTGAGAATTAAATAGGCGCAAAGTTATCAATTATTCCAGTGCTATATAGACCGTCACCTGTTCACTAAGCCTTAAATAGAAAGTAAACGAGGGGTTACCGTTACCATAAAATCCTTTATAGGCCCCTGATTTTTGTACAAATATATATAGCGTTGACTAATATTTGCTCCATTTATTTGTTGGTAAATGTTTGATTTACAGTCGATAAGAATAATGTGTAAAATATATAAATTAAGAGTTCAGTTATCGGTTTTATTTCAATAAATCATACTTGTATTAAGTACAATAAACAAGTGAGAGTCGGACTCGCCCATGAAGGGTTCTGTAGCAGCAAAGAAGTAGTAACATCATAATTCATATAAAAGTTCTTGTAGTTCGTTGTAACTTTGATCGATGTTATAATAACAGTTATTTTTTTTTTATTAAAAATAAAAAATAAACTACTTACTAGATCTCGTTCAAGGCAATTTTCGGTGGAAGTTTGCATGGTAATGTACATCATATATATTTTTTAGTTTTATCATTCTCTTATTTTAGAAGTTACAGGGGGACATTTTACCACCATTTTACCATTTTTTTAAAAGTGTCTCTCGCGCTAACTATTCAGTTTAGTAAGAAATGATATTAGAAACCTAAATGTCATTTTTGAAGACCTATCCCAACACGTATGGGTTTGATGAAAAATTTTTTTTTGAGTTTCAGTTTTAAGTATGGGGAACCCCCAAAATTTATTGTTATTTTTCTATTTTTATGTGACAATATTAATGTGGTTCACATAATACATCTACTTACCAAGTCTCAACAGTATAGTTCTTATAGTTTCGGAAAAAAGTGACTGTGACATACGGACGGACAGAGATGACGCATCCATAAAGGTTCCGTTTTTTGCCATTTGGCTACGGAACCCTAAAAAAACATGAATATTCATGCTAGACGTAGAGTTTTTTCTTCTTGATCTGACTATTCGACTGTTTTTATGATCTTTTTTTATTTATTTAAATAGAAAACAATCAATTATCAAAACGATTTTGAGTCTAATTGGTTCACATACACGTAAGCTACCATCAGCATGGCCAGATATTTTTTTTGCCAAGTCGTGATTTTGTAATTCTTTGAGTGAAATAGCGGGATTCTTTCGTCGAAAGCGGGACATAATAAAAAACGTATATAATCAGAAGTTTTTAAACATCTTTTCTTATTTGAATTTAAATTACGTTTACGTGACAATAGATCGATAGCAAAAAAATAGCAACAGAAAATGTATTTCAATAAAAATATAATAATTGAAATCAGATTTACTCTATCGTTAAATAGTTGTCTTATTCGTCTTCTGAAATAAAAGGGCGGACGGCCAGTCCACACTTATCTGTGTTACCCGCCCACGCTTCCTCAGCACGCTGCACGCACGGTCGAATTATCCACGAAAAGCGGGACTGAGCAAGGCCCGCGCGGGACATTTAATTTTTATTTAAAAATCGGGACGTCCCGCCAAAATCGGGACGTCTGGCAACGCTGGCTACCATGCACATAAAAAAGATCATTGTACTACACTGCGCTCATAGCAAAAATAAAGTAAACTAATCTCCGGACCTTAGGTATTTACCGTTAGATAATTATATTATGCCGATTTTTTAATTATTTGACGTTACATATAAAGTTGATGACCGTTCTGGTGTAGTGGTGTGAGTAGTCGCTTTAAACCGCGCGCCGGCAGTCGCGGGTTTGATTCTCGCTCGGGACAGTTATTTGTATTTGTACAAAAACAAATATTTGTTTCCGGTCTGGGTGTATGTCCAATCCACGGCCGTAGGACGACCGTGGTCCAATCAGACTATGAATTATATCAGTGTTGCCGACTCGGATTTTGAAAAAAGTGTAGGCCAGATCAGAAAATTACGTAGAAATAGTAAAGGACAATGGCAGATCCCCTAACAAATTTTTGTTGGCATAAATTTCTAGCGTCTACTAATGAAAAATATGTGATAATATAGTACTTAAATTCCTGATCACTTTTGCCTAAAGAAGCACCACCGAAAGAAGTAATGAATTGAAGATATTCCAGGTTGAACATTTAGAGGTTATGTTTCGACAACTTGTAGGTAACTAATCAAAAACTTAGTCAAATACATGTTAAATATAGTCCGAAACTATATTTTAAATAACTAGATAGATTGATTACAAAACATTGTAGTAGGTATATCTAGACTTTTGACGCACTCACAGAAAAATAAAAATAAATTATTAGACGCTTTTTTTTAAACCTCAGGCCTAAAATATTTTATATTCGGGGATTTTCTTTGTTACCTGTCCTTAGGTATTGCCTACTTAGGTACATCAGCGTTAGCTGTAGATGATATAAAATTGACGATCGACAAAGACGTTCATCTTCTTAAATCATGAGCGCTGTAGGTCAACAGATCTAATAAACACTGCTCTTAGAATTTCTAGACCTAAAGGTGGTTTGTCTAGATTCAGTCAGTCAGCATCTGTTTAGATTTTTCTGTAATGATAATCACCATAGATAGTTAATTTCGAGGACCATCCACTTATCGTGCCCTTTGCAGCAAGGGATCATCTTTTTATCAGAATAATCAGATGAGCAGCCTGCAAGGTCTTAACCAAATAAGAAACAGCTTACAATGGCAAAGAAAATGATTGTTCCCTGCAAAAAATTAAAGTGCGGCCTCTAGGTTAAAAAGCAGACTCTAGAAACCACTCATCTACAGATACGTGGCATAAAGACAGTGGATCTCATATATAGTGATATAGTCAGTTAGAGTATCTGCTCATTTATTCTAATAGAAAAAAGGCATGTTTATAAAATAAAACATTATTTTCTTATTACGAATTACATATTATTGTATTCATGAAATAATTGGGCTTAGTAAATAAATAAATAACGCGTTATTCTTTGTAATAAAACAAGATTTAGGATTAATATAATATAAATCGTGTAACGTGATGCAATATAATTAGTGTAACTTGTAATATTTATTTAAAGGCAAAAAGTTCATGTATGTTAATGAGAGAAGATTTATTACCATGTGGCAACATTCACAGAATTCATATTCCAATGAAATGTCAAATCATTTTTACAATAATCAAATGTTTTTTCATTAAAAATGATATTTTTCCTAGTCTTACACAGATCTTAAAAATATATTGAAAAAACGTAAGAAATTATTTTATTTACATTAGTCATTAAGACATTTATAGACGCTTGGGAACATTCAACGGAACTATCGTTAGGTACTTCATTTCCTATGAAATGTCAAATCATTTTTACAATAATCAAATGTTTTTTCATTAAAAATGATATTTTTCCTAAACTTATACAGATCTTAAAAATATATTGAAAAAACGTAAGAAATTATTTTATTTACATTAGTCATTAAGACATTTACAGACGCGTGGGAATTCTATCAACAACTTTTTCGCCATTGTCCTTTGCATATTAAATATTCGTAGATCTACGTACCTTTTTTCTGAGTGAAATAAAGAAGACGAGGTAGACAAAACTGAATAAAACGACAGTTTATTTATTTATATGACTCTGAAATTAGCAGACAGCAGACAAATGAAACTTGAGTTAGAGATATCTCCGAGAACAAATATTATAATATTCTAGTTACGGATACAGATTATTCTCAGTTTTTACTCGAATAGCAATTACTTTAATTTGAATAGCATTATTTTAGAGATTTAATATACTCATAAATCTCCAGAAGAAAATAAAATAATTTGATATGTCAAATAATTTATAAATATATAGAGTATTAAAAAATATTACAGCATATTATTTATAATTATTTATTATTTTTATATAATATTTATTCCACGTAAATTATATTATTTTAAATTAAATAATATTATAACTATTTTTAAGAAACTTCTAAAAACGATAGCCAAAAAGTAAGTTAATGAAATTTTTAAACGCAATATTAATCTAAATTTTAAGATATGTGTTAGGCGATGTGACGGAATTTAAGATTATGAATTCAGAGGGACATTCCGGCTGTGAGGCCGGTATTACAGATCAACCTGAGGAATATATTGTATGGAGTTCCGGGCTTTCTGAATTGTTAATAATATGAATTGAGAGACATTTCGGATGGGTGTGGCCGGCCTTAGATTTTTTATCTACTTATATTTTCTAAGATGTCTATGGTAAATTGTAAAAAACTGTCTTTATGGTGTTATGTCATTTTCTTTTTCTGTCATTTATTGACGTGAAAACGAGCGAATAGGTGAGAAAATTCGATACCCGATAAAAATTGCAAAATGTCGCTGTGGTCAACTTTGAACCGCAATGTGTTCAAAAGAACTTCAACTTTTGCTGTTGCCGTGGCGGGTGGAACATTTTTCTTCGAAAGAACCTTCGAATTAATATCAGTTACGATTTTTGAAAGCATAAATAAGGGAGTAAGTATTTGTTATGTAATTTCTATTTCAACCTATTTCGTTTAGTAAAATTTAATATGTTTAATTATAATAATAGTAATGTTTGAATTACGGACACAATACAACGTATCCGAAATTATATCAATATTTTCATCTGAGGTTATAATATTAATTTTTTTTTTCTTTTTTCAAAGTAATATAAGCCAATGTTTCTAAATATAATTTTTAAGTTTTCATATTTTTTGTTTACTTTCATTAAAGTTTTAAAAATTATAAACGAGCAAACTAACGAGTAAATGTATACTACTTTTTTTTTAAAGTTACTGAAAGTACTTAATATACTACTTTTTTTAACGTAAAATCTTATTTTTTTACAGAAACTTTGGAAGGACATCAAGCACAAGTATGAATAAATAAAATACCATTGTAATTGATTAACTTTTTAGTTGTATTAACATGATTAAATTATATTAATTTACAATATTGTTTTATTGCAAATTTAAACATAGACTAGAACTAGAGACATTCTTTAGAATATAAATTATCTTTATAATTGTATACACAATCATCTTCATATTCCATTATAGTTCTTCAACTGAATATATAAAAAAAAAGTAATTCATTTTGACGAGGTTCTGTTCTATTAGTCAAAGCAAAAGCATGCAATTTACTCTGTTGAATATGTTTCAGTATTTTGATACAGCATTTATGGAATAAAAATCTAATATGATTTGTTGAGTTGAAGAAACACTTCAATAGTCAAGATTAAAATAATTCGTGTATTTAATTTCAAAGAATTGTATATTTCATATTACGTATTGCAATATTTTATTTTAACTAAGATGATACTATTTTTATTGTAAGAATAATTAAATAGGAAAACATAGTACAATTTTTAATCTTTGAGATAATTGGAAATGTCGCTAATGTGTACAAGATTTATTATTTAATACAATTCTCACTATAATACTATATAATAATTATTCATAATGCTTATTCAGCATATTTCAAATATTTCTTAATAATAATTTACCAAAAATAAACAAATTTTTGTAAAATAATAATTTTGGTAACGTAGTAAAATATACCATAGTTTTTATTCCAGCACCATGTATTAAACAGAGTTAAAAAATAATGGTGGAATTGGAGCTTCATGTATGTGCGTAGACTGATTACTTCATTCACTACTTTTGTATATTTGGCATCAACTTCATGCTGAATTCTTCCACAATACACATAGGTATTGTCGACTAAATCTAGTTAATTCGTGATTAAGTTGCCATTTCATGTCGAATACAGTATATAAACGGCTCTAATGTTACTTGCCAGATCTATGACGTATGTATTCGGGGTCTTCTGTTAGTGTGTCGGCTGATGAAGATGAGGGGAGGGAGCGGGGTTGCAGTGGTAGGGGTGTGTCAAAGCGTTGTCCGTCAACATATGCCCAAATGATGTCAAGTAATAAAGGTTGTGCGAGATTCTTGATTGCATCTTGACGGGTCACCTAAAAATAATATCCTCCATTAAAAGTCATTAACTATAGTTGAAAATAAAACAATTGTTTTCAAATTTTTTTGTTAACAATGACATTAAAAGTTTGTTGAATAATCAATCTTAAAATTATTATATACAGAATGTAAATATGTATGCGAGATTCTTTTATTTGTGAAAGAAGATTTTTTTAATAATATAAACCCTGATTATACTTATTTTTATTATTAAATATTTAAGTACCTACTGTTATATACCACACCATATAGTTAACCAATAACTAATATAAAAAAAGACAAATTCTCAAAAATTTCGAATTTCTAGCTGATATTGAGACATTTTTACCATGCCAGTAAGTTAGCTAAATAGCTTGCCTAGCACTTGAAATAACTTACAAGTTCAAAATGATGGGCTATCATCTTGAGAGCATACTCCTTGATGTCAGTGGCTCGCATTCTGTCAGCAGCTTGTAAAATTGCTAGAACGTTTTCCAGTGAAACATTGCTTTGCAGGTTATGCTTGCAAAACACTTGTAGACGGTTATTTGTGAAACCTATATTAATTCATTAAAATAATTTAAATATTAAAAAAAAAATTACCGCAATAATTTACTAAGATGAATGGATGATTTTTGTTACTTTTACAACATATATATTTATACTTTTTTAAATGTAAATAGTCCTGTATTAAATTTTTGGGGTCTGCCCGCAAAACTTAATATAGAAAAGTGTAGATTATTTTTTAATCATGTTATCTATAAGAAATGAACATATATAACTACAAGTAATTAATCAATATTTTTTACTAATACAATACTGTACTGTCACAGAGATATTATTCTTAATCTATATTGACAAATCCATTAGTTTTTTAATTAAAAAAATAATGAAATTAGTTATTTTTTTTACAAATCCAGCTACATATATAAATATTTAAAAAATCTAGGTTTAACTCTAGCGCAGCAGGTATCCCATATTCTACTTCTTAAAGATAACTGCTCATAAATTAAACTATCTAATATTTGTTAATCATAGTAAATAGAAATAATTGTATTACCATAGTATATGGGTGCTTGAAATAGATACAGCGAGTCCTCAGTAGGCATATTAGTATCGCCGTAGTAAATATACCTCAGCAAGGAGTCGAAAGCCTCTTCAGATGGTACTGTATCACATATTTGAATCTGAAAATGTAATTTATAGTTTATATAAAAACTTGGATATTTTATTTATTAATGGGTATAAATATTAAAATTTCTTATTAACATAAACTACACGTAATTAACGCCTTAAATTTGTTTAAGAATATTTTGAAATATAACTGGAGATGACCGCATCCCTCGCTAGTTTGATAGGTACCGCTAGCAACGCAGCCGATACGTACGTGTAATTTTTTGCTTTCGCACCGAATTAATTGATTTAGTTTTGTTTATTAGACTAGTGCCGAAAGCAAGAAAAAAATGGTAAAAAGTGAAAAAAATAATAGTAGAATGAAACTGATTGTGAAAGGAAGAGAATATAACAAAAATGTAGGAAAAAATAAATTACGGCCGATCTGAGTTCGGGAAGGGGTAGGGAGGGGGCGTTTAAGGGTAAAAAATGGTTTATCGCGATTTCTGGCAAAACCACAAGTCCTATGGAAAAAAGTTCAATCACAAAGTTGTAGGTAATAAAAAGATCTACAACTTTTGTATCAACAGTTTTTTCACATAACCTCAAAATTATGTGAAAAATTCAAATAACCAGGTTTTTGGTTTTTTATATTTATCTTTTAAAAAAATAATTTTTGTTTCACGAAATTAGGTGAAAACTTACCTTTTTATGTCCCAAGCACACTGTAATTATTTTGTTTTAAAATATTTATTTATTCACCTTATTTTGACTTAATATCGAAAAACCACCCTAATTTTCAATCGAAAAATCTGACGTCAAAATATATGCTTTTTTAAAATAGTCGGTGGGGTTTTTGTTCTTTGAAACCTCTATTTTCTGATGGTGTAAAAAAATATAAATTACTATGGTAAATTTTCTCAGAAAATGCTATGAAATAACAGGTAGTATAGTCCAGATCCTCCTAGCGTCTTCCCCACTTCTCTATGAAATACCTTTTAATGGGCTAAAATTTTCCGTAGGTCACTCAGGTATATAAGCTATCTTAAAATATACAATAAACAGGCATCTACGCATATAATTTAAATAAGTTTCCATAATTTTCTCAAAATATTGTATATATCTTATTAATTTTAATCTTATTTCGTAGCATTTTCTGAGAAAATTTACCAAAGTAATGTATTTTTTTAACACCATCAGAAAGTAGAGGTTTCAAAGAACAAACCCCACCGACTATTTTAAAAAAGCATATATTTTGACGTCAGATTTTTCGATTGAAAATTAGGGTGGTTTTTCGGTATTAAGTCAAAATAAAGTGAATAAATAAATATTTTAAAACAAAAAAATTACAGTGTACTTGGGACATAAAAAGGTGAGTTTTCACCTAATTTCGTGAAACAAAAATTATTTTTTAAAAAGATAAATATAAAAAACCAAAAACCTGGTTATTTGAATTTTTCACATAATTTTGAGGTTATGTGAAAAAAGTGTTGATACAAAAGTTGTAGATCTTTTTATTACCTACAACTTTGTGATTGAACTTTTTTCCATAGGACTTGTGGTTTTGCCAGAAATCGCGATAAACCATTTTTTACCCTTAAACGCCTCCTCCCTACCCCTTCCCGAACTCAGATCGCCCGTAATTTATTTTTTCCTACATTTTTGTTATATTCTCTTCTTTTTACAATCGGTTTCATTCTACTATTATTTTTTTTCGTTTCAAAACCTATCGGCACTGGTCTATAGGTTTTACTTGTTTTTAGTTATTTGTTTTCTTTGTTTGGAACCATTAAACTGTTACGCTTTTTTTCCCACCAAAAAAAAAGCTAATTTAAGTTGAACTATTTCATATTGAAATTGTTTTTGAGACAAGCTTAGGTTATTACTTAAATTTTATGTAAATTAATATATAATGTAAGGAAAGGTTATTTATTAATATTGTCAACAGTATATGTCTATCTCACAATAAACACTGAGTAGAGAGAGGGGGAAGCTTCTGTCCGAAATACGGCTAGCGCTGTGGGTTAGAGTGAGAGATCCGTATGCGTGAGAGAAAGGTAAGCCAGACAACTGGCGCCGTAACGCGTTACGTAACAAAGCGGTTTACCCTCCCATAAGAAGTCATCACTTCAACAAAAAAAAGGTGGCTTACATTGACGACGTTGTCTTGCGGCGAGAAGGAGCGGAACATGGCCTCGAAGTAGGCGGCGCGCGCGGCGAGGATGGAGCGGTGCGCCGGCCGCACGGCGCCCGCCACGCGCAGCTTCACGTCCGCCAGCTCCGCGCCGCCGCCGCCCGCGAACACGCACATGTCCTGCTCCAGCGTCGTGCCTGCGCGCGCAAACCCCCGGGCCGGATAGGGGCCAATCATTTATTACGTAAGACGATTTAGGGGATCGACCATGTCTTATTTTCTCTTACAAGGGGGTGGGAGGGAGTCTCGATAGTTCTTACGTAAGATCACAAAAATGCACAAAGTTAAAATTATACTTTGAAAAAGCGTGGACAACCGCACGAGTGCCGAGGTTCGCTCGGATGCGTATAGGTAATATATATTAGAGATGTTCCAGTGGCAGATCCATTTTCCGAGTGGATTGAAAATCTTATGTAGGTAAAGATCAATAATTAAAACCAAAATTTATTACTACCAAAAAATAAAAATTAGTTATACCTAGTACCTTTGTAAGTACAAATGAACTGTACGGTCCGTACTGCCTTTTAGTGATAGTTGATAGTTGAGTGAAATGAAAGTCTCTGATATTAAGTATTGATTGATATATTGATTAATAGAAATAACTATGTACTAAATGATATAATGATATGAGGACGCGCGCGGTGTGTTTGCTAGCCGTACACGAACTGATGAAATAATGTAAAAATACTTATAATAAAATTTGCTTATGCGGCGATACATAAAACTGTACGCGCTGGCTCGTACACGCTCCCGGGCCAGAAAATGAAAGATAAGAGATGAATGATAGGTGAGTGAAGTGAGTTACAAGGTGATAGAACAATATTTCTTAATTTAAAAAACAATAAAAACTACTACATAGAGCTTAAACGTATTATAGAGAGCTAAACACTCTTTGACAAATAGGCGACGTAGCCTTGTCTACACGCGCACGTGGTTGACTCGCTTTTGCACACGAGATCTCATCTGAGTGATTAAGATCACACTGACTAACACTGACACTGATTGCACTACATGGGTTCACAACACTTTCACTGATACACTGAACTCTAGGTTGTGAGGCGGCGTGGTCGCCAGCCTGTGGCTCCGGCGGCTGAGGCCCTGGCCTCGCTCGCAGGCGACGCGCGGTCACCACGACCAACGCGATGAGTCCGCAGGCCACCACCAAGTATATGACTACATAGTGGTGTACATCGTGATATGATACTCGATCAACCAGAACTCCCTCGGTAGCGCTGGCTTTCATACTTTGTATTTGCTTACTGATTTCTTCTATTTCTTTCCGAGGACCCGACATTAATTGAGTCTTGGAGGGGAAGACAGGTATTGATAGATTGAATATATTATTGATAGGAGGGATATGGATATTGAGGACGTCGGCTTTTTGATCTATAATATTAGATAGGCCTTTGTGTGGATAAATCGTAAACGTAGCCCCTTTGATAATGCATTCACCGCTTAGCGATATGATTCCAGCCGTGATTAATTGTTCAGCTGTAACATGATCTTCACATATGACTCGTACGGAGCATTGACCGCAACAGAAAAATAAATACGTATTCGTGTTACGTAATTCTGTCCATGTGTTCTTACAGCTTGATGTTACAGTTTCACATTGATTAGATTCATGATTTAAGACACATAAGTTATCATCTGATTGCAAGAGATATATGGGTTGTTTTAAAGGACATATATATGTATCAGTGTCATATCTGACGCAGACCTGCATATCTCTGTCGGACATAGGAACGTAGCAGGCCTTTTGTATATTTACTGCAACGTAATCGGATACTGGAATGATATTTATCATGTTGTTGTCGATTTTCTGTGGGATTGGTATTAGTCTATAGATAACGAAATGATCTCTGCTCACTAAAGGTATATTTACTTCAAAAATGATGAAAGTCTTCAATGCCTTCGCCTTCACGGTAAGTAAGTTATAAATATTTGAAAGGTCGGACTGTATATTATCTAATGGGATTGTCAAGTCCTTAGATATTAATCCAGTAATGATATTTAATTCGTTTCTCAACTGGTCAGGAGTCAGTAAATGAAAGTTGAATTTACCGAGGTATATGTTTGTTATTGAGTCTACTAACGTGTTTTGAATATTCCGTAGGTTAGCTAGAACATTATTTGCGATAACTGATGATAATGTAAAATCATTCATTTTGATAGCATTTTGGAGTTCACTTTGTTGTATGTTTATTTCCTCCTGTAGGTTATTTAAATGTTGATTAAAACTTTTGTGCTGTTTATTGATGGAACTCTCTACTCTTTTGATGAGATTAAGTTCCGCTTCTACAACAGAAGTTTGATTTTTCCATAAAGAAGCTAAATGTTTCTGGTTATCTCTCAAAGCTTGTATGTCTCTAGCGTACTGTTCGGCGAAATTTTGATCGAGTACGCCGAATAGCGTATTTGCAATAAATCCGACACCGTTGATAAGGCCGCGGCGCGTGCGCGCACCGCGCCGTGTGAGTTGCTGACCGAGCAGAATTCCATTGTAGTGCTCGAGTTCCGTGAACCCGTGATGTAATTGAAGAAGGATGACGTCACATTGAGGGATCTTTTTATTTGTGATGTTTAAACAGGAACCGTCGAGATGATTTATGTATTTACCGAGCAATTCGGTACCTTGCCAATACGGAGCCATATCATAATATATTACTAACTTCCATTGATCTTGTTCAAGACGAATGTTTGCGATTTTGTCAAAATATAAACCATTAGTGTTGTTTAAACTTGTTAATTTGTAATAACAGGAAGCAGGGGATATGATCATCGCCAGCCACAAAAATATGAAATAAAGTACATTTCTCGACTTGACTCGATGCGCCGTCTTTGATCGATTGTTTTCTGATGTGATAGTTGCCGTGATAACTTCATGTTTCTGCTAATGTTCTTGCTTTTCTTCGCGTTGATTTACAGGTAAGAGTGATATTTTTGATATAGGTCTCTTCATTAGCCCGTTCTTGGTCTTAAGTGTGACTACACGTACATACCCGTCTTTTCCGGGGTGTACTGATATTATTCTCCCTAATGCCCATTTGCCCGCAGGTAAGTTAACGTCATGAATGATTACAATGTCGTCGACCTTTAAATTTTCTTTAGTTTGGCGCCACTTACTTCGAGCGGATAGTTGACTCAAATACTCGCTCTGCCATCTTCGCCATACATCGTCGAATATTTTTTGTGTTAATTGCCATCTTGTTCTCTGATCTTTTTCCGTTTCAATTATGGTTAGCGTAGGCCCGCTCGCTAAGAAATGTGATGGTGTTAAAAAGTTCAAATCTTCACAATCTTCGGTCAAAGTACACAGAGGTCTGGCGTTAAGGCAAGCCTCTAACTGGGCCAAGAGGGTGGAGTACTCCTCATAGGTTAATTTTTGATTACCGATGACTCTTTTTAGATGATATTTGAGGCTTTTCACGGCAGCCTCCCAGAGGCCTCCTGCGCTAGGCCAGGATGGCGCATTAAAGTGCCATTGAATTTCCATATCTGTGATATCCGTGAAAAATTGATCATCTAGCGTAGTTTGTAAATCTATAAACTCTTGATTGAGTGTTCGGCTCGCGCCCACGAAATTCGTTCCATTGTCGCTATAGATGTGACGTGGCGCTCCTCTTCTCGCTGCCATTCTGCGTAAAGCAGCCAAGAATGTTGATGATGTGAGGTCTGATACTAGTTCGAGGTGTACAGCTTTTGTTACCATACAAACAAATACTGCGATATAGCCCTTTGTTGTTTTGATACCTCGACCCTTGTTTGATTTAATGTCCACGAACCCTGTCAGGTCAACGCCGGTATGACAGAAGGGTCTTGTTGGAGTAATGCGCGCTGCCGGTAAGTCACCCATGATTTGGTCGTGTTTAACGGGGTCATGACGACGGCACTTGACGCATTTGCGCAATTGTTTTTTAATAGCTCTGTTCCCACCTGTAATCCAGTATTTTTGTCGTACGAATGCTGAGGTGAGTCTGGCTCCGCCGTGGAAAACAAGCTTATGTGATTGATTAATAATGAGTTCTGCAAGACGACAGTTATTTGGGATGATAATAGGATGTTTCCTCTCAGGATCAATTTGGGCGTTCCTGAGCCTTCCGCCAACTCGAAGAAGTCCATCTTTGTCCAAAAACGGGTTCAGTTCGCATAATTTGCTTTTGATCGGTACCCTGTTGTTGTCTTTCAGTTGTTCTATTTCCTTATTAAATTCTGTATTCTGTACGTATTTGATTATGATATTTTTTGATTTGTTTAATTCTGATAGTGATAGATAATTCTGTTTTTTAGTATTATCTCTGGAAGTAAATCGTAAAATCCATGCTAATATTCGTACGATTTTGATAAATGAACTGTGTTTTGTTAATAGTTCATAAATGATATCATTGTTTACATTGTGCTCCATGACTGAGTTCACCTGTTTACTTTGTTTCAGTTCTAGGTCTGTCGAATAAGTTGGTTGAACCTCTTGGTCATTGAAGTTAGAGAGCCAATGCGGTCCACTCCACCACAAAGAATGCTCTATTAGTTGCATAGTAGTTAAGCCTCGGCTCGCACAGTCAGCTGGATTGTCCTCGGATTTTACGTAACGCCAGCATTCTGAAGGCATGACGTCAATGATTTGTTTTACTCGGTTAGTGACGAAAGTCTTCCACCTGGCTGGGTCTCCATTCAGCCAACCAAGACATATCATAGAATCACTCCAGCCATATATTTTTATTTGATAATTGTTTAAACATTGCTTGACCTTAGCCGTTAATTTTGATAGAAGAAGAGCTCCACTTAACTCTAGTTTGGGTAGTGACGTCTTTGAAGTACTAGGTACTAACCTAGTCTTTGCAATGAATAAAGAAATGTCTGATTTGTCGCCTCTGTTTATTTTACAGTATATGACGGCTGCATACGCTTTTGTCGACGCATCACAAAATCCATGTAATTCAATACAGTCGCCGTCCATTGTTTTTATCCACCTGTTCATTTTTATTTTATTAATATTTTTCATATCATCTTTGATTATTGTCCATTCTGATTGAATTTTTTCGGGTATTTTGTCATCCCAGCTGATATTTGATGACCACACATTCTGAAAAATTATCTTTAACTTTGTAGATAACGGCGCTAATAAGCCCAAGGGGTCGAATAACTTAGAAATATCTGATAGTAATGATCGTTTCGTATCTCGTTTTGATGTTTTATCGACTTTAGTGTCGAATGACAAGGTGTCTTGTTGCGGATCCCAGCTGAGTCCGAGTGTCTTTGTTTGAGGCGCCGGCTTGAAATTAAAATTATCTTGACTTAAACGCATGTCATTTAATTCGGGAATATTTGATCTCCATTTTCTCAGATGGAAGCCACCGGCTTTTAATAAATTGATAAGGTCGCAATATAATTGTTTTGCTGATTCAATATCGTGTTGACCATACACAAGGTCGTCCATATAAAACGATTGTTCCAGGACATCTGGAGCCAAGCTGCTACTGAAATTCGATCTCTCGTCTGTTGCTAATTGTTTCAGGGTCATCATCGCCAAAAATGGGGCTGCTTTGGTACCGTATGTTACAGTAGCAAGTTGATATTCTTTGATAGGTTCGTGAGTAGTACTACGCCATATGATTTTTTGATAAATTTGATCATCCGCGTTCATCCAAATCTGACGAAACATTTTCTCAATATCCGCGGTAAACGCAAATTGAAACTGTCTCCATTTTATGATTAGAGACTGCAAGTCTCGCTGTAAGTTAGGTCCACATGCCATTACGTCGTTTAAACTGAGCCCAGAGGATGTTTTTGAAGACGCGTTGAATACGACTCTAAACTTAGTGCTCGAAGATTCGGCGCGCTCTACGCCATGATGAGTGAGATAACAATCGGGTGACGTAGTGTTAGCGGCGGGTACCATGTGGCCCAATGATTGATATTCTTTCATGAATGATGTGTAGTCGTTTTGCATAGATTCATTTTTGCTGAATTTTCGTTCTAATGATCGAAACTGAGCGATAGCTTTGGCTTTTGAATTGCCCAAATTTTCTTTAAAGTTTGATTTTAAAGGCAGTCGGACTTCATACCGACCGTCTTCTCGCCGAGTGGTCGTGTCCTGATAGTACTGCACGCATTGCTTATCTTCTGTTGATAGGTTTGATTCTTCTGTGATATCTTCAATCTCCCAAAATTTATGTATTTCCTCTAGATTTGATAGTACTACATTGCAGTAAAGTGTTCTGACATTTCCGCTTAATATCCAGCCCAGACGTGTATTTTGTGCTACGGGCGAATTTTGATCTGATCTACAAATCCCTTCTAAAAGGATTAACGAATAAATATCGGCACCTAATAGTAAATCCACCGGTTTGCTATGATTAAATTCAGGATCTGCTAGTGTTATGTTGTCCAAATAGGACCAAGTAGGCTTGATAAACGAATAACTGGGTAAATTCTTGATTAGGTTTTTCATGATTAAGGCATCCGTTTCAAATTTAAAATCGTTGTTGATCGCAGAGCATTTTATGTGAATAGTGCCCTTGCAGTTACTTTCTTTGATACCTACTCCCGAGATAATTCCATGACATCTTTGTCGAGGTAATCCTAAGAGTTGTGCTGCATTTTCAGTGATAAGTGACGCCTGAGAGCCCTGATCTAATAAAGCCCGAAGGTTGATATAGGTTCCATCTGCTTTTTGAACCTTGAGTTGTGCTGTCGCTAATAGTATTTCAGGTATGTCACGTTGTAATGACACGTGCGAGTTACTACGCACGGCCTGCGGATGTTCGTATTTCGAAACGCCGCGCGTGTTATTTGAGTTCGCCGCGCCGGCTGAAGGCTCAAGTTTCTCGAATGCTCCATGTAGTAAGGTATTATGTGCTTGATTACATTCTCGACATCTTTTTTCTGAAATACATGCCTTTCCATGATGGTAATAAAGACAATTTTGGCATAATTTATATTTTGCTACAGTGTCGCGTTTTAACGGTTGCGACATGTCGATAAATTGTTTGCAATGGAAAACTCCGTGGGCATCCGTTTGACAAATAGGACACTTGAAGAATTTTGTGACATAAACGTTTTTGCTTGGTAGAGATTGCGAAATTGCTCGTCCGGTGTGTTGAAATAGTTGTTTACTGTTATAATTATTTGATTTATGATATTTCGATCCAAAAAATGATTGATGATTTTGACCACCGTTGCGCATAATCGGCTTGTTAAAAGGCTGTTCTTGCTTACGACGTGTCGATTCTATGGTAGTAAACTTATTCTCCAAAAATGATAGAAATTCTTGTAGCTTAGGTACGTCTCTTGGATTCTTCACGGATGCTACATATTCTTTATGAGTCTCAGAATCCAATTTTTGACACATGAGATAAATGAGAAGTGGGTCCCACGAATCTACCTCAATGCCAAGGTTTTTGATTGCGTTCAGGCTTTCCAAAATGTTGTCATGAATCCTTTTGATATGATTGTATGATGGTTGTTGCGCTACAGGAATGTTGATCATGATATCGATATGAGAATTTAAAATTAGTTTTTTGTTGTCAAACCTGTTATTTAAGATTTCCCAACAGATCGAATAATTATCAGATGATATAGGTAAATGTTGTATAAGTCTCTCCGCTTCACCCTTAACTTTAGATTTCAGGAATTGCATCTTCTGGGCGCTAGAAAGTGAAGGGTTACTATGAATTGTTTCAGTAAATAAGTCCTTGAACGAATTCCATTGATGATAACTGCCGGAGAAAGTCGGTATTTCTATTTGCGGAGTTGACTGATCACGATGCGAAACTGACCACATCTTTTTATTGATAGATTTAATAGCGTCATTATAAGCTTTTTCGTACTTGAAGAACGCAGCTTCGTAACCTGGGTCCCTACCCCCTAGTTCGCTGTCTAGTTCCCAATGAAGAGAGTCGATTACAGACCAACGAGTATTTAAGGTACGTAACAGGTGATCGAACTCCCATTTTTCTGACACTGAGTCCAGCATGATATTTGTAATTGTATGTTGGAATGCTTTAAAGTTGCTACTTTGTTTCCTAAGTAACTCATCTGTTTTGCTAGATGAGCCTTGATGAGCTTGGCTGGTAGATTGCTGGCCTTTGGGCACTCCTAAAGGCGTTGCCGGTCTTATCAGAGGAGGTAATGTCTCCTTCTTTAGAGGTTCGTAATTTTGTATAGTAGATCTGATATTAGCGAACCTGTCCTTCATTATTTCGTATTGATTTGATGTAAAGTATGAATGCGACTTATCCCCCAATCCACACAATTGAATATGATTTGATTGATATTCTTGCCAGTAACCATCTAAAGTTGTTAACCGACGTTTGATATAATCAGCATTTTTGCGCTCCGCGCTGTCCTTTTTAAAGTTGCTGTATAATTGCTCTATAGCTCCGACGGTTTGCTCTTGGGTTTGCAATAAATCTTCCAGGCTTGTCATCGTGATATAAAGGTAGAAGGAGGAGAAAAAATAGAAAAATTGGAAGGATCTTACTTGTATGCTCTCGGTCGTTGAAACGGCTGGGAGGTAGCTGATGGTATGTCTGGAACGTAGCTGTTATTGATGTACGATTTTCTTGATATTACGGAAGAGCTTGACTGGATTTCTTGTTAGGATAACGATAGTTCACCTCACTTGTAAAACAGAGTCACGTTTTGTCCACGTAGTCACTGAGTCACGCGCGAGGTCCATCCGGCTCGAAGGACCAAAAAAGGTTATGTACGGTCCGTACTGCCTTTTAGTGATAGTTGATAGTTGAGTGAAATGAAAGTCTCTGATATTAAGTATTGATTGATATATTGATTAATAGAAATAACTATGTACTAAATGATATAATGATATGAGGACGCGCGCGGTGTGTTTGCTAGCCGTACACGAACTGATGAAATAATGTAAAAATACTTATAATAAAATTTGCTTATGCGGCGATACATAAAACTGTACGCGCTGGCTCGTACATGAACTTTTCCAAAAATTGTTACTTAAACATTAAAACTAACCAAACGTATATTCATCTTTTCCTTTAGATTCTTATGTAATAAATATTAAACAGGGGGGGGGGGGGGGGTAGAAAACTAGAAAAATTCGTCTTACGTAATAAATCATACGGCCGAATAAATTTATAGCTAGATTCTAGCTATTTATAATCTTACTAGCTTGCTACATAAAAGATCTACCCAGCGAATTAGTTAGATCTACCGTTAGACATAGGATAGTTCAGTTAGAATGTGGCCAATTCTGTTAAATACAATCTCTAAAAGTCTAAAGTTTACAGATTGTATTTGAGTTTGACACCCCTGACGTATAATATAGGTACACGTGTACGACCACACACGCGACTAAAACGTATAATATACACGAGTACGCGCACACACGTGACCAAAACGTATAATATATACATTTACGCGCACAGACTTTTATTTGCCAAAATATAAAGTCATTGTTAAAAGTGTTGAGCTTGTCAAAAATATTATATAGATAAGATTAGCGGTTATAGAATTCACAATAATTTTTTGTCACTATACTTATATTTTTAACTACAAGTCTATTTTTTTTTCTATATCGCGAACAAGTAAATTAGCTGGCTCAAATACACCATCTATTAAAACAAAATATGTATATTGGAAAATATATTTCAAGTTGCAACAGAAGTTATATATTTAAATATTTAACTTACCAATCACTTCCTCCTCTTGTTCGTTGTTGGCAGACATTTTATGCGACGGTTGATGTCGACGACGGATCACTTCTACCATCAACCGCTGGTCCATTTGCTCGAACTCCGATGACATAACGATGGCTGTAAAATTGTAGTCTTTCACGACGAACCTACATAAAATTAATAAATTATTTAACTTATGTTAATAATTAAAAGACGAAGAACAAAAATCTTAGGGGATATACTCGGAGAGAAAAATTCTAAAGATAGGGTTTTTTTTAATTTTTTTCTAGAAAAACCTATGTAAACTTAACGTCACTTTCCTAATTGTTACTGCTCCTAAATTAAACATTTCATTATGCTACTACTGGTACATTTCCCTGATGAAATTTGTAATATGCGAAGGACTTTAGTTTTAAATTTAATATAATTCTAGATATTTTATTAATTATTCATTGTAACCATGAACTGAACTGAACTCAAATCAGCCTGTAAGCAACTCACTGCTGGGCAAAGGCTTCTTCTCAATGTAGGAGAAGGCTAACCTTTCTTCCCAAGCTTAATACACTTCGCTACTCCACTGTCGGTTGGTGGATTTTCCTACCGTGAGTAACAATTGTTACCAGGTGTCTATGGTAACTACTAGGACCGACGGCTTTACGTGCACTCCGGAACACGATAGGAAAATCTACAGGACATACACCCAGACCGGAAACAAAAAGTTGCACAAATACAAATATCTGCCTGGAATCGAACCCGCGACCGTTGGCGGTGAGGCAACGACTCGCACTACGACACGAGAACGGTCGACAATTATAGCCATAACTTTGTTAAAAAGTTACAGCGCTAGCTGTGGCACCTCCATTACAACAGCGCTGCAATACCTTGCTGTAGCACAGGTCGCACGGCACGTTTAACCGGTGGGAGGGATGCGCTGTGCCGCGCTCCCGGCTGCATGGGTACCATTATCCTGCTTATTTCTCCCGTGAAACAGCTTTGCTGTGTTTCGGTAAGAAGTGCAAGACAGGCAGTGTAATTACTGGCACCGAGACTTACACCACCTTAACACCTTATGTCTCTGGATACGCAACACATAAATGGGTTGCCTGGGCTAGTTCCAGGTAAACTGGTTTATGTTAATGGGCGACGTCAACTACTTACCATCAGGTGGAACGTCTGCCAGTTTGCCTATCCAACTAACATTAAAAAAAAACGTCGAGCGCGGGACCCACCTCAGGCAGTACTCCTTGATGCAGGTGAGCGCGGCGTGGTGCGCGGCGTGCAGCGCCTGCAGCACGTTGCTGTAGCACAGGTCGCACAGCACGTCGAGCGCGGGACCCACCTCAGGCAGTACTCCTTGATGCAGGTGAGCGCGGCGTGGTGCGCGGCGTGCAGCGCCTGCAGCACGTTGCTGTAGCACAGGTCGCACAGGTCGCACAGGTCGCACAGCACGTCGAGCGCGGGACCCACCTCAGGCAGTACTCCTTGATGCAGGTGAGCGCGGCGTGGTGCGCGGCGTGCAGCGCCTGCAGCACGTTGCTGTAGCACAGGTCGCACAGCACGTCGAGCGCGGGACCCACCTCAGGCAGTACTCCTTGATGCAGGTGAGCGCGGCGTGGTGCGCGGCGTGCAGCGCCTGCAGCACGTTGCTGTAGCACAGGTCGCACAGCACGTCGAGCGCGGGACCCACCTCAGGCAGTACTCCTTGATGCAGGTGAGCGCGGCGTGGTGCGCGGCGTGCAGCGCCTGCAGCACGTTGCTGTAGCACAGGTCGCACAGGTCGCACAGCACGTCGAGCGCGGGACCCACCTCAGGCAGTACTCCTTGATGCAGGTGAGCGCGGCGTGGTGCGCGGCGTGCAGCGCCTGCAGCACGTTGCTGTAGCACAGGTCGCACAGCACGTCGAGCGCGGGACCCACCTCAGGCAGTACTCCTTGATGCAGGTGAGCGCGGCGTGGTGCGCGGCGTGCAGCGCCTGCAGCACGTTGCTGTAGCACAGGTCGCACAGGTCGCACAGCACGTCGAGCGCGGGACCCACCTCAGGCAGTACTCCTTGATGCAGGTGAGCGCGGCGTGGTGCGCGGCGTGCAGCGCCTGCAGCACGTTGCTGTAGCACAGGTCGCACAGCACGTCGAGCGCGGGACCCACCTCAGGCAGTACTCCTTGATGCAGGTGAGCGCGGCGTGGTGCGCGGCGTGCAGCGCCTGCAGCACGTTGCTGTAGCACAGGTCGCACAGGTCGCACAGCACGTCGAGCGCGGGACCCACCTCAGGCAGTACTCCTTGATGCAGGTGAGCGCGGCGTGGTGCGCGGCGTGCAGCGCCTGCAGCACGTTGCTGTAGCACAGGTCGCACAGGTCGCACAGCACGTCGAGCGCGGGACCCACCTCAGGCAGTACTCCTTGATGCAGGTGAGCGCGGCGTGGTGCGCGGCGTGCAGCGCCTGCAGCACGTTGCTGTAGCACAGGTCGCACAGGTCGCACAGCACGTCGAGCGCGGGACCCACCTCAGGCAGTACTCCTTGATGCAGGTGAGCGCGGCGTGGTGCGCGGCGTGCAGCGCCTGCAGCACGTTGCTGTAGCACAGGTCGCACAGCACGTCGAGCGCGGGACCCACCTCAGGCAGTACTCCTTGATGCAGGTGAGCGCGGCGTGGTGCGCGGCGTGCAGCGCCTGCAGCACGTTGCTGTAGCACAGGTCGCACAGGTCGCACAGCACGTCGAGCGCGGGACCCACCTCAGGCAGTACTCCTTGATGCAGGTGAGCGCGGCGTGGTGCGCGGCGTGCAGCGCCTGCAGCACGTTGCTGTAGCACAGGTCGCACAGCACGTCGAGCGCGGGACCCACCTCAGGCAGTACTCCTTGATGCAGGTGAGCGCGGCGTGGTGCGCGGCGTGCAGCGCCTGCAGCACGTTGCTGTAGCACAGGTCGCACAGGTCGCACAGCACGTCGAGCGCGGGACCCACCTCAGGCAGTACTCCTTGATGCAGGTGAGCGCGGCGTGGTGCGCGGCGTGCAGCGCCTGCAGCACGTTGCTGTAGCACAGGTCGCACAGCACGTCGAGCGCGGGACCCACCTCAGGCAGTACTCCTTGATGCAGGTGAGCGCGGCGTGGTGCGCGGCGTGCAGCGCCTGCAGCACGTTGCTGTAGCACAGGTCGCACAGGTCGCACAGCACGTCGAGCGCGGGACCCACCTCAGGCAGTACTCCTTGATGCAGGTGAGCGCGGCGTGGTGCGCGGCGTGCAGCGCCTGCAGCACGTTGCTGTAGCACAGGTCGCACAGCACGTCGAGCGCGGGACCCACCTCAGGCAGTACTCCTTGATGCAGGTGAGCGCGGCGTGGTGCGCGGCGTGCAGCGCCTGCAGCACGTTGCTGTAGCACAGGTCGCACAGCACGTCGAGCGCGGGACCCACCTCAGGCAGTACTCCTTGATGCAGGTGAGCGCGGCGTGGTGCGCGGCGTGCAGCGCCTGCAGCACGTTGCTGTAGCACAGGTCGCACAGGTCGCACAGCACGTCGAGCGCGGGACCCACCTCAGGCAGTACTCCTTGATGCAGGTGAGCGCGGCGTGGTGCGCGGCGTGCAGCGCCTGCAGCACGTTGCTGTAGCACAGGTCGCACAGCACGTCGAGCGCGGGACCCACCTCAGGCAGTACTCCTTGATGCAGGTGAGCGCGGCGTGGTGCGCGGCGTGCAGCGCCTGCAGCACGTTGCTGTAGCACAGGTCGCACAGGTCGCACAGCACGTCGAGCGCGGGACCCACCTCAGGCAGTACTCCTTGATGCAGGTGAGCGCGGCGTGGTGCGCGGCGTGCAGCGCCTGCAGCACGTTGCTGTAGCACAGGTCGCACAGCACGTCGAGCGCGGGACCCACCTCAGGCAGTACTCCTTGATGCAGGTGAGCGCGGCGTGGTGCGCGGCGTGCAGCGCCTGCAGCACGTTGCTGTAGCACAGGTCGCACAGCACGTCGAGCGCGGGACCCACCTCAGGCAGTACTCCTTGATGCAGGTGAGCGCGGCGTGGTGCGCGGCGTGCAGCGCCTGCAGCACGTTGCTGTAGCACAGGTCGCACAGCACGTCGAGCGCGGGACCCACCTCAGGCAGTACTCCTTGATGCAGGTGAGCGCGGCGTGGTGCGCGGCGTGCAGCGCCTGCAGCACGTTGCTGTAGCACAGGTCGCACAGGTCGCACAGCACGTCGAGCGCGGGACCCACCTCAGGCAGTACTCCTTGATGCAGGTGAGCGCGGCGTGGTGCGCGGCGTGCAGCGCCTGCAGCACGTTGCTGTAGCACAGGTCGCACAGGTCGCACAGCACGTCGAGCGCGGGACCCACCTCAGGCAGTACTCCTTGATGCAGGTGAGCGCGGCGTGGTGCGCGGCGTGCAGCGCCTGCAGCACGTTGCTGTAGCACAGGTCGCACAGCACGTCGAGCGCGGGACCCACCTCAGGCAGTACTCCTTGATGCAGGTGAGCGCGGCGTGGTGCGCGGCGTGCAGCGCCTGCAGCACGTTGCTGTAGCACAGGTCGCACAGGTCGCACAGCACGTCGAGCGCGGGACCCACCTCAGGCAGTACTCCTTGATGCAGGTGAGCGCGGCGTGGTGCGCGGCGTGCAGCGCCTGCAGCACGTTGCTGTAGCACAGGTCGCACAGCACGTCGAGCGCGGGACCCACCTCAGGCAGTACTCCTTGATGCAGGTGAGCGCGGCGTGGTGCGCGGCGTGCAGCGCCTGCAGCACGTTGCTGTAGCACAGGTCGCACAGCACGTCGAGCGCGGGACCCACCTCAGGCAGTACTCCTTGATGCAGGTGAGCGCGGCGTGGTGCGCGGCGTGCAGCGCCTGCAGCACGTTGCTGTAGCACAGGTCGCACAGGTCGCACAGCACGTCGAGCGCGGGACCCACCTCAGGCAGTACTCCTTGATGCAGGTGAGCGCGGCGTGGTGCGCGGCGTGCAGCGCCTGCAGCACGTTGCTGTAGCACAGGTCGCACAGAACGTCGAGCGCGGGACCCACCTCAGGCAGTACTCCTTGATGCAGGTGAGCGCGGCGTGGTGCGCGGCGTGCAGCGCCTGCAGCACGTTGCTGTAGCACAGGTCGCACAGCACGTCGAGCGCGGGACCCACCTCAGGCAGTACTCCTTGATGCAGGTGAGCGCGGCGTGGTGCGCGGCGTGCAGCGCCTGCAGCACGTTGCTGTAGCACAGGTCGCACAGCACGTCGAGCGCGGGACCCACCTCAGGCAGTACTCCTTGATGCAGGTGAGCGCGGCGTGGTGCGCGGCGTGCAGCGCCTGCAGCACGTTGCTGTAGCACAGGTCGCACAGCACGTCGAGCGCGGGACCCACCTCAGGCAGTACTCCTTGATGCAGGTGAGCGCGGCGTGGTGCGCGGCGTGCAGCGCCTGCAGCACGTTGCTGTAGCACAGGTCGCACAGCACGTCGAGCGCGGGACCCACCTCAGGCAGTACTCCTTGATGCAGGTGAGCGCGGCGTGGTGCGCGGCGTGCAGCGCCTGCAGCACGTTGCTGTAGCACAGGTCGCACAGCACGTCGAGCGCGGGACCCACCTCAGGCAGTACTCCTTGATGCAGGTGAGCGCGGCGTGGTGCGCGGCGTGCAGCGCCTGCAGCACGTTGCTGTAGCACAGGTCGCACAGCACGTCGAGCGCGGGACCCACCTCAGGCAGTACTCCTTGATGCAGGTGAGCGCGGCGTGGTGCGCGGCGTGCAGCGCCTGCAGCACGTTGCTGTAGCACAGGTCGCACAGCACGTCGAGCGCGGGACCCACCTCAGGCAGTACTCCTTGATGCAGGTGAGCGCGGCGTGGTGCGCGGCGTGCAGCGCCTGCAGCACGTTGCTGTAGCACAGGTCGCACAGGTCGCACAGCACGTCGAGCGCGGGACCCACCTCAGGCAGTACTCCTTGATGCAGGTGAGCGCGGCGTGGTGCGCGGCGTGCAGCGCCTGCAGCACGTTGCTGTAGCACAGGTCGCACAGCACGTCGAGCGCGGGACCCACCTCAGGCAGTACTCCTTGATGCAGGTGAGCGCGGCGTGGTGCGCGGCGTGCAGCGCCTGCAGCACGTTGCTGTAGCACAGGTCGCACAGCACGTCGAGCGCGGGACCCACCTCAGGCAGTACTCCTTGATGCAGGTGAGCGCGGCGTGGTGCGCGGCGTGCAGCGCCTGCAGCACGTTGCTGTAGCACAGGTCGCACAGGTCGCACAGCACGTCGAGCGCGGGACCCACCTCAGGCAGTACTCCTTGATGCAGGTGAGCGCGGCGTGGTGCGCGGCGTGCAGCGCCTGCAGCACGTTGCTGTAGCACAGGTCGCACAGGTCGCACAGCACGTCGAGCGCGGGACCCACCTCAGGCAGTACTCCTTGATGCAGGTGAGCGCGGCGTGGTGCGCGGCGTGCAGCGCCTGCAGCACGTTGCTGTAGCACAGGTCGCACAGGTCGCACAGCACGTCGAGCGCGGGACCCACCTCAGGCAGTACTCCTTGATGCAGGTGAGCGCGGCGTGGTGCGCGGCGTGCAGCGCCTGCAGCACGTTGCTGTAGCACAGGTCGCACAGGTCGCACAGCACGTCGAGCGCGGGACCCACCTCAGGCAGTACTCCTTGATGCAGGTGAGCGCGGCGTGGTGCGCGGCGTGCAGCGCCTGCAGCACGTTGCTGTAGCACAGGTTGGCGCGCAGGTAGCGCGCGCACAGGCCGCGCAGGCGCGGAATGTTGAGCCGCAGCGCCAGCCGCAGCACCTCCATCACCAGCAGGATGGTGGCAGGCGACGCAGGGTCCTCGTCTGTCGACCGAGGCTGGACATTTAAGGCACTCCAATGCACTGTACCGAGCGACAGAATCGAAAACCTGATGTTTCGAGTCCTAGAATCATGAGGAATCATGGTAATCGTTTGAGTAATTTATATAATTATTTAATTCCGCAGTAGGTACACATGAGTTTTGTATTATTAACTAGAAGACGTCGCGAAGATTCCCAAACGCTGCCCAGCCGAGCTGGGTTTGAAACCTTTCCTTTCATTTACCGGCCGGGACATTAGACATAATCATGTTTGGCTCATGTTCATTTTTAGAATCTTTTGAGAAGTTCTGTTGAGATTACTCAGCATTATGTTGAGGTCCCCAAAGCTTCTGCCAATATTATTATGTCATCGGCAAACGTTGATGTCAATTCCGATGCAATTCAGCAGCTTAAAGATGTCTTCCATCGCAGCGGTAAAATTAGCCGTCGGAGAAAAATTCCATGTCGCACTCTTCGCAGTAGTTGCATTGATCTAGTAGTCTGATCCTTATACGAATTGACATAGCAGTGTTTTCGTACAATTGTTTCAACTCTTGCACTTATATTCGATTTGGAAAGCCGAATCTAAGGCTTTCTTATAGTCACAGACACTAAACAAAGTATTGTGCATTAAATTTTTCAGTCTGCTGTACGTTATGTTGCAGCATACGGATCTAGTCTATGGTAATAAAACCTTTTAAAAATCTGGCTTGTTCGAGTGACTATAAGTCGTCGAACAGACTTGCGAGATAATTCGTGATGATTCTTGCTTATAGACATGTCTACGTAGTGACGTAGAGAAATGGATCATCAATAAGGTATTTTCGCCTTTTTTGAATAGAACCTTCATGCTTCTGTGCAACTTCTCTGAAGTTAATCCCTTGTGCATGACGAAATTGAACAATCGTTGAAATATTGTAAGAATTGGTTTTTCAACCACTTTCAGGAGTTATTCAGTCATCACCCAGCACCTTGTTGGTCTGTAACTATTTGAGAGTCATACATATTATAGGCTGATGTCCGGGATATCCTCGATGTAATGTCAGGTTAGCCTGGCTCTAGAGTCGTTAGTCAGATCATGGAGCGGCTTGTTGTTTTGTACTGTATGATTGACCGTTGGGGGTAGGAAGAAAAGAGATAGCTGTTAGGGGGCGTTCACGTATTACGTAACGCAATTTTTGAAGATTTTTGATCCTCCCTTCCCCCATGTAACGCGAGATAACGTTTATTGTAAAAAAGCTTTACGTAACACCCAAATTACCATTTTTACCTAAAGGAAACAATCATGTTGAGCAAGGTTCCGGAAAGTCGCAAAAATTTCTTTATTTATTGTTTTAATTGTCAGTTGCCAACTTGGGAGATTAACAAAAATAAACAAAAAAATAATGTTACATACCTAACGCGTTGTATGAACCCCCCTCCTGCCCTTGTATCGCATCGTTACGTTTTACAAGACCCCTCCCGTCTAAATTTCGTTATGTAATACTTGAACGCCCCCTTATCGATCTCCAGCCGCGTCAGCAGAATCTGCCCGATAGATAGATCTCTTGCGACCACTTTAGAGCCCATGTACTGTTCGATAATAGTTTTAATACGCTATATTATATTTAAGTCCCAAAATTGCAGTATCGCGAACCGACCACTCCAATTTTCCAGACCTTTCCATTAATCCTATTTACTTGTATAGGCTGACGATCTACTAAAGATCTTACTTCTTGTCTTTCTTTAATGAGTTTGAGAGTCTGGTCTGAATTTTTTTTAGATTCTAGTTGCACGGGGTGACTCAAAGTACTCAGAAATGCAGTTCAACAGGCAATCAAAATTGTTTCGCAAAAATAGTTATATAGTTAGATAAAATTGATTGAATTTTGAAAATTTGAAAAAAAAAAGAATTGATTTGAATTGATTGATAAAATTGATAAATAGTTATATAGTTAATAGTTATATAGTTATATATATATATATATATATATATATATATATATATATATATATATATATATATATATATATATATTAAAATCGTAGCGAAGTCAATTAAGTACGTTGAATGTTTTTTTTTAATAATTATTGTTACCTATTTCTATTGACCTTTCCATTAATCCTACTTACTATTGCATACCTATTTCTATTATATTTGCCGTGTGGCTCCGGCAGAATAGAATGTAGCCACCCCTTCGTGGGTGTCGTAAGAGGCGACTAAGGGATAATTTCGAAAGTTTCATGTTCAGCTATAAAACTATAAAAACCGACAGATGGCTGAATAACCATCGAAAAAAGCTGGCTTTATTGATTAGACCGGAAACGGGTAGCAGCGTCTTCGATGCGACAAAGCCAGCCTTGCGGTCACCGACCCGCTTTTCGCTCAATTCGCTCCAAACGTTTCGGCCCTCAGTTCCCGGCAGCCCCATGTCCGGCTACGGCAGCGGTCGCGGTAACAGTGGGGCGGAGGGTGCTAAGAATCACCGGGGTACGGTAGGCTGCCAAACAATTATACACCTGGCAACATATAATGAATGCACTCTATGGCTGGACCATCACCTCACCGAACTCGAAGTGAATCTAAGTTATATTAATTAGAGTATACTGGGGCTATTTGAAGTCCGAAGAGAGGGTGAGGACAGTATAATCCTAGACTCCGCTCACTTACTCTACTATCGTGAAGGTGATAGGCTTAAGGTGACGTCGGTTTTCTGATTCACAAGACGCTTGCTAGCAACAACGTTGTGGAAGTCAGCAGTGTATCGAGCCAGATAGCGTACCTAGTACTCAAACTCACTGACAGGTACTCCCTGAAAGTGGTACATGCGCCGACCTCGTCACACTCTGGCGATGAAGTTGAGACCATGTATGACGATATTTCGAAAGCAATATATGACATACTACTTCGACCTTCATCAGCGTAGTTATGGGGGACTTCAACGACAAGATTGGAATACAACGGCAGCGATTACCGACTGCTGCGAGGCCCTCTGAATATATGCCTTAAAAAAGAACGGACTCACTTGATGAGATCTACCCTCTGACCTACACCGCTCAAAAAACTATGTGGCTCCGAGCAATTCCAACTGGAACTGCAAAATCGATTTGATTCGCTGGAAACCACTAGCAACGTGGACGAGATGACCGACAATCTGGTGAAGACAGTGTGTACACTGACGACGACACGACCCGGTGTCGTAGACACTTTGCGCCTACGAAATCGATTAAGCAGTCAAAATTTTCTCCCGAAACCTTGGATCTGATGAGGCGGAGGCGCGAGATGCCTTCTGCTTAAGCAGCTTCGCCAGAACAGAAGGCTCTTTCCAATAAGGTACGGAAACTTGTACGCAGAGATCTCCGCTGCTCAAATACAAGACCTATCACAGCTCTTATAGTGCAGAACAAGGGATCATCAAAGGTTTTTCAGAGACCATTAGGGAGAAGCCTTCTTACGAAGCTTAAAACAGCGGATGGCAGAATCGCTTGCTCTCACCCATTTTTCGGATGATATCACAGATATCGGTGTCGGTGAGATTAGTGTGGCGCTTGTACAACTTAAAAACGGGAGGGCCTCGGGGGAAGACGGAATTACAACTGAGCCCCTTAAGGCTGCGGGACGACCTGTCCTAAAAGCCTTAGCGGAGATCTTTAATGTCGTCACCCAGCGGGGTACCACGTCGGAGGCGTGATTCAGAGTGTAGTTGTGTTGTTCTTCAAGAGAGGTGATAAATCTCTCTTGAAGAACTAAAGACCTATCTCACTTCTGAGTCACGTCTATAAGCACTTTTCGAGGGTTATTCTCAGGTGGTTGGAATCGTCTCGCTACAAGGCTCGACGAATTCCAACCACCTGAGCAGGCTGGGTTTCGAAATGGCTATAGCAGCGAAGAATACATCCATACTGTTCGGCAGATTATACAGAAGACTGAAGAGTATAATCAGCCGCTGTGTATGGCATTTGTGGACTACGATAAAGCCTTTGACTCGATCGAGACCTGGGCTGTCCTGGATTTTTTGCAGCGGTGTCATATCGACTGGCGATATATCGAGGTACTGAGGTGTATATATCACGCGGCAACAATGACCGTCCAAATCTAGGACCAAGGAACAAGACCTATACACTGTAGCGAGATCTATCTCGCCATATACGAACTAGAAGAAACTGACGTATCCTACATCGCGCTATCAAAGTTTTCAAAGCGATTGAATATATATACAAGAACCCGACAACAAAACGTTAAGTGGCGCCGTAGCCCAACTCCCGTCTGGTCGAAGGATCCTTCCTTTTCAATGGCAGCCTCTTACTACGCTAAACTGGTAACCCCGAGCATGAACGTCATCGCAGCCTTCGAAAACCTTACGTCATCGTGACGTCATCATCACTTCCCCAAGTTTTCGTGTAGCCAGTCATACAGCCAGCCAGTATCCACGGCTACTACGGGTATCCTGACCACACGCATGCAGCGGACGGTGCATTCCTGGTCATCGCCCACAGCCTTTGCAGCGACCTTGGCACAGCACACTGGACATCGGCCGTTTAGCAAGCAGAGACGCACTTCTCTCCTGGTCGACGCAGCAGCCAGCCACTACGCAGCAGTGCACCACCCCGACTCACTGGGGCGTCACCGCAGACAGTTCCGACTTACCGTGAACTATGTGGCACCTGATTCCAACTCACTAGGATATTCCACTGGCCCGGCAAGCATTACAAGATGTATGGACGACTCAACCTGCTATCGACCTCCGGTCTCGGAGAGGGGGTGATGTAGCGAGATCTATCTCGCCATATACGAACTAGAAGAAACTGACGTATCCTACATCGCGCTATCAAAGTTTTCAAAGCGATTGAATATATATACAAGAACCCGACAACAAAACATTGCCACCAAACAAGTGCCACCGTAGCCCACCAGACGCAACTCCGGTCTGGTCGAAGGATCCTTTCTTTTCAATGGCAGCCTCTCACTACGCTAAAACACCTTCGTCGCGGGGTAAGACAGGGGGATGTAAGGTCCCCAAAACTGTTTACCAACGGGATAGAGGATGTCTTTAAGACTTTGGACTGGAGTGGACAAGGAATAAATGTCTATGGCAAATACATCTCACACCTTCGTTTCGCCGACGACATCCTCATCTTTGCCGAGACATTGGAGGACATAGGCTGGACGAGGATTGCGGAAAACCGGGATATATGTCGCGAGCTTGGTGAGGTCTATGTCCAACAGTGGACTGCGATAGGCTGATGCGATGCGAGGTGACCTATTTCTATTAATGATACTGTAAAGAAAAAACATTATAAAAACTTCGTTTTTTTTTTTGTATGAACGCATAAATATTGAAAGTACTGAAAATTTTGTATGAAAAAGTATAATTGTAGGTGATATAACTTTTCCTAACTTATTTTATAAAACATGACATACATAAGCGGAGAGGTAACCGTAATCTCGGGTAAATATGTCGTAGATTGGCTAATACTACAATGTAGTTAAATTATAAAAAGAGTTACTTCACGATATACAGCTACAAGCAATACATTACCTTTTTCAGTTGGATCAATTCTGTCCGTGTAAATGTAGTTTAGGACCATATTAAATGCGTCAGGTGTTGCTTCTGGCAGTACAACAGTGAGTTGGGGTCGAGATTTGTATGAACATTCCGCTTTTGCCTCTTCTTCACCTGCCGCTATACGCTTCGCCAGTTCTTCCTTGGCTTCTCTGAGAATTAAAGAAAAAATATACAAAAGATTGAAGTATTTTTATACCTTTGTTTTTCGAAGTCATTCGGAGGATTAACTGTTATTTGAATAAACTTACGGTATAAATAATTTGTTTATCTAATAATGATAATTAATTAATTGTTCACAATAATATATTTTTACAAGCTAAATTTTGCAATACCAATTGTTTGAAATATAAAGTTTATATATATAAAAGTTGAAAATAATTTACCAATAATTTTAATTGCAAAGTTATTATATTAAAAATATTTACTTAATTTTAGCTCTAAGATACTGCGACCTTGCAGCGAGCATTGCCTGATGAGCGAAAACCGTTGTTTGATCGGCACCAACTAGTAGTGTTACATCGCAGAACTGCTGAGACTTTAGGATACGACTGAAGTCATCGTGAAGTGTACACCGTGGGTAGTTTGAAAGCTAGAAAAAAAAAGTTCTTTTCAAATAATATAGTATAATTAAAACCAAAGATATGTTTATTTATTTACATCTATTTAGAATGGCATTGCCACTTACATATCGCCCATATAAATAATTTTTGACCTGTTTGTTCCAAAAATGAAAAAAAAAATGCTATGTAGAAAAAAATTCAATGACGATGAAGGCTTTGGCCTAGTTTGAGACAAAATGTTTTATTTTTTTTGAAGATATAAATAAGTTATACGAATCTGAAAAAATGTATTAGAGTTAAGGGAGAACATATTGAAAACGAAAAAAAAAAAATTAAGATTTTATTTCATACTTCTTCCCTATCATTTTGCGAACTTTTTGATTTCCCCCTAATCTCCCCTATTTCATGCAAATATATATATTTTTGAACAGTTAATAGTTGCTCAAATCCTCGAAAGAAGGTCAGGGGCAGTTCTCAAAATTCTACTAAGTGTCACAAAGGGTCTAAAGAAAGCAGCTTACGGTATTAATGGATCTTTATGAGGTGAATATAATAAAAGTGTAGGTGAAGTATTGATTTTAATAACGTCAGTTACCTGGAAACGGTACAAGTCTCCACTGCGCACGTTATTGTCGACGGTGCCACCGAAGATGTACATAGCGTCACCCACAACCGCTCCCGCGTGGAACAGTCGACCCGACGGGATCTGGGAATCCGGTGCCGGGTGGACCACCGACCTGATCGAGAACCAATATATAGTACACGGGAGACTGACATAGACGTGCCGCGCGGTTTCATTCGCGTTAACGTGTATTATACTTGTCAGATTGGTCGAGGATTCTGATTTATTTTATTTACGAAAAAATAATTATCTACTCGACTAAACCACTATCTTATGATAAATTCGCCATAGACGAACAGTCCAGGTAACAACCATTAATCGCTAGGTTAACCTATGCACTATATAACTATATAATATCTGGCGAGATCGCAGCCGGTGCTAGATGACATACCACATCTGCGTGTCCAGGTCGTAGCAGTGCAGGTCGGAGGGCAGAGTGCTGTCGGCGGCGCCGCCGAACACGTAGAGGTGCCTCGCGTGGTGTAGCATCACGTGCCCGTAGCGGCGAGCCGGCGCCGGGCCCGCGCTGCGCAGCAGGTGCTCCGTGCACACGCGGCTCCACCTGCACGCCGGACACGACACATGTGTTTCGGACACGACACGTGCGAGTCGGACACGACACGTGTGAGCCGGACGCGATATGTGTGAGCTGGACACGATACGTGCTAGCTGGACACGATACGTGCTAGCCGGACACGATACGTGCGAGCTGAATACGATACGTGCGAGCCGGACAAGATACGTGTGAGCTTAACACGATACGTTACAACAGTTTGCGATACGCGCAATTAAAAAACTTGACAACTTCAAGGGTGCTGGTCCCGACGAAATCTCTCCAGTCTTTGTAAAACGTTGTGGACCGGCTCTGGCACTACCTCTATCGATCATTTTTAACACATCTCTCAGGGATGGAATTTTTCCTGATGAATGGAAGAAAGCTAAAATTGTACCAGTCTACAAAAAGGGTGACTGTAACGATGTTAAAAACTATCGACCAATTTCGATATTATCATGTTTCTCAAAACTCTTCGAGACTCTTGTTTGTCCAATTATCAGTCACCATTTAGGCACAGCTATTTCAGATATGCAGCATGGGTTTATAAAAGGCCGATCTGTCCAAACAAATTTACTGTCACTCATGTCATATATTAGTAAGGAAGTAGATAAGAATCAACAAGTGGACTGTATTTACATGGACTTTTCCAGCGCTTTTGACAAGGTGTGCCATTCGCGTCTTATATGTAAACTGAGATGTTATGGTATTGATGGGGCCCTTCTAGAGTGGTTTAAATCGTATTTGGCAAAAAGACTTCAGTTTGTGGTCCTTAACGGCCACAGATCACGGAACTACGTTGCTGAATCAGGGGTGCCTCAGGGGTCCGTCTTGGGTCCTGTTCTTTTTTCGGTGTTCATTAACGATATCACATCTTCGATTAAATACTGTAAATATTCGATTTTTGCTGACGACCTAAAAGTATATAGAACAGTTGGGTCAACTGGTGATTCTCTGCTGATTCAGGATGACCTTGATAGAATCAATATATGGTGCAGCATAAATGGTATGATTGTGAACGCAAAGAAATCATTTCATATTAAATACACACGGAAAAAGAAAATTCTTGCAACAACGTATAGATTAAGTTCAGAAGTGTTGCAAGAGTTTAATGAGATACGAGATCTTGGTGTTATTATAGACAGTAAACTAACATTCAGGGGACACGTTGATACCGTGGTGAACCAGGCTTCCAGAATGCTAGGCTTCCTTAAAAGGAATACTAAAGGATTTCTGAACCCAGTAACAAAAATAATATTGTTTAACTCACTTGTGCGAAGCAGGCTTGAATTTGCATCAGTGGTCTGGAGCCCACAATATTCAACTCACTCACAGCGTATTGAAAACATTCAAAGATCTTTTACAAGGCACCTGGCATTTCACAGTCCTGGTATATCCCATAGGGACACTTATGATCTTCGGCTAAGACACTTTGGAATGATCTCGCTCTATAACCGCCGACTGCTGCTTGACATTATCTTCCTTAAAAAGATCCTATCAGGTTACATAGATTGCGTAGACTTACTCAATCACATAAAGCTTAGCGTCCCCCGAAAATACACGCGACATCGCATTACTAAGCTGCTATATGTTCCTGCATGTAGGAGTAACGTTCTCAAGGGTTCTCCAATACCGCGAATATGCTTTGAGTACAACCGACTCTGCACGTTAATATTAGATATAGATGTTTTTAATGATTCAGTCTCTGGCCTTAGAAAAAAACTTACTGCACATTTCTGTTCATTTCCCTCCGCGTAACTTGTAGGCTTGTTGAGTTTATCAGCACTAATGTTTTCTCTTTTTTTTTTGTGTTTTTTATTTAGATCATAATTCCTAACTTTTCTCCATATTACCTACTGTGCGAGAGTGCGAGTATGTAATGTAAACTCACTTTTTTTTTCCTTTTTTGATTGTATAAAAATCAAAATTAATTAAGAGTGATATACATACCTGTAATTGGCATGCATACTATCCTAATATTGTATAGAATATCTTTTATAATATAATGTTTGTAATGCTGTTGGTATGTCTCTAAATAAATAAATACGTGCGAGCCAGACACGATAATTGCTAGTCGAACACGATATGTGCTAGTCATATACGACAAATGTGAGCCGGACACAGAAAGCGAAACAAAGGAACGAACCCGCGCCGCTGAGTTATTTAATCTTTGGTAATTCATGAAGACATTGTGATACCAATATTAAAATAATTTTGAGACACATATCAGACTCAAAATTGGGCAACATATTAATTAAATGTAAAATTAATATTAGTAAACATGTAATAGGAGAGGCCTTTAGACGTCTCACTGCCGGATATAGACCCTAGATAGATAGTGGTAGGCCAGGCTGTTATAATACAGTACAGATTATTAAATTTGATCGACGTGTTCGTCCGATTTTCCTTACCATTATTTCATTTTGTCTTTACATTTTTTTTTTTTTTTTTTTTTTTTTTATGACAGATAGACAGGCATTTGACCGCTATCTCACCTGATGTTAAGTGCCGATGCGGTCGAAGGTGGAGCATGCCTGCCTAATAACAGCCTATTCACTCTGGCCTTGAAGGCACCCAGGTTGTATCGTTCGGGAAACACAGACGCGGGCAACGAGTTCCATTCCTTAGCCGTGCGCATCAAGAAAGTAGTGCCAAAGCGTTTTGTGCGCGTAGGTGGCATATCAATGACATAAGGATGGAACGATCGACCGCGCCTAGTGTCCCGATGGCGGAAGGTTGTTGGGGGAATTAGATCGTGCAATTCCTTCGCACACTCACCAAAATATATTCTGTAGAACACCGACAGACGAGCTACCCTACGCCGATGATCGAGACTCTGCAACTTGGTGTCTGTCAGAGTAGGGTCACCTATGAGTCTCTTAGCTCGTTTTTCCACCGAGTCCAAAGTTGCCAGTTGGTATTTGGCGGATCCATCCCAAAGATGGCAGCAATACTCCATACAAGACCGAACTTGTGCTTTATACAGTTGAAGCAGCTGTTCTGGAGTGAAGTATCGCCTGACCTTAGAGAGGATACCTAGTTTTTTTGCTGCAGTTTTTGCTTTGGACTCGATGTGCTGCCCAAAGTTCAAATTGGACGATAGCTCTACACCGAGGAGCTGGAGGGAGTCGGTAATTTCTACAGAAACATTTCGGAAAGTCGGAGCCAGGTGTAAAGGGCTCCGTTTAGAGGAGAACACACACGCCTGTGTTTTTGTAGCGTTGAACGTGACCAGATTGGCATCGCCCCATTCGGAGACTGCCTGGAGGGCGACGTTCAAGCGGCTGACCATTTCCTCTCGACAAGACTGGATAACACCCTTACTAGCCCTTGCACTCGAAAAGTATCTGTCCGTCACTGTGCTGTCGTCAGCATACCCAAAGGTACTGGGGACGAGCAGATCATTAATATGGAGCAGGAAGAGGGTAGCGGACAAGACTGATCCCTGAGGAACACCGGCGTCGATAGCCTTTTGGTCCGACGAGTACCCGTCAAGGACAACTCGAATTGAACGTTCGTTCAGGAAATCAGAAATCCAAGCGCAAAGGCCAGGTGGAATACCATATGAAGGAAGCTTGCTTATAAGGCTCGCGTGCCAAACTCTGTCAAAGGCCTTCGAGATATCGAGGGACACGGCAAGAGCTTCACCGTGTTTATCAATGGCCTCACTCCAAATATGTGTGGCATACACTAGAAGGTCCCCAGTCGAACGGTTCTGGCGGAAACCGTATTGCCGGTCGCTGAGGAGATCGTTACCTTCCAAGTGGGCCAGGAGTTTGTTGTTCAGTGCACGTTCCATAGTCTTACAGAGTATGGACGTGACCGAGATGGGACGGTAATTGACAGGGTCTGCACGACTACCTTTTTTGGGCACAGGCTGCACGTTGGCAAGCTTCCAAGACTTCGGCACTTTGCCAGTCTTAAGTGATAGGCGGTACAGGCGTGTAAGAGGTGGAGACAACTCAGGGGCACATGTACGCAGGACTATCGCTGGTATACCATCGGGTCCGCTGGCCTTGTTCACGTCTAGAGTTTGCAGGATTTTAAGGATCTCATTTTGGCGTATGCGTACTTCAGCCATAATGCAGTCAGCACGAGTTGAGATTGGTGGAGCTTTTCCTGCAGCATCCAGACGCGAGTTCTCAGCAAAAAGAGATGCAAACAAATCCGCTTTCTCTTTTGCAGAATGGGCCAGCGATCCATCAGCCCTCAGCAATGGTGGAAGTGACGGCCGACAAAAGTTAGATTCAGCGGCTTTTGCCAGGGACCAAAACGCTTTGCTCCCAGAAGGATATGAAGCTAGTTTGGCCCCAATGTGGCTGATATGGTTGAATTTAGCCCTGCGTAACGTCCTTTTACATGACTTGGCGGCTTGGTTAAAAGCTTTCTTCAAATTCCGAGAATTCGGAGACTTGCGCGCTCGAGCTTCAGCCCATGCAGTGTATGCCGTCCGTTTTTCGGCTTCTGCACGATAGCAGTCTGCATCAAACCATGGGCGAGCTTTTCCATTCGTCGCTACGTCAGAGTATGGTATAAAATATTCCATACCCTGGTGTATAACCGCGGTAATGGCTTCAGCGCAGCTCGACGGATCATCAGAAGAAAAGCATACCTCTCGCCAAGGATAGGACGAGAAAAAATGACGCATCTCATCCCAATCTGCTGCTTTGTATCGCCACACCCGTCTTAAGCCACATGGGGCTTCTTCGGGTGGGGAACAAACGGATATGGATTTTACCAGACAGTGGTCAGAAGTACCCAGTGGTGCAGAAACTGTTATTGAGTGACTGTCTGGATCAGTTGTTAAAAATAGGTCTAAGCAGTTGGCGGTATGAGAGTCTACGTCTGGTACCCTGGTAGCACAGTTTACAAGCTGGGTGAGGTCTAGGGTCAAGGCTAGTTTTCGCACTTCTCGCCCAGCATGGTCGGTCACCTGGTATGGGTACAGCCACTCCTGGTGGTGGGCATTGAAGTCCCCCAGAAAACATTTTAATAGATAGACAGACATTCCGGAATAAATATTGTATTTTTAACCGCATTGACATGTAATCCTACGGTTTCACTAGGATAAGTCACAGCACGATGTTTTATAGCCTATTTTAGTTAGAATAATGTAGTTTTCTAAATATTTTTTGACGTGATAATGTCTTATAAATCGATGAACGCCGGTTGCACGTACGAAAAAGCAAGAATCATTGTCACGTTCCGCGCTTGAGAGCACGAGTGCGATAGAGAGGCACGATCGGCCTAAGCGTTCGTCTTGTGACGCATCTATCTCTCTTCCACTCCATCGGCAGATGTGTCCGAGTAGAAAAGAATAAATATTTGAATTAACGAGTGCAAATAAATGTTAATTTATCGAGAAAAAAATGTAATATTTGAATAAAGTTGTTTTTGATTTTGATTTTGATTGTAATATACAAAATAATGATAATTCAGTGATAATAATTCAATTAATAAAAAGTATGCAATTTTCATCAATATTTTCTTATGAACGTTATTACGTAAAATTATCGTCCGTAAACCGATTTTACAGACAATCAACTTCGTTTTTTTTCTTTCAGTTAATTAATTTTAATATTTCGGTATAGAAAAATGAATGAAGAAGCAGCTCACGTGTGCGTCTCGAAGTCGAACTGGAAGAGAGCGTTGGTGATCTTCGCGCCGCTCTGTCCGCTGAACACGAACATCTTCCCGCGAGCGACGGCCACGGGGAAGTTGCAGCAAGTCGGCGGACACTCGCCCTTCTGCTCTACTCGCTCCCATTGATGATTCTCGTCCTAGAGTAGGGATGATTGATATTCATCGATGTTTCATAACCATCGATGTTTAGCTGAAAAACATCGATGTTTAGACTTCGATAACATCGCGCATCGATGTAAAAAGAATAAAACATCGAAAAGTCAATAATTCTTTAGAGCGCCATTTAGCGTGCATCGCATGTACTAGGTTTTATTTTTTTTTAATACCAAAAACATCGATATTTACTTTTGTTTCATATATAAAAATAAATAAAAACACAATTCATAAAATAAAAAAAATAACTACAAGTATGCTTACCCATATTGCTACAGTAAGAAAAAAAATTCAACTCCCCCTCCTCATTCCGCCATTTGCGGGCGCCATTTTGAAAATTTATATAGCCTATGTCACTACTACAATTTCCAATCCAACGACACCTCATATGTCAAAAACCGTCTAGCCGTTCGGGCTGTAGGGCGTGCAAAAGAAATGGACATACATACATACATACACTCGAAAAACATAACCCTCCTTCTGTCGCAGTCGGGTAAAAAATACGACTGTTTTATTTGTTTGTTACCAAAAACATCGATGTTTTTCAATCGACATACAGGATGACTGGTGAATTACTATCAATATTTAAGGAGAATACTCGGTACATGATTGTCATACACTTAATTTAATTTTTTACCAAATTTACATAAATTTTAAATAAATAAATTGTGGACACATTTACTGTCATGCCGGCGGCGCGTGCGGCTTGGTGTTGTACTGTGCCGCTTGCCACCCGCACCCGCGCCTCGTGGCTAATTCTAATTCCCGCTAATTCGATTCGATCGACGATCGATTAGTCGGGCGAGCGCTGCCGTAAGGTTCGTACGTCCGTCTTTCAGCGCGCGTGCCTAGTGATCGATCTTACGCGTATATCTAATCTGTCATGTGTGAGTGTGACCCGTCATTAGTAATTAGGTATGGCTTATCAATACATAAATGTAGGAGTAATTGGGCATAGTTCGTGCTTATGCGCGTGCAAATAATAGTTTGCCGGTGCTATCAATTTGTACTGGGAGATGTTCCCCGATCGCCGAGTACCTACTGCCAGTGTAATCTTAAACGCTAATCAAAGGCAACACTTCGGACAGTTTCATATTCCAACACATGCCCAAGGACGAGGTGGGGCGGCATACCCTATCTCCCTACAAGAAGACATTCTCGAGTATTTCGAGAACAATCCAGAAGCGAGTACTCGAAAGGCTGCTAGAAGATTTAGTGTATCTTAGTGGACTGTGTGAAATCTACTTAACAAAGAAGGGCTACACCCATATTATTTTCGATATGTTCAAGAAATCAGTGCCAACGATTACGAGCTAAAACATATTGTTTACGGACGAGGCTACGTTTACTAAGCTTGGTGTTTTTGACTACGAAATGAACTCCGACGATGAATAACTCCACCAATGTCAATTGTGTATGTTACACAATGAACATTGGTGGAGTAATTCCAATCCAAACGTTACGCGACAGGACACTTATCAACACAGGTTTAGTGTTAACGTGTGGGCTGATGTTTTAAATAACTGTCTGTTAGGGCCCTATTTCATCGAAGGAAGACTCAATGGTGTGTCATACTTAGACATTTTAAATAGTGCGGCGAACGACATGCTCGATGATGTACCACTGAGTAATCACCAAAACTTATTTTATCAACACGACGGAGCACCTGCGCACTATCAGACGCAAGTACGTGAGTACTTAAATAATAAGTTCGGAGATCGCTGGATAGGGCGCGGAGCGCCTGTGTCATGGCCAGCTCGTTCTCCAGATCTAACACCACTGGACTTTTATTTATGGGAGGAGGTAAAACGTCTCGTGTTTGCTACAGAGTATGGAAACAGAGAGGAGTTGAGATTAAAAATCACCAGTGCTTTCGAAACTTTAAAAGTGACCCATTCGTCTTAAATCGTGTAAAAGACAATATGCGTAAACGTGCCGAACTGTGTATCACACGAGAAAGAGCTTACTTTGAACTTTTGTTAAGGTTAGTGTAGGTATAAATAAATAAATAAATAAATATTAACTAACAATCACACCACGTTAACCTAGCCCTGTGCTAAGTTCGTAAGAACTTGTGTTACAGGTACTAGGAACGTAAATAAATTTTAATAAATTTATATAAATACATATATATACATAAATACACATCCATGACCCGGTGCAGACATCTATATTCGTCATACAAATTATCTGCACCTGGCGGGATTCGAACCCGCGACCGCTGCGTAAAGTGCCCAGTTGCCTGACCACTCGACCAGCCGGCCGTCAAATGTAATATAATCAATAAATAGTGTAATAAAATCGTATGCAGGTAAATAGGTAGTTTAATGATTGACAAGCGTTGTAAATAAGAATAAGTATGATTCCATTTTTAAATACGCCGGAAATACCAAGATAGATATATAGTATTTTTGCCTGTTCTAAGACAGGATTAAAGTATGAAGGGAATCCCCCTTGCTTGCTCTTGATCATGCTTGTTTATCAAAGGTAGCTAGCTACCCTGTTAACACGTGGCGGGATTTGGACGTAAGTAAACTACCGCGCGATAACTAAATGTGCCTACCTACATACCTGTTTTGTGTCGACAGCGCAGCTAGGGTGTCCAGATGACGCGTAATTAATTACAGAACTTTTGGTTCACTTTACTTAGAAGTTTATTAATATTTATGTTGTATTTTTTTGTCCTATATGATCGTCACATACGCTCATTAAATATAAAAGGGCCACAAATAAAAAAAAAAACAAAAATCGTTTTATTGCAAAAAAGTGTTCAAAATTGATTGTATTTTATGATAAAATGAAGACAATAATAAAATAAAATTTTAGGTTTGTGGCTGTTTTGTATTTAATGAGTGACATATCGATAGTATTCAAACAGTATAACTGTATATCGTACATCGATACTTTTGATTCGATGTCGATATTTTCTAATATAGATCATCTCTAGTCGAGATATCGAAAATTATTAAAAAATCGGGCTAAGTTAGACCTAAGAAGTATTAAATTGTAAAATCATATTTATTATGCAGTTTTTACGAAAAGTAAATTAGTCATTTCTAGAAAAAATAATCTACTAATAGACAACAAACATACATTACAACTTAATATACCAATACTATTAAATAGCGTAACTAAAAAAAAATCTATAGGACAAACGCAATGTATTATTGTTAAATTACTATGACATACATTAGTTAAATATACTATGACATACCACTAAGTTAATTGTCCACATATCATTAAGTCGCGCGTTTCCATCATAACCAGCAAAAATCCACAATTTGTCGTCATACACTGCAGCACCATGAGCTGACCGTGGCACCGGTTCCCTAAAACATTTTAGAAACAATTACAATACCAAAATGAATGTGATCCATCACAAGCACTTTAGCCGTGGGATGGGGGGGGGGTTCCCATAATTCGCTACACTTGGGAGGCGAGTTAGCGTGGGCAGTGTGGTGTGGCAGGATATGGTGACGCTGCTGCCCATCACCATCCTGGTTGGTGTACAGTTGTTCGCATCACTATGGCCTTAGTCGCCTTTTACGACACCTCAGCAAGAAAGAGGTTGAGACTATACTTTTCTGCCGGTCACCGCACGGCAATGAATATGATCACAACAATGGTATCGTGTTTAAATTTACTATTACTATTATTGATTTACTTGATCTTGCATGTTGAAACAACTTTCTTAACATAACATATTAAGCCTAATTTTTAGATAACATAGTAATCAATTAATAAAGTGCAACTTTCAACAACAATTAACGTATTATCATTTTCTACTGCTATAACATGTATTTAATATTATATTTGTATTTAAAATTAACATTTATTACAACATCAATGTTAGATAATTTACTTACTGGCCAGTAAACTTCCACTGTACCCATTGAGCATTTTGGAACTTGTACTCAAATAGGTCATTCTTATTTGTTAGATTTGAATTTGCTAAAATGTTACCAGTATATCCACCAAATACAAACATTGATGATCTGTGCACCTGTAAAAATTAATATTTTTTAGATACATAATACACGCTTTTCACTTCTTCGCATAACAAAACTAAAATAAAAAAAAGTGTCATTTTTATTCACCATAGTTATCAGTAGATGCATAGTCTAGAAGCAAATAGTAGGCATTTATTGACTCATTGACTAGGCTTTATGAGATACAACCTAATCTAACTCTAAACTCTTTTATAAAGGTGAGAAGGCAAGCAGTAGGACTTTTAAAGTTTGTTTTATTACAGTTAAAACTTATTAATAGTAAAAAAAAAAAAAAAAAAAAAAAAAAAAAAAAAAAAAAAAAAAAAAAAAAAAAAAAAAAAAAAAAAAAAAAAACCAATATTAATGTTCAGAAACCTCGTAAACATTATTTACATTATATAAATATTAAAATATATCTTTTTTCTTTTCCACTTCTTTTTATCTTTTATTTACTTTCAACAAACAAAAGTAATACTCACCACAGCCGAATGATGATATCTCGGGGCTGGACGTGTGCCCATACATCCTGTCTTCGTCCATGACTTTTCTTTTATATCAAATCTTATAAGATCATTAAGCATAGATTTACCATTGTCACCACCAAATACATAAATTGCATCCTTGTAAGCCACAGCTGTGTGTTTACTGCGCCTGTATCAAAGTTATTTTTTACATCAATATCTTTTAATAGTTATTATTAAAAAAGTATTTCTTTTGTGTATTAGTCATATATCTTATTTTTAGATAAGAGAAGTCTAATTACTAATACAATAATACCAAATGAAATAATATATTTAGACCAATGGAAATATATTACAAACTTATAATGCATAAATAACAAGTAATATTAAGGACATTTAAAGTTTAAAAACAGTAATCTCACCTTGCACCAACAAACTCATTGCACTCCGACATTCTTTTCCATTTATGGACCGTTTCAAATGGCCCAAATTCCATTCTCAAACTAATGTCTAGCTCATTTGGATTACGGAGTTGTTCCGTTATCATTTTTGCTATATTTTGCATTTTAGCATCTGAATGAATGTTTGTTTTTTTCGATATAGTTGTTTTATAAATATAATCTAAAACAAAGTAATTTCATAAATTGGAAAGTTAAAGATACAATAATCAAATGACAAATTGTTGTATGTAAATCTTTCCATAGAAAAGATAATATGATTATATGTAAATGTGACTTCATGTACCCACTTTCTTAAATATTCAATTTTAAATTGAAAGTTGTCTTATTTATAGATAAGATAAAGATAACTTAATCTTTCTCTAATTCTTATTTTAAATCTTAAAATTTTTCTTACTTTTGTATTTAAAACGGTAAAAATAATCAATAATGTAAATTTTGAATAAAAAATGAATATTCTATTAATTTTGGTAAACATTTTGATACAATAAAAAAACGAAAACCTTTAAACTGGCAATTATTAATAAATTACTTTTGTACTTATTTATTGCACAAAATCTATAGCAGTATTTTTTTAAAAGAGAACAGAATTTGAATGATTGTAAGTAAATATGTACACAGCTCCCTATCCCGACCAGCACTCTAAAATGAACCAAAAAAATTTGATAAATTAAATATTCTAATTGATACATTAAACTTGTCTTTTTTATTGTTAAACTATTAAGTCCTAGTTATACAGGTAACAATTCAAAGACATTTGGGTAAAAATCTTAAGTTATTTTCAATTACAAAGATTTTATTATTTTCAATAAAAGAAGTCTTATTTATTATTATTTCAATATCTTTTATTTATAATTAAATCAGTGGAAGTACACATCACATATAAAAATAACAACGTAAGTTTTCAAATTTTATTATTTATACAAGTAACAAAATATATAATACACAAACATCACTAAATCATATAATGATTTCTGTGTCTAAGAATAAATTAGTACATACCGAAAAGATTTAAATTAGGGCAGCACAAGTAGAGTAGAATATTAATCCAGCACAACGATGAAAATAAAGGAAACCTCAAAATAAACTGTAGTTGAAAAATAGGTCGATGTTTTCGGTTTTGGCGTATTTATTTCCGGTGAAACTTTTCAACAAGCACAGTTATATTTTATTACCAATTTTAGACTTTTTGTACTATACACAATGAAGAATTACTATTTATATTATTTAGAAGAAACAATCCTAAACACCCAAAGAGACCGACAAAACACTTTTGGTTTTGAATTTTTGATTCTAGGTTTTTTCGGATTTGACAATAGTTTTGATTTTGACACATCACTGAAGCAGTGTTGCCACCTTGATTTTTGAAAACGGGCTATCGGGGCATCGAAAAAGGGCCAGATTTTAAAAATTCTGTTTTAAAAAGTGGGACCAGAAAGGGCGAAAAAATAAATACTTTTGTTTAAAATAAAATTTTAATGATCAAGATGATTATAAATAGTAATTTAACAATATAACAATAATCAAAACGCAATGACAAACCCGTATTATAATACTAGGAAAAAAATCAACTTATTTAAGCTGTTATGACCAGTCGTGATTGCATTTTAAATTACTTGGTTTATACTGACATGGAAGAGTTTGTGCTTAGGGTTTCCACCGCTAAAACTAGAGTTACTACAGTGAAAGCAAAAAAAAAATATGCTGACGGTCACTGGCAAATTTTATGCCACAAAGCGCTCAATATCTTTTATCAACTCAATAAGTATGGCAAGAGACGTTTTTGTGTGATGTATGAAAAGGGCTAGATTGCTCTTTTAGGGCTAAATAAGGAAACCTGAAGAAATCCAATCGTAAAAAGAGCTAGAACTAGTCCCAAAAGGGCCAAGGTGGCAACACTGCACTGAAGTAAGGCATACTTTAGCTCTAGCTAGTCCGTGTTCCGATATAGCATGGAGCATAATAGAGTTAAGGAGAACCGTCTTGTATGAGGGATTAGTTGAAACAGTGTCCACTTTTAACAGCAAATTATTGTTCGAACCTTAGAGCATATACTACTGGAGGCAGCTTGCTGTAGGGCGTAGGCCGAAAGTGTAGACGAGGTTGTAGAGAGAGAAAGATATATCGGACTACATGCTACCTCTCTCTAGTTGCACGCGATTGGCTGTTGATTTTCTCCCTTTATGATGATGTGAAGGGGTCATGTTACTTCAAATGATGTGAAGGGGTCATGTTACTTTTGTAAGTAACTTTACTTTGCGTTGCATACATGCGCACATCATGTTGTTCCATTTCCGCGCATGTTGAATGTAGGACGTGTTCTTGCGCTCTTATAAAAGTGAAGAAATCATCAATTAGAAGAGGGCAGAGAGCGTACCCAATGCTATTGGTTCGACATCCCGGCTCTATAGTCTATGATTTATATTTCTTAATTTTCTGTGGTTAATCCAGTAACAGCTAATAAAGTTTGTTTCTTTTGTATTTTGGTTAAATTGTTATTAATTATTATATTAACACATTACTATACCTGAAACAATATCAGAAGAACGTTAAGGTGTCTTTAAAAGTCGATACAAATTACCCGTAAAGAAATGTCTTCGCCGGTAATTATAACAATAGTTTTTTATGTTCTAGTAAATTTCGTTTTGATGTAGTTTTTGTTATTTTGTTGTATATTTTACATAGATCGAAGAAAGCGTGAGACGAAACAGTGAGAGCGAAGCCGGAGAAGCGGAAACGCCGGAGCATGATCCTCATTACGAGCCCATTGTTTCTTTGCCGTTAGTGGATATACAAACTAACGAGGAGGATGAGGAAGAACTTGTAAAGATTCGCGCCAGGCTTTACAGATATGACACCAGAGATCATGAGTGGAAAGTTTGTACTGAAAATACTCTAACACAACTATATATTTAATTAAAAATTAGTTATATGTATATATATTTATGAATATATTTTATATATCCATTGGATGGAGTCTGTTTCAAACCGTTCGCTCTGGAGATCGATGGGGGAGGCCTACGTTCAGCAGTGGACATCCAATGGTTGATATGATGATGATATATATTTATAGTTTAGAAATGTATAACTTTAATATATACCTTTAAATAATACATATTATGTTTATATAGTGATATTATTAAGAATGAAGATGAGAAAGTTTGATATGATCACTTTAAATACTGGTTTTAATAATTATATGAATGATGAATTGAATAAAATTTTTTATGTTTACAAATGTACTCCTTTGTGTAGTTTCATCATCATTGAGATAATAAAGCAATTAGTTAACAATATGTAATTAATATTGTTTACATATAAATTTTAAAAACTTATGTATTCCTTTGATATTTTTGATATTAAAATCTTTTTAGAGTGTGTATAAAATTTTGAGGTAAAACAAATAAAATATTCTATATAGGATATCTATACTTATTTATAAGCGGTTGTGTAATATAAATATTTAATTTTTTTCTAGGAGAGGGGTACTGGAGATGTTAAATTGTTACGTCATAAAGTAAATAATTCAGTGCGAGTTGTGATGCGACGTGACAAAACTTTAAAAGTTTGTGCTAATCATTTTATCACTCCTGACATTCGTATGAATGTTCATTGTGGTTCTGATAAGGCTTTCAATTGGTCTGTATTTGCTGATTATGCAGATGAAACATGTAAACAAGAGCTACTTGCCATAAAGTTTGGTAATCCACAGAGTAAGCATTATTTTAACGAATAATGTATATATGTTTGTAACAATTATAATTTAGAAAATATTAAATTTTTTGCAGATGCTGAACTGTGGAAAACGAAATTTGCTGAAGCTCAAGAAATTGTCAGAACTAAATGTAGTCTTTATACCCAAGATCAATCCTCGGACGATGAGAGTAGTATCACAAGAAGTGAAGATACCGATACTCCAGAGCCCAAAAGTGCAGAAAGAACAGATGAAGAAACAAAGAAAGAACAAGGTGAAAACAAAGATTCTGATGGTGTCATCTTAAAACTAAAAGAACTAAAAGTGGAGAGTGAATAACTGGATTGGTGTTACTTTCATAAATTCCATTTTTTTTAAAGAGGTCTTTAAGATTTTTAAAGTAATATTGCATTTTTTCAAAAGTGGAATGCTACCACATAGTAGTTAGTACCCAAATTTTACACAGCCGAGTCCATACAGAATTTGTAAGTAATTCTCTTTTTATGTTAATATATTGTAAAAAAGGCTTAAGAATGTGTCCAATTGAGTAAAGACACTTATTCAATGAAATTGAGTTTATTAACATTAAAATAAAAAATAAACATATAAACAAGCTCTAGGAATATACAGGATGACTGGTAAATTACTATCAATATTTAAGGAGAATACTCGGTACATGATTCTCATTCAAATTATGTAAAAAAAAATAGGTACTTAATTTTTGACCAAATTTTCATAAATTTCAATTCAAGTAAATGAAGCGTTGACACCCTACAGTCATGCCGGCGGCACGTGCACAGGTGTTGTACTGTGCCGCTTGTTCACATCTAAAAATTGCCAAAGTTCACATCATTTACCTAGTCAACAAATTTGTTGCTTAAACGAGTAAAATATCTTAGTATTTTTGCCTATCCTAAGCCAGGATTAAAGTATTAAAGGGGACTGGATCATGCTTGTTTATCCTGCTACCCTATTAACACGTGGCGGCGTTTGGACGTAGGTAAACTACCTGTTTTGTGTCGAAAGTGCAGCTAGCTGCTAGGGTGTCCAGACGACGCGTACATAATTGGATAATTGTTGAATAACTTTACTTAAAAGTTTATTAATATTTACCTGTTTTTTTTTACATAATTCGAATGATAATCATGTACCGAGTAGTGTACTTAAATATTGATAGTAATTTACCAGTCACCCTGTATATTGTAATTTTTGTGTCATGAAATAATAAATTACTTACAAACTCAGTAGGATCATTTTTTTGTTAAAGTAGAATCTGGTTTCATTATTATAAAATAGTTTAAGGTTATACTTATGATTTTCGAATACTAGTAAATAGTTTATACAATAAATTGTATTGAAGTATGTCTCTATTACATAAATTTGGAAATGATACATTTGAATTTGTGATGATTGGATTTGATGAAATAGGTAACCCTCGAATAGTTATTTTTTATATTTTAAGATTTCACAAATACATTTTTGTAATACATTACATATCATTTTATAAGTTGTGTGTTTTATCATAGTACCATTGTTCATGTATACTACACACAAAAAAGATATTATTATCTCATTTGTGCATGATATAATAATAATTTGTCATGTAAATTCTGTGTTGGTTGTAATGGCTCAATTTTGAGCCATTAATTTGAGAGTTATGCTGCCATGTTGATATAACATTGACCAAGATCTTTTATAAAAATCTTAAGTTTTTATTAAATGAATTATAAAACTCCTAAATTAGAATTAAAACACTGAATCAATGAGTATGCATCGGGCATTGATTGTGGTGAACTTTTTGTATTTCAATGATTATATCTTGTATTAATTTAAGTTTGATGTACATTTTTCTTAAATTTTGAAGATATTTTTGGAAAGTAGTACTAATTGTAAACTGGATTAAACAAAATTTTTACACTTTTTTTAATTTTTAGTACACATGATTTGATATAACTTCTAATAAATAAATGAAAAGCAGATTTGCTTCACACCTTTATTGCTTCAACAAACTCATATGTGCAACATTTATTTCCAAATAATGCATAAAACCAACCACTTTAGATTTAGATGAATGAGCCCATTCATCAAAAATATTTTTTTAATAAAATTGGAATGCATATATTAAAATATCCTACTCAGATATTAAAATAAAATGAAGTCATAAAACAATGTAATATATACCAAAAAAATAAAAGATTGATATTAATAGTAGTAATACTATCAAGTATTTCAAACCAAACAATTACAATTCTTCTTTTACATTTTTGTTGTTAAATGTAAAAGACTGAAGAATGTTCAATCTTGTATTCAATTCTTTCTGTTTCTTCTCTGAAATTTTATCATCTAATATTTTTTTTACCCTTGTTATTTCAGAACTGATAAAATCATCACCCTTTTCTAGAACCTTCTTCATTAGTGTTATATAGATTTTACCCGTTCCGGTGTCCTAAAAGATAAGAAATTATACATACAAAGTAATTAAATATTTATAAATCCCAATTTTCTATAATTCATTGGAATTTTGGAAAGTTGTTAAATAAATTTATAACTCCATTACTGTTTTATTATGTTACATACCTTGTCTCCCAACTTTTCCAGAACATTCTCAGCTTCTTTGATGATATGTTTACGACTTTCTACATTGGAGTCTTTAAACTTTATAGCAAGCAAATCGAGATCTTTGATGCAACCAGGAAGACTTAAGTATATTTCACTCTTATCACGAATAAAACGACGCAACTGCTCACTTGTAAACCCTTTTGTATCATCGAAGGTAATCGGTTCACTTTTTCCCTTTAAAAATAATTTGACAATTGGAAAGTTTTCCTTTGAAGCACCATATCTAAGAGCAAGAGCTTCATTGTCTCGATCTCCATAATCCTTAACTCCAACTTCCGCGAATAGTAACTCACCGACGTCCTTCGATTCTTTAGCTAGCGCCACGAAAGCATCATGCTTGTCACCGTATGGAAAGGCAACATCAAATTTTACTACAGTAGCCTCAAATTTGTTTATAACTTTTTCAAAAGTATATTCGTCCAATTCAATTGAACCGCTAGTACTTGTTGATGCTAAATATGTTGAAGGAACTGCAAGTATAACACAGACAAATGCTATTAATCGCCTCATTTTTTATGTATAACTTCTAATATTGTATTGATCACTCTATGAATTCTATTCAGAGTAATAAATACAGCTTTATCAGAGAGTATATAATAAGCTTTATCAGCAATTTAATTTTTCACCGCTATTTTATTGACTTTTTAGTTTGACAGCCGGTAAATAATACAATACAATTGTTCTCTATTTCACATTTCATTTCATGAAATTTTGAAATTTGAAGTAAGGAACCGGAATATAGATTTTGGTCAAATGGAATCTTAACCAAATTTTTAACGAGTAGCCATAGCAAGGGTAACTATTTGCAAGCTAAAATAAATATTCTTATATTAACATTTATGATTTACATATTGTGTTCTTTTTATACTGTATACATATTTTGCGTAAAAAGGAACGTATCTATATAATTTATCATGAATTGAGTTGTTTGTTCATTGAGTTATATTTTATTATAGTGATCGGCGTGGACTTTCGAGATTGGTTGATTTATTATAATGACACGAAATAGTAAATCTTTTAAGTATGTACTCAAAGCTGCTTTAGATAACAAAATGATTGATAACAAATAATATTTTGTAACTTACATAAGGTTTAAATAAAATTAATTCGAATACCGAATCTACAAATTTTATAGATGACACAGTACGGTTATTAGAAGTTAATTATTACTATACAGGACTGGATTTCGGATGTCGCCCGGGGCGACAGATGAGTTGAGGTCCCTTGATCTGAAATTTTGGTTTCCAATATGTTTCTTTGCGTACGACGACAAAAAAAAGGTTGTCGTCATCTCACACCGATATTTTTGATATTTTTCTTTGCGGCCTATATTGGAAAACAAAAACATTACTCCGTCGGCCCATACGTACTCCTAAACAGACAGACATGACGAATCCATAAAGGTTCCCGTTTTTGCCATTTGGCTACGGAATCCTAAAAACAAGATCATCTCTGAATTTAAATTTCTGTCTCGAAGTCTCTATTGTTGGGGCCCCTCTTATGTAGAAGCCCTCCCCTAAATCCAGCCCTGCCTTTATAAACAAGTCTTTCATATCTCTACACGTTCGAGGCTCCTGTAGGTCGCAGGCCCCGTATCATTGATACGGCTGATACGGCGGTAGCTACGCTTCTGGTGTAGTCCGATGTCACTCGTCCTTTTTTTGTGAGAAAATGGGTATTTAGAATATTATCCCGTAAATATTTCAAAATTTTTGGTTTGTTATTTTTGAAATAATAGACATCATTAGCCAATGAAAATTAAAAACATCATTACTTAGTATTAGGTCCAAAATAACTTAAAACCCAGAAGTTACAGAAACCTTTGAACGTACGGTTTATCTTAAGCTGGCGTACCTACAATTTAGCTTATAGGCTTATGACAAAGATGGTAATCGCGAACAAAGTCACGGGTGCAGCTAATAAGAAAATACAAATTTAAACAATAAAAATTACATGCAATAATTACAATGTAGTGCGTTTTTTTAAATATATGATACATACCTATTAATCGTAGACTCGTATATATACGATTATTAATCGTAGAACATTTTATACGCATTCTATCTATATTATCGTAGAATTTATAATTTAAATTAAATAAATAGTATTATATGTCATGCACTGGCTATGAGAGGAAAAAAGAAAGAAAATGTACGCGCGCACTGTTTTCTCTCGCTCCTACGGTGTGATACAGAAAATAGGCCAGCACTGTGTCTTACAAGGGGACTGATTTGATGATGAGACTTGGCAGGCTTGTAATATACCTGAAGGGTATATATCCTGCAAAGCAAAAGTACCAGAGGGCCAGTGGTTTGTGAGAAAGAAAGCCCTGAAGTTTCACGCGCAGCTTATATACCAGTAATTTTATATTCACGTAGCAGAACGGCGCGGTGATCGAGTGGATAGCGAGCTTGGTTACCAAGCGGGCTAGGGATCGATCCCACTTGTGGCTTCTTTTTTTTTTTTTCTTTTTTTTTTTTGCGTATATTATTTTAATGTAATGTAATGCAAAATAAAGTATATTATCAATCAAATTTTTTTTAATGAATTTATTTTTAATGGTGATAAATTTTAATTGTAATTACTATTTACTATGATTGAAAATATTCGTTGTCTTTACTGATATAATCTGCATCTTCTGCAGATACACTAGCAATTTCACTTAAAAAAAAAGAGAGAAAGAAAAAATGTGCTAGAACCCCTCTCTCTTGCACCTACAGTAATATACGAAACGTAACTCTTTGTCTTTCTATCTCTTCTAACTTATATCTCCCTCTCAACTACCGTTCGCCATGCCCAAAGACATTTTTTTTCATATGCCCGACCGAGAACATTATTTTGTAACGCTAAAGTCAAGTATTGTGGTCAATACTCAGTTCCTCAGCTATGTCGTAACTACTAATATGCCGATCTTGCTTTACTTTTACAAAAATGGCATCAACTTTATGAGGGCGACCAGAACGAGCTGCATTTTTGACATCAAAATTCCCAGCCTGAAAACGCTTGAAGCAACTTTGTGCTACTCTTAGTGACAGGGCATTAGGTCCATAAATGTCATAAATTTTTTTCGTGACTAGAGTCACATTTTCCCCTTTTTTGTAATAAAACTTCAGAATGTATCAAATTTAAACGTCAGATTAACTTATTTTGACGGACAGAAAAGTATACCTTTTTACTGTAGGTATTTTTATAATTTAATTTGAATATTATAAGAGGTGCAGAACAAAACCACGAGTCCAATTTTACGTCTCTTTATTGCGCTTTCTACAGTATGACTGACGGTACAGAGAAGTTACACATCGAGCCCGACTATCTTATTACAAAAATATATTGTTACAAAATTAAATATCTATGTGCACACGGCACAGTATACCCCCCTTCAAAAAAAATATTTTTAATACATTAAAAAAACATAAAAAAAAGAAAAAGTATACAAATTAATAATAACACTTTTCCAAAAGAAAAAGTATAAAAAATTGTTATAATTAGAAAACATTGTTACAAAATGTTCAAAATTCTTAAAATAATTAAACATAATTTTTGCACCTAGTCATCCAAAAAAAAAAAATAATACAATTTAATATCTATCGTTTTGAACAATTACAAACCATGACTTACGAACATACTCATTGACTAATATCATGATTACACAATTAACAAATACGATTATGATTGAGTACAAAACTCTAAACTTATATTTAACACTTTTTAAATTTATTCACTTCACTACACAATCACTTGCTGGCATCCTGGGTTCTTCTGGAGGATAGGGTTCTCTGTTTGTCCCCTGGCAACAACAGAAGTATCCAGTAGTGTCCTTCTCATAAAGTTTGTGAATTGCATTTTGCAACGTTTCCATACAATATAGAAAAATACCAAGGTCAGAATTGCGAGAGTATATAACTCTACCCTAGTGCTAATATGCGTGGTCGTTTCTGAAGCCGTCGCGCTATTTCCAGCACCTGTCTGTGCGATAATTATTTCTTCTTTTTCTTCCTTACTCACTGGTTTACCCATATTTCTTTATTTTTCGAAAAATTAAATTATGAAAATATAGGGATGCAGCTAAAACAGTCGATACGATGACAGTCGGCTAGGGAGTGAATCTCACTGAAGGTTTACTGATGCGTCCTGATCTCGTTACTATGGGCTCCTTGTTATTGTTATATGGCTCTATACTGGGCGATATTGCTATGTCATCAGATTGTAATATGAACGCTGGCTTGAGTCTATCTATACTAATAATTTTCTCCGTATCTCCCTCTTGAATTTTAAAATATTTATTTGTTCGGCTTAAAATTTTGTATGGACCAGAATACGGAGGAGTAAGCGGCCTTGACACTCGGTCGCAACGAACAAATACATGTGAACATTTTTCAAGTTCCGGGTGTACGAAAATTTTGTTTTGACGTAATTGGCGCCTTGGTATTGCTGCTATATTCCTTATTTTCTGCCTTAACGCTTGTAAAAATGTTTCTTCACTTGAGATTTCTGGCTTTTTCAGCTCAAAGAAATCACCAGGAAGTCTTAAAGATTCCCCATACACCAACTCAGCTGCACTTATCTTAGTATCATCTCTGTAACTTGCTCTTAATCCTAGTAATACGCTAGGTAGCTCTTTAACCCAATTATCTGTGTTACCTCTGCATATCAGAGAAGTTTTAAGAGAACGATGCCACCTTTCAACTGCACCGTTTGCCTGTGGATGGTATGCTGTAGTTCTTATTCTTGTTATTCCCATTCTTCTGGCTAGTTGATTAAATAAATTCGACTCAAATTGACGTCCTTGATCTGTCGTTACTCTCAATGGACAACCGAATCTAGTAATCCAGCCATCATAAACGACTTCGGCTACACTTTCTGCTGTTATGTCCTTTAAAGGATATGCTTCAGGCCAACCAGTGCTTCTATCCAACATTGTTAAAATATATCGATATCCATTGCAATATTTAAGAGGACCCACGATGTCTATATGAATATGTTCAAATCTATCACTTTTTTCAAACGACTTAAATGGTGAAATATTGTGTCTTTGAACTTTGGACCTTTGGCATTCCAAACATGATCTAGTCCATAATGCAATATGTTTGTTCATCGATTTCCAGAAGTATCTCTCTCGCATCATATTTCTCGTTGTTCGTATGCCGGGATGACTAATTCCATGAATCGCGTTGTAAGCCGATGCGCGGAATTCCAACGGCAAATAAGGACGAACTTTTCCATGCGATGTTTCACAATAAATATATGCATTACAGTTAGGAATTTTCACCTTTTTAATATTTAGAGTTTTAGACTTTAATAGTTCTAATAGCTCTGCGTCATTACTCTGTGCCTTAGCTAGGTCTTCATAATTAATTGTAGATGAAAAATCAATGGTAGCGATTCGAGATAAAGCATCTGCCACAGTATTCTCTGATCCACTAACATGGTCAATTTTTGTACAAAATTGCATTACGTAGTCTAAGTGTCTCAATCTCCTAGGGGTATCGTTATTTCCAAAAGAATTCTTCGAAAATGCTTGCACTAAAGGTTTATGATCCGTGTAAACTGTTACAGGTCGTCCTTCAATTAAGTATCGAAAATACTTTATTGCCATATATATAGCTAATAATTCTCTATCGAATGTACTATAGCGCTGTTGAGCCTCACTAAGCTTACTTGAAAAAAAACCTAAAGGTTTCCATGAGGTACCTTCTTTTTGTTGAAGTACTGCTCCAGCACACGTGTTAGAACAGTCTGTCATGATAGAGATAGGAGCACCCGCGATAGGAAATGACAGTGTAACTGCATTTTTTAGGCTCTGTTTACACTGTTCAAAGGCTTCTATCGTCTCTTGAGTCCAAGGTATCAAGCTTTTGTCTTTCTTTTTGCTATTCCTCAAATACATGTTTAATTTTGCTTGAACCCCTGCAGCACCTGGGAGAAGACGTTTATAAAAATTTATCATCCCTAAAAAACGTCTTAACTCATCAACCGTTTGTGGCCTTGGAAACTCACTTAATACCTTGACACGATCTTCTAGGGGGCTTAGTCCTTTTTCAGAAATGTGAAACCCTAAGAAGTCCAGTTCAGTTTTCCCAAACTCGCATTTCGCTAAATTAATCGTTAAGCCAAATTTATTTAACCTCTCAAATACGATTTTTAAATGTTCTTGATGTTCGACTTCTGAAGATGACGCTATGATGACGTCATCAATGTATGAGAATAAAAAATTGAGATTTTGAAAAACTTCATTGTTTAAAAATCTTTGGAACGTTTGAGCTGCATTTCTAAGGCCAAACGTCATTCGTGGAAACTCGTATAAACCAAATGGCGTTGTTATCGCAGTTTTTTCTATATCCTGCTCCGCTATACCGATATTATGATAAGCTCTTTGTAAGTCTAATCTCGTATATATGTTTTTATTCGCTAATAAGTATGCACAATGCTGTATATGAGGAATCGGATATCTGTCCGGCTTAGTAATAAAGTTTAAACGCCGATAGTCTCCGCACGGTCGTAATTCTCCATTTTTCTTGACTACTACATGAAGTGGAGAAGACCAGTTACTCTTGCTTGGTCTACATATACCCATGTCTTGCATCCTTTGGAATTCAGCCTTTACCTTTTCAAATTTATCCGGTGGTAAAGGACGCGGGCGCGCGTAAACAGGCGGCCCGTTTGTTTCTATATAATGGACTACAGAGTGGCGTGGAGTATCTTTGAAACACATTGGCTTAGTAATATCGGGATATAATGCTAATAGGTCACTATACGGATGGTTAGAGTTTATTGTTGTTATCGATCCTTGACCATCTAATCTCACTGACGCTAACACAGATAAATTTGTCATTTCATCTATTAGTTTCTTCTTAAATACGTCTACTACTAATTTATGGTGACTTAAAAAGTCTGCGCCCAAAATTGGTTGATTTACATCTGCTATAACGAAAGTCCAACGGTAGGGTCGCCGTAAATTTAAATCTAAAATAAGAGTTTTTACACCATATGTTTTTATTTCGGTCCCGTTAGCTGCGTACAGTCTGTACTCACTACACCTGTTACTACGATAAGGTCTCTTAGTCGCTGGAATTACTGAAATATTCGCACCAGTGTCCACTAAAAAATTGTAACCACTGTTTTTGTCCATAACACATAGGCGTTTAGAAGTCGAAATGGTGTCAATCTCCGCCTCCGATTGCACCATATTTAGTTTTCCTGATTGATCTTTTTCCAAGCACACGGCTCCATACATTTCGTTGCTCTATTCCGGTAGCGATAATGATACGAACAAAGCCAATCCGCACTATCGGGCGTGCGCCGGCTCATATTACGCCGTCGCGATGTAGACCGAGAGCGTGCGCGCCGAAAGTTGTGTATGCGATTTCTAAATGTAGGTTTTTGTGTTTCTAAATAATTTATCCGCAGATTTAATTTAGCTATTTCGGCCAAAATTAAAGCTGTGTCATTAGAACTTGAAGTATTAGCCCTTATTTCCGAAATTTCTTGTGGCCTTGACGTCTCCATTATCTTGTCAGCGATAGCGGCCAGATTTTCTAAATTCTTTACATCTGTAACCGCTAAGACAGCTCGCACTGAGGCAGGGAGATGTCCTTGCCACATAATAGATAGGGTTTCGTCTGGAATTTTGTCTCTTGCCAAATCCTTCATTTTTCGAAGTAATTGAGACGGTTTTTGATCTCCCAATTCCATTTCGCTGAGTAATTTTTGAAATTGCCGAATTTCAGATTCTTCATAGACTTGCAATAAGCGTGATTTTAGAGCTTCAAATTTCTTAGTCTCGGGCGGCTTTAATAAAATGTCACTTACTTGTTGAATCACCTCTTTGCCTAATTTAGCAACAACCAAATTGTATTTTGCTTCGTCGCTCAGCTTCTGCGGTCCAAGTATTGCATCAGTTTGTACAAACCATAATCTGGGTTTATCACACCAGAACTCCGGAATTCTCGACGAAACTGTTATCGATGCTAAACCGGAGGAGTCATTTTGCGCTGCTGCTCCTAATCCTGAACTATTGGCGCTCGTCATTATGTAGGTTCTTGTGTCGGGGTCACCAAATATACCTTTTTACTGTAGGTATTTTTATAATTTAATTTGAATATTATAAGAGGTGCAGAACAAAACCACGAGTCCAATTTTACGTCTCTTTATTGCGCTTTCTACAGTATGACTGACGGTACAGAGAAGTTACACATCGAGCCCGACTATCTTATTACAAAAATATATTGTTACAAAATTAAATATCTATGTGCACACGGCACAAAAGCAATTGAAAAATGGTGGGATGTGTTTTTCACTTTTTATTTTTATTTTTCTTAATGTCTGTAAGTAATACATGGGCGATCTTAACACCTGCCTTTTAAAAAATGAGAACAGAGCACAAACATTACGCTTACCTCGTCCGTCAATCTGTACATTATCCTATGACTAATCCTACTCGCTACTTCCCAAATTGTAGACCATCTCTTATTGACTTAGCCTTTATTTCAAATCCCAATTTTGTTTTATCTCATGGACAAATGACATCTACTCTCTCTTATCACTACCTTATCTTCGTAGCGTACAAAGTGCGTACCTACTCCCAAAATCATTATAGGCAAAGTCTTTCTTTAGCGCAATTTTAAGCAAATGGATTTGCTACGTTTAAGAGAGGATGTAACTGTGACTGGTAATCTGTGTTCGTTACAAACGATATAAATACGATGTTTGAATCTTTTAACTATTGAACTGATTATCTAAAAATATCTAAATAATCTACGACATGCATGCATGCTCCCAAAACCTGTACGAATAAAAAGAAACACGGTGGGGAAACCCACGAAGACACACCCAGATAAGAATTATTTGCACAAATACAAATATCTGCACCGAACGGGAATCGAAACCGCGGCCGCCGGCGTTGAGGTGACTACTCGCACCACTACACTAAAACAGTCGTCATAAAAATGTCCTGTATTTATTGCTATTAAAACTAGCCAGATACAAACATACAAACAGATTCTTCTTCAATTTTATACATACAATACAAAATACGAAAAGACTTTTCCCCCGACTTGTTATGAAGTTGTCAGGTATAAACAGGTAAACTTGCATTATTAATAACTCACATCAGTTATTTAATTGATTTTTTTTTATAATTAAAGGACCATGCGCATTTTATATGGATATATGGGCCATGAGCGAACACAAATGAAAGTTATGTACATGATTAGGATTTTTCGTGACAAACAAGGATATGCCAGAGCTGTTGTTTAAAGTAGAATGAAAGAACACGAGCGACACCTTGGTTATAATTAAAAAATAATAAATAATCATAAATAAAATTTCTTTCTTGTCGATAGGAAGTGAGTTTGGTTTTTTTACCGAAATATATTATACAAAAATTAAATACAACTTGTAACAAAATGATTTCAAACAATTTATGCTATTATTTATTTAATCATTACATAGTATATAAAAAAAAAACCGCTTACCGCTCTGTCTGTCCCTATATTTGCTTAGATCTTTAAAACTACGCAAAGAATTTTAAAGAGGATTTTTTAAATAGTTAGAGTGATTTAAGAGGAAGGTTTATAATATGTATGTTACGCATTTTAGGATAGGTTAGGTTACGTTTTTTTTTGCGATTCAAAAAAAAAACCTTACCTAACCTAGGTTAGGTTTTTTTTTTTGCGATTCGACAAAAATCCTTTTAAGGGTACTCTTAGATAGTCAAATGGAATGTCCGTGCCAAATTACATGACAAAATTCGGTATCTTCTTTTCGGAAGTACACCCAAAAAAGAAAAGGGGTTTAGTTTTGCAAATATCTCAAAAACGAACTAATATTTTTCAAATTTAAAAAAGATTCAAAAAGAGGATGAAATTTCTTAAAAAAGTAGAAAGACTCTTAGAACTGTAGGACCAATATTTATAATTTTCCCAGAGGGATGAAAATACTGCCAAAAACAGGTGCTCTGGCTTGCGTAAGCCACGCCTACTTTGGATACTTAAAAAAAAAGTCCCGACTCTTAGAACTGTACGACCAATATTTATAATTTTCCGAGAGGGATGAAAATACTACCAAAAACGGGTGCTCTAGCTTGCTATACTTTATTAACAAACATTATTTAACATATTAAATATAAAATTTACAAAATGAAAAAAATTCATGGGCTTACTCGATAGATAAATAACAATAATCCGTCTGTATAAAATTTAAATCACAATTTTTCATTTAGTTATGCAATAGTTAATTAATATATATTTTTTTGTGCTTGAACATGAACATCGCAAGTGTGATAATTGTTAAACTTAAAATTTGAGATTTTTTTCCTTCCTTTGAGCTATTCTTGAAAGACTTCAAAATAAATACCCGTTGGAAAAAAAATATTTTACAGTTTTTTATTAATAATTTAAGTTTTTGCAAAATTAAAAATTAAAGGTAATCATCGAATAAAAATAAATTTATATATTTTTTACATTACATTAAAATCGGTTCGTATTCCGTATTCATAAAACTCTATTATTGATTGAGATCCATAATAGAGTTTTATGAAGCGATAATTAGATCAGTTTGCCGCCGTACTTTGTTTATTTCATTGCAATATTTAATTAGGTAACCCTATACTGTTAAAATAACCATATTTTGTTGAGTAAGACTAACCAATGATTACTAAAACAAAGTTTTTATTTATTTATTTACAGGTAGCTAACTGATACAAACCATGACTGAATCTAAGAAGAAATGTCGACAGTATAGTGTTTATAATTTAAAATTTAGTTTTCTTTCATCACATGCAGACATTCACAGCATTGAAAGAAAAATATGGGCATCTTACAACATCTCATTACTTGTTATTTACAAGATCTGGAAAACTGCACACCACTGGACAACAGTTAATTTTACCCGCTGTTGAAGAGGTTTTAAAAACTGTTATGCACAAATCTCCAATAATAATAATTACCTTTAGCATCAAGAGGAGCTACTCGAGCTTAGCACTGTTGAGGAGCTGAAGGTGAAATTTTAAAAAGGGTATTAAAATTTTTGATTGCAGGCGGGTATATCTATACCCGAAAAATATCATGGACTGTGGAGAATTGCGAGAAAGTTTTTATAGCGTTTCTCTCGTCATATCTTGTCGAAAAATGTTTAGTTTCGTTATAAACCTTTTTACAAAAAAAGGAGTTGAATATTATAGAACGGGGAGATTTGCGTTTATTCGTAACAAAACTGAAGCCAAAGATTGATAATTTGCTGTCAATCCATCAAGTACACCCATCCCATTAAAATTATGACTATTTTGTGATTGTCATTGTAGATGTTACGTTACGTTATTAATGTTTTATTTTAATTATATTACGATTGTTTTCATATTACAATGTAATGTATTAATTATTATTGTTATCTTATTACAATGTAATATGATAATAATAATTAATAGGGTAATAATTACATATTTGAATAAATACAAAACAAAAAATATACTTGTTGTTGGTTAGCAGGGAAGAGGACATCAGGTACCAATCAAAAACACCAATTGCAAATTCATGCGACGTTTCGATCCTTTATTGGACCTTCTTCAGGCATCTTTACATAGAGTGTCTAATTAGTATCCTTATATTTCCAACTTCATTAAGTACAGCTTTAATTTTTAAAAACAATTTCTGAATTATTATTTTTTTTGAAAAAAAAAAAAAACAAACAACTAAGGTATCATCCGCTATTGGTTAAAATTGTTCATATCATTTTTGGAAAAATATTCTTCCAATATATAATAAACTGTTATATCAAGTAACGTCAATTTATTATTTTTAAAGTTATAATAGTGACAACAATTGCAGCAAGAGAGGTAATTAATTCTTGCATTTTAAGAATTTGATTAGCGATATAATTTCATATATTTGTTATTAGATTATTAAAAAAGTAACATCAGTCGGCGAGTGCAGTAGGTAATGGATTTTTTTTTTTTTGATTAAAAACTTATGAGGACTCATATAATTACGATCGTATAAAAATTTAGCTGCTTTTATTTAGTATATTTTTACTATTTTAAGTTAATTAAACTTAACTTCTTTATTAAACTTGATTATTTCTTGTATTACATATTTTCAAAGCATTTAACTTTATTTCGCTTTAATATTAAATACAATTAATTACCTGTAGCTTACATACATATATATATATATATATAATACAAAATAATGATAATTCAGTAATAATAATTCAATTCCAATCATGTTTTCTTATGACGTTATCACGTAAAAATTATCGTCCGTAAACCGACTTTACAGACAACCAATTTTTTTTTTTTTAAACTATTAATTCGTGGTTGGAACTCAGACGTAACGCATATTTCAATAGTTAGATCGAATCTTCACATTTTTGGCCAATTTTAGTAATATAGTAGAAATGTAACTACAGCTACACAGCAGGAGGTTCACCGGAACCAGCTAAGTTTCGAAAGTGGTCTTCTTTGAGAAAAAAAGTCTGAGAACCTATGAATTAGACGGAAAACAGACAGAAGACAAGGATTAATTATTTACATAAAATTGAAAGAAAATTAGCCCTAAAACATCTCTTATCGTTTATTTATTTTTCTTCAAAAACTATTACAAAGTTGATGTGATGGATCAAGAAAGTCTAGTTCGTATATGTGTCTCATCATTCGATGTCGAGGAAGTTGAGAAATCGAAAAAACTCCTCTTCGATTCCATTTCCACCGATATCAAAAACATTAAACGAAAAAAGAAAAATGATGGTAAAATACAGAGAGATCTAGAGGACATATTAACTGTGATTAAAAGTACGGATCCGGAAAAGATTCCTATTTTTGTGGCTAAGGAACTACATAGACTACCGCCAGTCATCTTTGATCACGTAGACGTAACTAGCCTTTTAAAAGATATAACTATCTTGAAATCTCAGCTGGATCACATTAAGAACAATTACGTAACAATTGACCAATTAAAGGAATTAAAATCGAAAACAAAAAAATTAAAATGTGATACGTTATTTTATACACCTAATCAGACACCCTCATACATAAATGAAAAAGTGCGGAGGGTAAATATTGCTGATATCGAGTCGCGGTCAATGAACTCACCTGTGGCGGAGTCTACCATCCAGAGACAGCACCTGTTTGTATAGACGGCGAGGAAAGTAAACAAAACAGGCAAACGAATTGTTTACAACAGAATCGTACATTTGCGGCGGTGGCGAGAACAAATAGAATGATTCAAAACAGTGATAATGAAAGATGGACATTAGTGCATAATAAAAGAAAGACAAATAATAAATTCACAACTTTGAGGGGGAAAGCGAGCATTGATGAAAATAGCAAATTTAAGCCTGCTGATACTAAGATACCTCTGTTTATCACTAATGTTCATAAGGATGTGTCGGAGGATGACGTGGCCGAGTATATCTTCACTAGAACTGAAGAGAAAGTAAGTCCTATTAAGATTAAAATGGCACGAGAACGTAATTACAGCGCCTTTAAAATATATGTAAGCAAAGTTAATTTGCATATATATCTTGATGACAGTATGTGGCCCATGGGCATTTCTTTTAGGCGCTTCGTTCATATGACGGGGAAAAATGAAAGCCATCAACAACGTGTGGCAGAGAGGCATCATATAGAAGACACCATTAATGGATAAAAAAGGAAATGTAAGATTTATTTCTTTTAATTGCAAGTCTCTAAAAAGATCTTTAGATGGAGTAAGAGATCTATGCAGTAGAGCGGATATCATAGCATTACAAGAGACGTGGCTACTTCCTCATGAGTTGCCTGAGCTAGAGGGTATCAGTAAGGAGTTTGGGAGCACAGGAACATCTGCGAAAGACGTTTCAGCGGGCCTCCTTACGGGCAGGCCTTACGGTGGAGTTGCTATTCTGTGGAGAAAAAGTGTATTTCGATCGGTCTCAGTTATTGACTGTGGTGATGTTCGCTTATCTGCGGTGAAAATACAAGTAAGTGGTGCGCCTTTTATGTTATTTAGCGTTTATATGCCGACTGATTGTGTCGATAATCTGGCTACTTTCACTCAGTGCTTAAGTTCGATAAGTGCTATTATTGAAGAAAATAATGACTGCTCGGTGGTTTACGTATTAGGTGATTTCAATGCACATCCTAACGAACTCTTTTGTAAACATTTATTGGACTTTTGTGATGATCAGAAGTGGACTTGTATAGACCTTAATTTTATGAGAACTGACGACACGTACACTTTTATTAGTGAGGCCCATGGTTGTGTGAGATGGTTGGATCATTGTAAAATTGCGAAATGAGTCATTGTTGCGGTAGAACATGTGCTAATGTTGAGCACCAGCTATTGGTAAAAAATATGTATACGAAACTGGTTACAATATTGTCCGATGCAGCAGCAGCCACGTGTAAAAAGGTGAAGGTACGAAGGAGGGGTGGTTGTGTTGCGGGGTGGAACAATTACGTAGCATGCTACCACAGGGAGGCCAGGCTAAGGTTTTTGGCCTGGGTGGAAGCGGGAAAACCCAATACGGGTCAGATATATGTTGACATGAAAGAAAGTAGGAAATTGTTTAAGCAAAAGCTAAAGTGGTGCCAAGATAGGCAGGAACAAATTAAAATGGATGCACTTGCATGCCATCACTCCGCTAACAATTTCAAACAGTTCTGGAAAGAGACGGGAAATATGAGCCGAAGGCCTGGCCTTCCTGTGAGCGTTGATGGTATTAGCGATCAACATATGATTGCTAATATGTTTAGGGAGCATTTTAGAGTAAGACCGCAGCATAACACTGGTATGTCTCGGTCGCTTGATGCTGGGAGCTTCAGCCGGATTAGGGTTAGGTTTACAGCGAAGGAGGTTAGTCGCGTTATCAAAGGTATGACTAAAGGTAAATCCCCTGGATATGACGGTCTCAGCATCGAGCACCTTAGGCATGCCGGGGTCCGCCTGCCACGCGTCCTATCCCAATTTTATAATCTTTGTCTTTGCCACGGCTATTTGCCTGAGGAACTTACTAAAACTATAGTGGTTCCTATTATAAAGAACAGAACTGGGGACATCTCGGATAGAAATAACTACCGTCCCATCTCTCTTGCGAACATAATGGCCAAGGTGCTGGACGGCCTGCTTAATGACATTCTTAAAAAACACATAAAGCTGCACGAAACCCAATTCGGTTTCAGGAGTGGGCTTTCCACTGAAAGTGCCATATTATGTCTTAAGCAGGCTGTACAGTACTATACGGATAGGAAAACGCCGGTATACGCGTGTTTCCTGGACTTGTCAAAAGCTTTTGACACGGTCCTATATGGTAAGCTCTGGGACAAGTTGGGCAGTGCTGGTGTGCCTGTGGAAGTAGTATCGTTGCTACAGGAATGGTATCGCTGCCAGCAGAACCAGGTGAGATGGGCTGGAGCTCTATCCGAGCCATACGGTATGGATTGCGGCGTTAGGCAGGGTGGACTGACCTCTCCTTTGTTATTTAACCTGTACATGAATGACCTTATCGGTGAGCTCAGCAGCACCCATACCGGTTGTCATATCGATAATGTATCCATCAATAATATTAGTTACGCAGACGATATGGTGCTGCTGGGACCAACGGTGGGAGCTATACGCAAAATGTTAAATATATGTAAATCATATGCGGCGGAGCATGGACTGACGTATAACACTAAGAAAAGCAAAATACTCCTTTTCAGTGGTAAATCAAGTGTATACGTGCCGGTCTATGTTCCTCCAATTAAATTGTACGGTGAGGAACTGCAGCGGGTAACCAGTTTTAAGTATCTCGGGCACATAGTGACGGATACTCTGTCCGATGACGAGGACCTGGAAAGGGAGCGCAGGGCACTGGCGGTCCGTGGGAACATGATAGCTCGTAGATTCGCTCGCTGCTCCACTCCAGTTAAAATAACGTTGTTTAAAGCATACTGCCAATCTTTTTACGCGAGCAGTCTATGGGTGAGTCATACCCGTCGGGTTGCCAGAGTCCTGCGCGTTCAGTATAACAACATCTTTAGGATGCTGCTGCGGCTGCCTCCATATTGCTCCGCGTCGCTTATGTTTGCTGAAACTCATACGGATGGCTATCAAGCGTTAATTCGTAAAAAAGTTGCCTCATTATTAAGACGGTTGAGAGACAGCAGCAATGGCATCCTCAGGATGATTGCCTCACGCACGGATTGCCCGATCCAACACAGAATGATGTGTATCACAACAGGACAGCATTGACTCATTTTAATTTAATTGATATTGTGTTATTAAGTTTTATTATTTAATAATTGTATAGTATTATTGACTATTGTTTATTATTTCATTTTTAATTTTATTTTTCTAATCATGACATTTAATCTGAATTTTTGAACTTTGACGCAATGTTATTTAATTATTATTAATTTAAATTGAGTAATTGACATTATACCTGACCTGACATACATGATTTTATTTTATTCAATGTTAAGTTATGTTTTCATTTTTCTTTGCTTACTTCTGTTATAATTGTTATAATGTTTGTAGTTTTTTTTTTTTTATACATATGTATATATATATATATATATATATATATATATATATATACATTTTATTTATTTATTTATTTATTAATTTTTTTATTATTTCCGTTATCTATGTTTTTACTGTGTTCTACTTGTCTCCTAATGTAAAATAATGTTTATTTTATTTTACTTATTTATTTTAAATTTTTTATGGACTTCTTGTCTGAAATAAAAGTTTATTATTATTATTATTATTAATTCGTGGTTGGAACTCAGACGCAACGCATATTTCCATAGTTAGATCTAATCTTCACATTTTTGTTGAGTTTTGGCAATATAGTAGAAATGTAACTACAGCTACACAGTAGGAGGTTCGCCGGAATTCATCATCATCATCACAATCTACCATCGACACCGAAAACAGACCGCTCCGTCTGAACCGGCTCGCTGCATTCTCTTTAATTCATTTGATAAATTGTTTTCTGTAAAAGGCATGTTGTTAATAATTTGATAGAGAGTAGTAATTCAATTATTGTAAAATTAAAAATCTTCACATGTGCATTAAAATAAGAGTTGTGTTGCGATCTTTCCACCTAGAGTTAATGTACGAGATACGGTGATGATATATAGATATATTCGATATAGAGTCGATAATTGCATTCATCTCATCTCTTTCTCATCAAATCATATGTATTGTTACATTTAATGTTATTCTCGTGTAAGTGAATCTTTCTTTTTGAGAATCAATTTTTTAAACTTAAATGATAATAGATCGAGAGTGATTTCTTTTAAATTTTATTATTTTTTACTTATATTTATACAGGTGATTTTTTGAATACATTGCAAATACGTCGATCCTTGACATTTTTCCAAATAATTGTATGAAGCAATGTGTGAACTCATATAAAATTAGAATTAGAATGTTTATATCTATGTCTTTAATCAAAATATTATCGTATATTTAGGTATATACCAATATATTCTTGATAATTTTTTTTTTTACTTGTACATATTTGGGTATTCAATATAGGTACTGGGATTTTTTTTTTCATTCTTATAAATGTAAGCTGAAGTAGCTACTTGAGTTTTATAGCATATTGTGTTATAGAAACTGAATTATAAAAACTAGACATAAAATTTTCTTGTGCAATATGTAATTTCTGACGTACAAAGACACATAGTGTTTCATTTCAAACACAATTATACTTTTATATCATATAATGTTTAGTTGTTGCTTAATTTTATTTTCACATCATGCTTTTCTTTTTGTGTATGGTTTCAAAACAGATTTAAGGGACTCAAGTAAGTCTAATAAAGATTTTTATATTACATATATATAGTTTAACTATTAAGCAAAGGCTTGTACCTAAAGTCACGGAGGCTGAAATGGAGGAGGCTATTACCCGCCTCCAGAGTAAGAAGAGGGCGCCGGGTCCAGACGGGTACAGGAGACAGGAGTACACAGGAGAGTTCTTGCAATCGCTCTCGGGAACCTCGGTGACAGCCTTCGGGAGCTGTTTGACCGCTGCCTGCAGTCTGGCCAGTTCCCGGGGGCATTGAAGGAGGGTCGGCTCTGCCTACTTCCTAAGGCAGGGCGGACCCCGGACTCGGCTTCGGCGGTGCGACCGATGGTGCTGCTGAACGAAGCCGTGAAGGCCTTGGAGAAGATAGTGGCCTTCCGGCTCGTTCAGCACAAGGAGGGCTCGGGACCCGGACTTTCAGAATCCCAGTTCGGGTTCCGAGCACGTCGGTCGACCGTCGACGTCCTCAAACGCCTGCGGGCGGTGACGAGTGAGGCGAAACACGGAAGGGAAGTAGTGGTCGCGGTGTCGTTGGACATCGCGAACGCCTTCAATAGCCTCCCGCACGCGGTGATACGGGAGGCACTAAAATACTTCGGAGTGCCCTCGTATCTAAGGAGGCTGTTGGAGGCGTACCTCTCCGATCGGAGGGTAGGTCTCGAGAACCGGTCGGGGTCCGTGGAGTGGCGGCGAGTCGGCTGTGGTGTCTCGCAGGGATCCGTTCTGGGTCCGATTCTGTGGGACATCGGGTACGACTGGGTCCTGCGAGGCCGCCTTCTCCCCGAGATGGGTGTTATCTGCTACGCGGATGACACCCTCGTTTATTCCCGGGGACGAAACTACAAGGAGGCGGCGCGGCTGGCCGAGGTCAGACTCGACCTCGTGATCAACCGCATAGAGAGTTTAGGGCTTCGTGTCAGGATTGACAAGACCGAAGCCCGACCGAAGCGGTGAGGATGATTCGGGGGTACCGTACGGTATCGTGGGCTGCAGCTATTGCTCTAGCCGGCGACCCACCCTGGGAGCTCGTGGCGGAGGTTCTTGCCGAGACCTACTCATACGTCTCGGGTAGGAGGGCTCTTGGTGAGAACCCAACGTTGGACTGGATCCTACGGGTGCGTCGGATAGGACAGGAAGCGCTAATGCGGAGGTGGAGGGAGGACCTGGCGGTGCAGCCGTATGGCACACGCGTTACGGCTGCGTTGCACCCGGTCCTTGAGCGGTGGATGCGCCGAAAACGCAAGCCCCTCACCTTCCGTCTGACACAGGTTCTCACCGGGCACGGTTGCTTTGGTGACTACCTGTGTCGGACGGCCCAAAGGGAGCCGACGACTGAATGCCACGATTGTGGCGCGGCGGTGGACTCTGCCCAGCACACCCTCGAGGTGTGCCCGAGATAGGTGGCGCTGCGTCGGGGTCTGACGTCAGTCCTCGGAGGGGACTTGTCGCTTCCGAGCATCATCACCGCAATGCTCGGCGAAGACGAGTCCTGGAAGGCGATGGTCTCCTTCTGCGAGACAGTAATGTACTAGATGCCGACGAGCGGGTGAGAGAGGAGGCCGACGACGTGGCCTCCATCCGCGGGTGACGAATGGGGGTGCGTAGGAGGCGACGCCCCTGTGCCCGTGTCGGGCTGGGATGGGAACCCGGTCCTGCTAGACACGGCGTCGTTGAGACTGTTCAGAGGTGAGCCGGACAGTCTCCATAGAGGAGAAGTCTGGCCTTTTCGCCGAGGCCAGCCTGTCGCTGGAGGGATCCTGTTGTCTGTAGATCCGGGACCCTCCAATTAAAGCGGCTGAAGGCTCCCGCAAGGGTTTAGTACGGTATTGCACTCCCAAAGTGCCGAGTCCGACATAGGTGCTGCCACCCGGGCATCCTGGATATCATCCGTAAATGGATTCCCCTGCGACAAAAAAAAAAGGCTTGTACCTAAAAAACGTTTTTAGACCTAATTAAATATTTTCAAAATTTTGAAGAAAATTTTGTAAAAATTTACAAAATTTTCTTCATAGAAAAACTGATTTAGTAGTTTAATAACACATAACCAACATCGTATCTTTTTATAATGATAATAAAATTGAAAATATGAGTCCATATCATCATCATCATTATCATCATATCTGCCATGTCCATTGCAGGATGAAGCCATAGTTTTACGGATTATGTTTTGTATGTGAAGTTTATATCTATGACATGAAATTCGTATAGTGAAATAGTTGTATTTTATACTAGGTACTAAGAATACAAATATGTCCTTGCGGTTAACTCACATTGAGTTTCGATTTTTCTCAGATTGTTGACATTTATGATTACTGGTCTCTTTCTATCCTATATGTTTTTACATTCGTCGGATTTTGTTTTATAGAATTTATCTGAATAATCTGGTTAAATAACGCAAAAACATTTTTTCGAATCTAATTTTTTTACTTAAAAAATCAGCGTGTTCACATAAACATTCAGATTTTTTGTCAGTTGTTAAAATTCTATTTTTTTTTTACATATACAAATTAAGAAAGTGAGATTAAAATAAAAATAAAATATAATAAATTGTGAGAATCAGTAAGTAGCAATAATTATACTGGTGATTTTTTGAATTGGACATGAAAGGCTCAAACCAAATCTAAAAATAATAAAGAAATATAAGGAGTATCGAAATCCATAGTGATAAAACCTAAAACTATATGATTGGAGTTTTGAAGATTTTGTTTTCCTAACTGGACAATGAATCCATGGATTTGTAACTCTAGTTCAGATATAAAATCGTGCAATTCTTTTTGACAGATAGTTTTCTAATTCATCATCATCATCATAATTTCTAAGATGAATATTAAAAAGATTTAAGTCACATAAATTTTAAAAATCGTAATTTTTTTTAATCAAATAAGTATATTTTCATAATGGGAACAACAACAACAACTATCGCTTAATGTTCACACACTCTTGCATTATAATAAGGATATATTAAAATTATAGGGAAGGAAAAATAAATACTCCCATTTTTTGATTGCAGCAAATGTTCCAGGACCGTTCGGTAAGTACGTAGGTACTCTTCTGTATACCTATTGTTTTACACTAGATGCCTCATAGTTAATCACTTGTTGAGTTTCTGACTTGTTAGATTGATTGATATTTATGGCTATTGGTCCGTTCCTCCGTCCGTTGCAATAAAAATGCTTTCTAACTCAAAAAATATTTTAAATCAGTTTGGTAGATCAAGAGTTTAAACAAACAAAAATATACTGTAGCTTTATTACGTTAATATAGATTAATATATTTTTTACTACGTACAAGTGATCCAAATCATTTATATCTCTATATAAATGTACTTACTTTTTATTCTGTGCAGTTAATATACTTCAAAACTCTAAGGACGTAAAAGAGGTCAGACTTAATTGGCCGAAGGGCATCATTAATTATAATGTGGACGAACAGGCTTATAGTAAGTATTAATATTCAACCATCTTGTTCTAATTAAAATCAAAATATACTTTTGTTATATAGAATAATGTTATTGACTAGTGATTCCGTTATTGTTAGTCTTTGTAGCCATATAAGCTCGTGGTATACATCTAATATATATAAATCTCCTGTCACGATGTTTGTCCGCGATGGATTCCTAAACTACATAACCGATTTTAAATTAAATTGGCAATTATAGTCGCAATTCTATAATATAAAAATAAGTCGGGTTTTCCTTCCTGACGCTATAATTCCAGAACGCACGAACCGATTTCCACGGTTTTACATTCGTTGGAAAGGTCTCGGGCTCCGTGAGGCTCAGAAAAAAATTCAGGAAAAATTTCAACAGAAAAGCAGGAAAACAGGGAAAATCATTTTTCACATACAGCGCCATCTCTGATACATAGTATGTACTACAAACCAATATGGTTTTGCATGGTGGTGGAGCAGATGGCGCCAGTATGTGGTGTGAGTATCCCTCACAAAAATGATATATCATTTGTAATACCCCGGGCGGAGCCGGGGCGGGCCGCTAGTATATAATATAATGTATGAGTTATATTTGTATAAATTTGCGGGTCTTATTGACATGCAAATTTATGCAAATATAGGGGAAGAGGACTAAGGCCAAAATTAGTGTTATTAAAATGGACTATATTCTATATTTTAACACCAAAAATCAAGATTTATAATATTTATTTGTATCACATAGATGAAACAAACGCGGAGTTTTTAGGAAGACGACAGATAATTTACATAATATATTAATTATATTTTTAAATCAATCAAAGGTCCAAGTGTACGTGCAGATATTAAACAAGCAATGCGCATTATTGAATCAAATTCGTGTATTAAATTTAATCTCATACCAGTCCAAGAGTCTGGGGACAAAGCATGGATTCACATATCTAATCCAAACAAAGAAAGAGAATGTATTCACGAACCAAGATTAATGCAAAATGGAGAAATAGTAAGTATAGTATTGGTACATAAAAATATGTCAATTGCGTTCTGATAATAAAAGAAAAAAAAATTAAGTATCAGCTTGAAAATATTTCACTTCAAGGTCTCTTTTTCTATTGAGTAATACAGAGTTTTATCCACTATGCATGCTCACTAGCAGGTCATATAGATGCGAGAGATACGACTCTCAGTGAGAAAGTATCGTGATAAATATACCCACAGCTTTTCTTCAAACCCCGAATACAATTTAAATGATGAAACATATATACCTAGTACATTTAAAATTATCGTAGATGAAACATCATGTCTCGGCAGAAATTTTAATTCGTAGAAGATAAGCATGGAATATTAAACTCCATTTCATTTGCTTAAAAGTTTCTTATTATATTGTCGTTCTATCCTTGGCTCAAAACTGGTAAATTTATAGTTTACTACAGTAACAGTTTCATATATTTTACCGGTGGGAGGGATGCGCTGTGCCGCGCTCCCGGCTGCATGGGTACCACCATCTTGCTTATTTCTTCCGTGAAACAGCTTTGCTGTGTTTCGGAAAGAAGGGCAAGACAGGCAGTGTAATTACTGGCACCGAGACTTAACATCATATGTCTCAGGATAGGCAACACATAAATGAGTCGGCTGGGCTAGTTCCAGGTGAACTAGTTTATGTTCATGGGCGACGTCGACCACTTACCATCAGGTGGCACGTCTGCCAGTTTGCCTATTCAACTAACATATAATATTTTTACAGCTGTTAGTACTGGGTTACGATTGTTTGACCAAAAAAGACTTGTTGCACACTTTACTTCATGGAATTGGCTTAAAAGATGAAGTGACTCATCCTCATCGCGACAAGTATATACGAGTACAATGGAATAACATTCAACCTGGTGGGTAAATATCCGACGGATTTAAAGGTACCTCTGCAATAATAGTTTTTTAAGTCAACTTGATAATTTTTAATAGTAATAGCCAGCAAACAGGAAGGCGAATAAGACGGCAGTCAGCTGTCAGCTGTATACGAATTGTAGTAAAATATCAATCGATAGGTTATAATCACAATAAAATAATTTTCGTATTTACCATAAAATATTCATGTGACTAATGTAATAAGCGCGGTCGTTTGTAAGAATGGACGGAAGCTTGGACGTTTGTTACTTATTCACACGAAAATTATTTACGTGATTAAAATTAAATTTGGTATTGCACGTATTTACAGTCTGTATAAAACTATTTTTATGACTAAATTTTCATGTGTACTAGAGTTGTTTGCTTGTGTGTTATGTATAATGTCCATAAAAAATAACATAAAAACAAGCTTAGATTACACAAACAATGTTTATTACGCATTTAGTTGTCACATTTGGCCCTGTCAAATAAATTCAATGTGTTTTTTGCTTAGAATATCGTCATCTTTATCGCAAGCAATCAGCGGAGATTGCTAAAAATATTGTGGAATATGACCCGTTAAGCGTTATGCAGTTTCATGATCATGCTTTTAGTATGAATGGAAGAGCAACTATAGCACCTTTGGTAATTTTTTTTTTTACGTATGAATTTATTAAGATAACTTTCTTGTACGTAAATCTTTTCTTTTAATGTCTGTTTATTTATTGTGGTTTCGATAGGTTACCCCGGTTATTTCACGATACAATAATCTATCGATTATTTATCTGCAAAAGGCAAAATTTTGAATTTGGAACTATTGTAATATTATATGATTAAAAGTCTATACCGGATTTTATCGCGTTTATTTAAAACTTTACAGTTTTACAATATTTTAAATTATTTCCCGAATCCGAAATCCGAATCCGAATCCGAAATTTCGGACACCCACCACCTCAGTCCCCCGAGATCATGGACGCTGTAAAGGGTCCGAAACGTCGGGAAATAATTTAAAATATTGTAAAACTGTAAAGTTTTAAATAAACGCGATAAAATCCGGTATAGACTTTTAATCAAATGAGTAAAATTCGCGTAAATATAAGAGAACAGTATTGTAATATTAGTTTGACATTTTTATTTTCTTTCATGTTTCTTTTTTTATTTCTAGGTGATACCTATATATCCTTATCTGGCTACACCAAATGTTACATGTTCAAGATTAATTCTTATTTTATTATATTTTAGGAACCTGGACTATTGATATACCCATCTGACAGTTTGTCCCAACTCGATCGAATGCGTTTGCAAGTATATTTCGGACATGAATGTAACAAAAGAAAAGTTTATGATATATTAAATATGTGCAAGTCGAGTTCAAATAAAAATAACGTTCAAGCTCTGTCGTTTAATGTCAATCTTGGTCAGCTCGATCCCAGTTCGGAAGAGGATGTGTAGAGAATAAAGCTGAAACAATAAAGTAAGAGTGTATATAAGAATACATAATATGATTTTATTTATTTATATTAAGGAAATTAATAAATAAAAAAGCACATAAACAATTACTCTTTTTTTATTTCAAGCGGACATAAATGCAGTTTTTAGGTCATTAAAAACCACGCACCTATAAATATTTTTAAGGTGCGTGTGCTCAAGGACAAAATATTTATAGGTGCGTGGTAGAACTTTGGAAGTGGGAGTAGTCATTTTACTATAAATAGTCAAAAATTCCCGGGAGGGGGACATATTTTACCACTTTGGAAATGTGTCTCGCGCAAACTATTCAGTTTAGAAAAAAAATGATACTAGAAACCTCAATATCATTTTTGAAGACCTATCTATAGATATTCCACATGTATGGGTTTGATGAAAAAAAAAAAATTTGAGTTTCAGTTCTAAGTAAGGGGAATCCCCAAAATTTACTGTTTTTTTTTCTATTTTGTGTGAAAATCTTATTGCGGTTCACAGAATACATCTACTTACTAAGTTTCAACAGTATAGTTCTTATAGTTTCGGAAAAAAGTGGCTGTGACATACGGACGGACAGACAGACAGACAGACATGATGAATCCAATAGGGTTCCGTTTTTTTGCCATTTGGCTACGAAACCCTAAAAATGACAAGAATGTGTGGGTTTAGTGGCGCTGTCTTTCATGTAGGACATATGACTGAACTTTTTAATGACGATATTAAGTTGACGATTTTTTTTAAAGAGTACTCTTGAGTTTCTTTCCGATTCTTCTCAGCAGAATCTACATTCCGAATCGGAGGTAGCTTCATATTACCTATAATTAATTAACTAATTAAAAAATATATACTTTGTAAAATGACGATTCAAAAGTGCTTTTGAAGCCTATTTCAACAAAGTTTTTTTTTTATTTCAACAGCTCTAGACAAGTTATACAGGTGACTAGCGAATTAGGATCAATATTTAAAGAGAATACTCGGTAAATGATTCTCATTCGAATTATGTAAAAAAAAATAGGTACTTAATTTTTGACCAAATTTCCACGAATTTCATTTTAAATAAATGAAGTATAGACACATTTCCAGTCAGGCCGGCGGCGCGTTCGGCGTGGTGTTGTACTGTGCCGCTTGCCAAACGCACGTGGCTAATGATTGACAATCCTTGTAAATAAGTATGATTCCATTTTTAAATAGCCGGAACTACCAAGATAGGTAAACAGTTCATATTAAGTTTTGTCCAAAGTTCACATCATTTACCTAGTCAACAAATTTGTTGCTTGAACGAGTGAAATATCTAGGTATTTTTGGTGGCGGCGTTTAGATGTAGGTAAACTACCACCCGATAACTACATGTACTTACCTACATACCTGTTTTGAGTCGACAGCGCAGCTAGCTGCTAGGGTGTCCATAGGATGCGTAAATAATTAGACACTATTAGACACCGTAAATAATTTTACTGTTGGGTAACTTAGAAGTTTAATAGTATTTACCTATTATTTTTTTACATAATTCGAATGAAAATTCTCCTTAAATATTGATCCTAATTCACCAGTCACCTGTATAATTTTTATTTTAATATATTTCTATGAAAATGTTGAAAAATTAAAACAGTAAAGAATTTACAGTACCAATTCTACATCTTTATTCTAATTCTTTTGTTTTATTTCTTTTTATTACATTTTAATATTTTTTATTGTCATATTACATAGAATAGAATATAATAAGAAGAAATATTTTTAGTAAATGTGTATTTTTATTTAATATGTGTACAGATAGCAAAAAGTAATTGAGTTTTTTATTTCCAATATTTAATGAAGACGTTTTCATGTAAATATTTAAAAGAACATGGTTTATTTCGCATACTCATCACCTAAAGAATTTTTTTAATTTTTGTTATATGAATTAGAATTATTTTCCCGTCTTCGTTTCTCACATTGATCTTTATAAATGCGTTCTATCTTCTGTACGTCTGTCCAACTGAGCCCCTGCCAATTACCCATAGTCCAACCGTCATTCTAAATAATGAAAAAAAAAAACATAAAGGTTTAATTAATAACATAGAACATAAAAATAAATAACATTAGAAGTCCCAAAAAGGACTTAGATAGCCTATTATTAACAGAGTAGAACTAGTTTCAGTAGTTAGTCTCAGTACAACTTTTAAAACTTATATTGTTGTTAGTAGTGTCAAGAGACGATTTATTGTACATTTTTTAATCAGTACCTGGATGACCGAGCTTTGCTCGGTTAAATTATATTTAGATATTATTATATACTGATGAAACATAAATAATATTTTCGATCTGACTGACATAATAGTAAAATAATAGGAAGTGGTTATTTAAATAAAAAAAGAAAAAGAGCTCTCAATAATAGTTTTTCTCACAAAAAAAGAAACTTGAAAAAAAAATGAAAAAAAAATCGGTCTGTAGACCTGTTGGTTGGTTGGTTTTCTGGTTTCAAATCCGCCCGATACCCATCCGAGCTATTATAAGTTTATAAATGACAGCGAAATTTACCTTCGTATTCTAATGATATTTTTTAATTGCGTAAAAAAAGGGATAAAACGACATTTTCTAAAAATAAATCCTAGCTAGATCGATTTATCACTCCCGAAACTCCCTGGATACTAAATTTCAAGAAAATCGTTGGAGCCGTTTCCGAGATTCAGATTATATATATATATATATACAAGAATTGCTCGTTTAAAGATATAAGATGTACGTCTGATCGTCTTATGCTAGATTTCAACGTGGAAAAGTTGCTTGCTGGTGACGCCAAAATCATGTGCGAGCGTGACTATCATATGCCGACATTGCCGACCCACAAACGAGTCACTGTCAATGCAGCGATTAAATCACCGCAAACCTGAATATTCGTTACTTGCAAGCTACAACTCTTAGTAGTGATGTAGACGTACATAAATGTCAAGTTACGTGGATAAATATAATAGTTTACGTTGACTCTTTTTCATAATATTCGAGTATGTTACTTTGATTATCATCACATCAAACTTAATATGTATTTTCATTTTTCAATCTATTATGTCGAATTTCACAAGTTAACTTATGCCTACGTAACTTTATTATTATATTTATATTTTTGAATATTTTCAGTCCAATAAAGTTTGACATTAAATATTTTAAAATTTCAGTTAAATTGTTTTCAGATATGCATCGACAACAATTATGTGTATAGAAAAATAAACTAACCCAAATAGGATACATCGTATTGGTAGCACCATCCTTGATCTGCATCCAGGGATAATGCATAACGCTTTGATAATCATAAGAGAAGCCTGCGGTTGCTGCGGCTGGCAGCGTTTTTTGCATTTCTTTTTGTATTTCTGTTCGAAAATAAGAAATTGCTTATGTATTTTAGAAATCCAGAAGTATTTAATAAAATGTTGTACTAATGTAGTGTAGGTAGCTTAACGTGAGTAAACCATGTGACACACATTAGCAATCATGAATTCATCATCTTCTAATGGACCATTATTATGCTGATAGTAAATATGTTATAAATGAATTGGCTTACTGAAAATGCGTTATTGGAAATGCTTTTTAGGTTATATAATTTATTCCAATATTCAAATATATATAAATAAAAATTGAAACCGCAAAGAAAATATACAGTTTTTTCGATTTAAGTGATAATTTTCTTGTTTAATTAAATGCTAAAATTTATGTAATTATTATTGGACAATTAAAAATTATTCCTACTCGTATATTTTCTTAGTGGCGTAACAATTATTTACGTAAATTTGTTACGCTTATTTAAATCATGAACTTTCTTAAATTGATACGACAGTTTAATTTACATAATTATAGTAAATGTTTATAGTTTTTCTACTAATAATTATTTATAATAAGCTTGTCGTACCTGGACTCATATCATTCCACCTAATATATAAATATTTATCTCGGTCGTACATATTGTGCTGGTGGTCCAAACCAAGTACATGCACGAATAGATGAAGTAAGTCATTTACAGAGTTGAAACAATCTGTGTTGATGGTCAAGATCTGTAAAAATAAGCAGTCACAGCGTTATCCTAAGTATATCAACTAGCAGAAACGATCGTGGCGTGATCTTTAAATTGTCAGTATCCATATATATAGCTTTTTTAAGTATTTATTTTTAATCGTTAATAGTCATAAGTATCTATTTCAATATCTAATTTTCTTTCAATTAAATGACGAATTCATAATAATATTATGAAATATATATATATATATATATATATAAATAGATATAGTATTTAAATTATTTTGAATAAATGATACCTTGTTTCCATTTGGCTTGCCTGGAGGGGGGCATTTGCAACCAGGTTGTGTTGAACGTTTTAACACGATAACATTAGCAGCGTGTCGTCTTGAGGACGATGGAAGTGGTATTCTAACTTTCTTAATCTTTTCTCTTAAACCTTCTGTAACATTGAAGCAGTTATAGTTAAAAAAAAATCGCGCATGAACGCAGGAGTAAGAATAATTTCATTGGAATCTAACATACCTCCCTTTGATTTATTTTGTTTTAATTTAGAACGTACTAGAGTTTTATTTATTTTTGCCTTGCTATGTCTAAGGATTCTTGTATCAAGATCATCACCGTTTTCCTTAGACATGCTGGGAAATTCAGGCGACAACGTAGCAAATTTCAATTCACTCGATTTGGAAAGTGTATCATCAAAAAATTCTGTAATATTTTCCTTTTCCACACCTATGTTTTCAGATTCAGAAATAGCATCATCCTCAGATAATGTGATATTTCCATTTTCTGAATTCACGCCAGGTATTAGACCATCTTCTACTTCAAAATTGAGTTTTTTGATTTTTGGAGTTTCATTGATATTGCTGTTAACCTCATCGTCAATATCGTCATCATCTTTATCTTCAGCATTAATGTCACTAAATTCAATACAAGTTTCTTTCTCGATGTGATTGATCACTGCTTTTATATTTTCTTTTTCCTCTGCAGCTACATTTAAGAGTATGTGTTTATTGAAATGAATATGCTTAAATATATAAATATTTTTATAAAAACTTAAGGCTATTTTAAATATACAATTATCAGATATTATCGGCATTAGTACAATGCAGAACTTACTAAATTCCATTGCATCCTTAATTTTAAAATTAACGATTCCATAAGGCCATATTCTGTCCTTAAAATAATGTTTTATTTCCTCTTTAGTCACAGGTTGTGTTTCATTATAATCTGCTTGTGACGCAGAATTACATGTCAAGACTAAGTAGTTTAGATTTCGTTCAACACATTCTTTTCCGTATATCATGCGAATTTTTTCTACATCAAGTTCGCTAAAAGCCTCCCGTTGACCGATTTTTGTACCCAACTATAAAGAAATCAATTAAATAAAAAACTTATATTAAACATAATTTTTACGAAATCAATGTTATTTTTTCATTACGTCGTTGATTGTTAAATCCGAAACCATAGAAAATAGTGAAAAATATTCAAAAAAAAATTCTCTTTCCGGAATCGAACCAGTTGATTAAAAAAAAAACACACCTGTGTCAAAGCACCATTCTCTACTATTACTAATATTCTGGAAAATCTGTGATATAGTAAACTATTTGAAAGAACTCATTTTTAACAAAATTTAGCTTTAACTTAGCTTTTTAGCGGATAAGTCGGATAAGAGAATGAAGTTTTTATTGAGTATTTGGCGCTATACTTATATCCTATAGTTTCATATATGGTCATCCTTGTCTATTTGAAAAATTCAACCTGTATAATTATTATGTTTGGTACCTCAGTCACTAATGTCACTTGTCCATTTTTAGAAAAGGCTCGAGGTGGGTAATGAAGAACACTAGCATAGTCATAAGGCAGGTTGGATAGATAATCTTCTTTTCTAACTTCAAAATATTTTTTGTACCCTAGAACAGACATGAAGAAATAAGCGATGATTATGAAATGATCTATAATTTATAGCTTTATTATAAATATATATTATTTTATAAACGTACCAGGTTTAATATTTTCCCATAATATTGTAATATAACGGTCTCTGTCTGGACGTGTATGTTCATGAGAAAAACCCAAAATATGCATTATTTCGTGAGCAATTTCTCCTTGAGATAGACAATCGTAGCCAAATACAACCATCTAAAAATAGATTTCAATCATTAAAGCATAAAATAAAACAAACAGTGATCTATTCTATTAGTGTACAGCTGGACAATTTGTATATTTCTTGTAAGTACTAAACCCAGCAATTTTCAATGAAAAAATAAAATATTAAGCCTGTTTATTGACGAAAGTTATAGGCGAAATTATATTCATTGCGAAGTTGCGATCTATAGAGGTGGAGTAGTAAAAATTAAGGTCAACTGGGATGAACTCACAGTCGTCCATTAATTAAGAATATATTAATAAATTTTATACTGGTAGAGTGGAGTTATTATTCTCTTAACTAGAAAAAAGATTTTTGGCTCGATAGGGTAGTACGGTACAATCATATAGAAAGAGTATGAAGTAACTACTGTAGTCGCCAGAATTCCTAATTGCACCTTCCTTTCTCATCTTTTTCTCTATTTTCTGTAGCCAGAAACAAACTGGTGGCTTGTATTCAGGTAGAGTGGAGTTATTATTCTCTTAACTAGAAAAAAGATTTTTGGCTCGATGGGGTAGTACGGCACAATCATATAGAAAGAGTATGAAGTAACTACTGTAGTCGCCAGAATTCCTAATTGCACCTTCCTTTCCCATCTTTTTCTCTATTTTCTGTAGCCAGAAACAAACTGGTGGCTTGTATTCTGGTAGAGTGGTAGAGTGGAGTTATTATTCTCTTAACTAGAAAAAAGATTTTTGGCTCGATGGGGTAGTACGGCACAATCATATAGAAGGGGTATAAACTGTAGTTGCCAAAATTCCTAACTGCACCTTCCTCTCCCATCTTTTTCTCTATTTTTCTGCAGCCAGAAACAAAGTGGTGGCTTCTCTGGTGCTGTAAGTGTTTATGCGTGGCTGTGGTAATCTGACGTCAAATGGTGAAGTGTTTATTTGCTGGCTTTTTGGAATAAGTATATATATATATATATGATGCTTGGGAGAGGTCACAAAATGCTATTGGTGTATTTTGTGACTTATCAAAGGCATTTGATTGCGTGGACCACGAGATTTTATTAAGTAAACTAGAATATTACGGTGTTAATGGTAAAGCTCTTGATCTCATTGCTTCATATCTATCTAATAGAATTCAACATGTATCAATAAACGGAACGATGTCTTCTGGATCCGTGCTAAAAATGGGCGTTCCACAAGGATCGATTCTAGGTCCTTTTCTTTTTTTAATATACATAAATGATCTGCCATTTTACGTTAAAGATATTTGTGATATAGTGCTGTTTGCAGATGACACATCACTTATATTTAAAGTTGATAGGAAAAAAGTAAATTATGATGACGTGAACAGCTCTTTATCTCGAATTCAGGATTGGTTTAAAACAAACAACCTCGTCTTGAACGCCAAAAAAACTAAGTGCGTTGTATTTTCGTTGCCTAATGTTAAACATCCAAATTATAATTTAAAAATAAATAACGAGAGGCTTATTGTCAATGATACTACAGTATTCTTAGGGATAAATTTGGACTCAAAACTTCAGTGGAATTCCCATTTGTCATCCTTGAATGGTAGACTCAGCTCCGCAGCTTTCGCTGTTAGAAAAGTACGACAGCTGACCGACGTTGCTACTGCGCGTTTAATATATTTTAGCTATTTCCATAGTATAATGTCTTACGGTCTGTTACTGTGGGGTAATGCTACAGATATTGAGACTGTATTTATTTTACAAAAAAGGGCTATTCGCGGCATTTACGATCTTGGAGCTCGAGTCTCCCTACGGGATGTTTTTCCGAAGGTAGACATATTAACGGTTGCGTCGCAGTATATTTATAACAATATTATATATATTCACCAGAATATTCGTTGTTTTGAAATAAATAGTATTAATCGCGCTGTAAACACTAGAAGGAACAACAAAATTGTAACTCCAAGCTTCCGACTGCGCAAAGTAAACGTCTCCTTTCTGGGTTATGGTATTCGCATGCATAATAAAATCCCACAAACAATTCTGGAATTGTCTCATAATAAATTTAAAGAATTTATTAAGAAAAAGTTAATAGATAAAGCTATTATTCGGTCCAGGATTATTTAGCTGATAAAGACGTGTGAACTTAGTGGCGCTGTATTTCATGCAAGCTGTTACTAATTTTGTACTAAAACACAGTTTATATATTATTTTCAAAAGAGTAACTGCGGAGTTTCTTGCCGATTCTTCTCTGCAGAATCTACATTCCGAATCGGTGGTAGCTTTACTTTTACAAAAAATAATAATAATCACTACAATATTAATTTTGTAAAATGACGATTCGAAAGTGCTCGTAGGGCCTATTTGAATAAAGTTATTTTTGATTTTGATTTTGATTTTGATATATATATATATATATATATATATATATATATATATATATATATATATATATATTTGACGGCCGGCTGGTCGAGTGGTCAGGCAACTGGACACTTTACGCAGCGGTCGCGGTTTCGAATCCCGCCAGTTCCTAGTACCTGTAACACAAGTTCTTACGAACTTAGCACGGGGCTAGGTTAACGTGGTGTGATTGTTGGTTAATATTTTATTTATATATACTTATTCTATATATAATATTATATTTATACATATGTATATAGTAATTGCCATTTTTACCTGGACGCCAGTATTGGGCTTACGTTCATTTGTATGAACACATTGTCGAATACCAGAAGGATTAGTGATGTAAAGCCATTCAACATTTTGCATGGATTTTTGGTCTGTTGGTCTCTCCCGAAGTCGTTGAAGACGGATACAAGTTGTCTTTTCAATATAATCAAAAGCCTTAAGAATTATTTCAACTAAAAACGAATCTGTAATTTTTCGAAGATTACAAGTTAACTAATAAGAATTTTTTGATCTCGAGTTAAAACTACAAACTCAAACCTAAAACTAAGAAGACTTTCTTAGTGTCCCAAAATAAGGTTAAAAGAGAAATGAGACATAGAGACACGAGTCGAGGCAATGCATAATTGTTTAATTTAAAATACACAATCAGATGTTTTTTCTTGAAATTGGCTTTAGGAACAGTTAAAAAATTATTAAAGTTCAGACCATTTGGTGTAATCATTTTAATTCGTTATTAAGATATTTAGATGTTGTCTTTTTACTATTTTGCAATAGGGTATATGTAACAATTCACCTTGCTGCGAAATTGCTATTAATCAAAATGATAAAGAAGCATTAGTCTATGTAATCCCAATTTAAGTCGTCATAAATTCATGTGTATTAATTAAAGTATTACTTGTTATAAATTCAAAGTCATAACAAAACCTACCATAGGTTTTGGAATCAATAAAAAACGGCACGATGCCATGTTTCCATTTTTTAATCCATGGTATTTTAATCAGGTATGGTTGTGAAAGTGCCTTTTTTTGTTCAATTTTTGTTAGAGGACCCTGTAATAGCGCTGGTGCGAAATTGAATCTTCGATTTATATTTTGAGTTAAATTCTGTAAGCAGTTACATAACTTTAAATACTAAAAGAAACTCAAACAAGTATTTATGTCTGAGACATGGTACGTTCCCTATGATTAATTGCATGATATATGGTACTTATCATTCTTACTGGTATGTACGATCGAGAATGTCATATAAGTCTACCGTATCATTACACAAAATTACTATCAGCGTGCTATCGGGATTACGGTTGTACATAAGTAATACGTAGTTACGTAGTAACGAGTTATGTTTTTCGGGCATCATACGTGTACTGTTAATGTAAAATTAATGTTGAATCAATTGAATCACACGTGTGTGGTATAGTAAAATTCTGTACGTTTTCCTGGGATATTAACTTGTACCTGTTTTTATATTTATGTATTTGTATTAAATAAAATATAATTATTATAGAAGCTTTATTCACAACCATATTTTACGACCTATAGTCATGAATAACTGTGGTTCGTAGGTTGATATTACCGTTACATTACTGTTCGTATTTACTCTTAAAAATTGTGTTGTGTATACATATGTATGTACGAGTATTTATGCCACTTTATTAGCACCTATATGAAGTTGCCATCTAAGTATACAATATTTATTTTCTATGACTTTCATTCAATTGTAATAGGTTTGTATCGGATAGTACCGATTTTTAAATTGTTTCTACTCTAAAGAAGTAAAAGGCATGGGGGTCCGAAATTATGGTCAGCAACTGGCTTGAATATGTATGATTTTTAGTGATTACAAATAAAAAATTATCGTTCGTACCACTATAATAACAATAAAAAAAAAGGAAACACTAAAGGAAAAATTTAACACAGATTTAATTTTTTTCAAATTTTCTTTTTTCCGGCGCGAAAACATAAACGAACATTGTGTTGACCGATATAAATAAAAGGAATCCAAAAGGAAGCGGTACAAACCTAAACGAACATTGCATTTTGGGGTACAACGTCAAAAATATTTTGGAAGTAGTTCAAATAAAAATTAACTCTGTTTTGAACGATACAAAGGATAATGGTGAAATGAGAAGCGATACAAACGAAAGGAATTTTAAAGGAAGCAGTACAAACCTTTTTTTTGACGCTGTGAAATGCGTTTACGCATCCCGCAATCAGTACAAACCTAAAGGAACATTGCACCTCGGCGTGCAAACGTTAAAAATATTTCGGAAGTGGTACAAACAAAAATTACTATTACTATTACAAGCGTTAGAAACGTAAATTAAGATTTTGTTGAGTGAATTTTGATGAATTTAGGTTCTGTGCCGGAAAAAAAAGAAAAAGTAATTTTAACGTTTGACAAAAATTTCCTTTGGTGTTTTTTTGTTATGATGGTGTTGGTACAATGCGGTATTCTTTTAGTTGCTATCACTAAAAATCGTACATACCTATACCTTCCCCCTATATATACCCCTTAAGAGTACCTACAAACTATTTAAAAATCGACGCAATCCGATACAAATCTAAAACAATCGAACGGAAGTCATAAAAAATTGAAATTGTATACTTGTCAACTGCACATTAGTTTCGTTAACGACAGTTTGATAGCTTCATTAACATCGTCAATATCAAGAATATCACCAATTACCTTTTCTTTAGCCACATCAGGTAATACTCTTCGTCGATATACAACCGTATTACCAGTCGAATCCATGTCGTCGTATAGTTTGTCAACGATTTTCTCCACTCTTACCAAATCATCTTGTTTCAAAATTGAGTTACCAAGTTCATTGTTATCTACATTTCTTTTAATTCGATGCCTAATATTATGTTTTTTAACTTTTATGCTGTATGCGTCATTAGCATTCAAGCTGCGTTTATTTTCTTCGTTGAAAATTCGGCATATTTCTAATGTATCTTGTCGTTTTCTTTTAATAAGCTTGCTGTCGACTGGTTTATTATAAAATTAACTTAAAATTATAATAATATGGAAAAAGGGATATAATAATTAAATTATGTTTATTAGTAGGAGTTAATTACTTACTTTTTTGAACACTTAAATTTGGAACAATACATTCGGAAAATGATAAAAAATATATACACAAAAAAATCTTTATTCTCGAATCCATTAAATTATATTACGACACATATGTATAGTATTTCTCCGTTTTCAGTAAAATTATGTAGATTTCAATTTAGAATGCAATTTTATATACAAATTGAAAATTTGATTTTGAGTTTTATGAGAACGTAATAATTTTTTAAATATTTTGAATAAAAAATTGCAAGAAGCTACTATTCAACATCACCAAAATAGTCATAGGCATTGAGTATGTTTAACACTGGTTGTTTCAAATGGATATTATGGGACATAATTTTAAATTTTATTTGAATCGCTGATTTAGTTTGTTCTTCGACATTATATTTTAATTAACACATTCACTGCCAGCCACTCGGATCCGAGTAGGGCTAGGCGCATTAGCTAGGTGCCGTCCACTCAACTGGGCTAAGGAAAATGAACGTGCGAGATACTCGGATCCGAACCGATCACGCCGCGGGGAGGCAGCGGGTGTGTAGGACTCGTTGGCATTATAGATCGTGCCAGAATATAAAATCCAGCGGAGCCCTCATCGTCATAGTGGGGCGCCATGGGATTACTCCTGCATACAACTGAGACACCCGACAGTTGGCCTGCCTATCCGAGCCGCCTTCGCCTATAGAGCGCTCGCGGGCACCACGAATGCTTAATTGACCTGGTGGCAAGTAGGAGGATTGGTGCCCTCTCCAACTCTATTGGGTAAAAAAGCGCGTAGCGATATCTCCTCCGTGGTCCGCGTTAGCATCTGCTTCGCGTTCCCGCTCCCCGGCCTCCTTCAAAGCCATGACTTCCTCACAGAAGGAGGCCACGGTCGACCATCACCTATTGCTGTTAAGCTGCAGCGGATCACGCTCAACAACGAGAGGTTTGCACCTATCACGGCCACCAGGGTATGGCTCTGGCGCCCCCAAGCGGTGCACTCCTCGAGAGTGTGACGTACCGTGTCTATCGGCACGCTGTACTCGTGGCAGGCAGGAGTGGCTTCCTTTCCTGCGATCTGATGTAGCTACTTACAAAAGCAACCGTGTCCGGTAAGTACACGTACACATTCTGACCCAGCAACGAAGATGGGGACGTATAGCGTCTTCTGAGGCCTCTTCAGGCAGGTCTTATTCCGAGCGGTTAGAGCGTCGCACCATATGGGTACACCGTACAGCACCATGCTCAGCACTATACCGGCGTACAAGTGACGGCAAAGGGAGTTCGGTCCTCTTACGTTGTGCAGGAGTCTGCCCACGCAGCGGCGGCGCTCTTGAGCCTCAGAGCGAGCTCTGTGAAATGTGGACCAAAGCTCCATGGGCCGTCCAGGGTCAGGTCCATCTATCTCATCTGTACCCGAACTTCCCCCTTCCGTTTCACAACTACCTTCGTGAACACCGGCAACATATTAGAGATCAGCTCAAGAAAGAATCAGGTTCTTTCTGACCGTCGTGCAATGTTTTTACGGGGGTACTTCAAAGAGGCGTGTTGTCACCATTACTATTTTCGGTCTTCATTCATACAAAAACTTATTTTCTGTATCACACGTATACAGACGGTGTACAAATTGACACTCAGTCAAATATTGCGAATTTGCCTATTACCAGTACTCGTGTGATTCAATTGATTAGCAATGGAGTAATTCGTAAGGAATTAAATTTATGCCTTTTAAATTTCAACGTAATATATTCTTAGCTCTTTAAATTTGAAATCATGAATATTTCATTACATGGTATTATATTTAATGCAATCATCAGTACAGTTACAAAAAAAAGACTTGATTTGGATGATATTTCGTTCCTGTGCCTACGAATTTTGTGCTTAACCTCTGGTCCTTTATTAAAGATATCAATAAAAAAACTGTATGCTATTTAGTTCAACTTCACTAGTTTATTTGAAAGAAAAATTTGAATTGAAAAAATGAACAAAACCTTGGAGCTTATAACTAAAATAATATACATTTAAATTAGGTAATTAAAACTATAACAATAACTTATTAATAACTTTAATGTAACTACTGTTCTCTTATATTTACGCGAATATTACTCATTTAATTAAAAGTCTAAATCGGATTTTATCGCGTTTATTTGTTTTAAAACTTTACAGTTTAACGATTTTTTAATTAAATTAAATTATTTCCCGACGTTTCGGACCCTTTAGGAGATCATGGACGCTATAAAGCAGTGTTTCCCAACGTGGGGCCTACGCCCCACTGGGGGGCAATTTGATAGTTAAGGGGGGCAATTTAAAAATTGACTCGACACGACTTTAACAATTTTGAAGGTTAAAAATTATGCATGGGGTAGGGGTGTGCGATAATTATCGATAATTCGTAAGTATTCGATAATTTTTCATTCGATAATTATCGATAATTATCGATAAGTGTTATTCGATACTTTTGATTTGATAATTATCGATAATTGTTCATTCGATAATTATCGATAACTTTTCATTCGATAATTATCGATAATGTTTTGCGATCCGATAATTATCGATAATTTTTTCCGATCCGATAATTATCGATATTTTTGTGTGATCCGATAATTATCGATAGATTATTTCGATACCGGACGGCGGATGACCCTTTTTTTTTTTAGTTATTCGGATAGGGAACGGAGGATTATGTGGATACCGACGGCGGATGACCTTTTTTTTTTTTTTTTTCGTCGTCCGAAAATTGTGCCGATAAGTATCGATAACTCAATACGATAATTATCGATCATAAAATTATCGATAATTTTTTCCGATGAACACCCCTAGCATGGGGGCATAAAAAATTTAGAAATGTTAAGGTGGGGCATGGCCTAAAAAAGGTTGGGAAACACTGCTATAAAGGGTCCGAAACGTCGGGAAATAATTTAATTTCATTAAAAAATCGTTAAACTGTAAAGTTTTAAAACAAATAAACGCGATAAAATCCGATTTACACTTTTAATTTAATGTAACTATATTAATAACTTTAAGTACGAGCTCTTTACTCGTATGCTCAACATAAATTTTGTAAGTATAAATATAAATTTACTCTACAATTCTATAGCATTTACAGTTGTGAAACGAAAACATGTTAATATTAAAAAATGTGTAGAAGAAATATGTAGGATTTCTTACACTAATTTTCTTTGCTGTCGTACACAAGATGATTAAAAAAAAAATGTACAAGTTAAATATTTGCGGTGTTCATGCGAATTTGGAAACAACCGTTTTATCAAAATAAAGGTGTTATACAGAATAGAGTGATTAAAGTTTTTTTAATTTTTTATTTTATTTATACTTCTTTGTACACCACAAATATACAAACAATAATAATAATAAATAAATAAATATAAATATCAACCAACAATCACACCACGTTAACCTAGCCCCGTGCTAAGTTCGTAAGAACTTGTGTTACGGGTACTAGGAACGGAAATAAATTTAATAGATTTATATAAATACATATATACATAAATACACATCCATGACCCGGTGCAGACATTTATATTCGTCATACAAATTATCTGCACCTGGCGGGATTCGAACCCGCGACCGCTGCGTAAAGTGTCCAGTTGCCTGACCACTCGACCAGCCGGCCGTCAAGATAGATTGATAATTACAAAATGCCATTTCTTCCAGACAACCCGAGAATTTTCCTCAAAAATTGATAGAATTTCTAAGTAAACTGATAATTCCTGAGATTAAAATGCAAACAGACCACAGAAAAACAGAAACATTAAACATATTATACGGCTTTAAAAGTACAAATCATCATCGAAAATCAATGAGCCAATTGCCAACGGAAATAAAAGTGCGAAGGTTTTGAACCCGCGACCTCCATTGTCCGTGTACACAGAGACATCTGCAGTTCCGTCGCACCCACGAAGTTGGTCATTCGTGAATTCCAAGTTAGAAAGTAAACTTTTTATTCCGGCATTAATTTTTAGAAGGCTGGTTAATGGTTACTGGTTAGTCGTGCTCAGTGTGGCGGCGGACGCGCACGTCAAGTACATTTACAAGTGAAGTTGCGTCCCGTTAGTGAACGTTCGTTTGTTCGACCTAAAAGGATTTTTTTGAGTGAGTCCCATTTATTATATATTCTTATTCGATTGTAAATTCAATAGTTTAGGGCTTAGGCTATGTATGTGTGTCTTTGGTTTTAAATGACCGCACGTGCGTGTATGATTTGTGGGAGCAGGAGGTTCATTGTATAAAATGACCATAACTTGCAGTGTATATAATGTAATTTATATATGCAAATGCACGATTATTCGTATTTATATTTATTATATAATACATATTAAACTACTATGTAATCTTTGAGTTGTATTTGATCTTGAATATTTTTTTTTTAATGTGCAGAATAAGATGAGAACATTTAATACCGTTAAGCTATTTTCTGTTTAACCAGCCGAACGGAACTTTAATAAAGTCATATAATTATGTCACATAGCAATTTATTCCTTCTCCGTTACTAGGTAAATAGAGAATATTTTTTTAGGTAAGTGCTCTAAATATATATTTTTTTACTATACCTACTGTACCTACTGTAGCGACCTGGAAGTGTCCTACGGTTAGGCAATTATTTTTTTACTTCAAAAATAAAAGAATTTAATCTTAATTTAGTAGATATACACGTATGAGAATTTTACTGGGATATGCACTTTTCGTTTATGGAAATAAATTTTTTACCAAACTTCTTTCTCTCTTACTCTATTGCGGTCCTATGACTATCTATTGCGCTGTCTCTAGAGACTGAAAGCTTTCGCTTCATTTTGGGCCATTGAGTTTTTCGCATTGAAGTTAAAACAGAGAGAAGGTATAATTATAGTATTTCTCTTTAAATATACTTTAATGGGGCATCCATTAATTACGTGAGACAATTTTGGTGATTTTTTGAACCTTAAGTGCTAAAATAGGAACTATTAAAATTCGTAAAAGAATATTCAGTCTAATTCAATGCACGTGGCTCATGTATGATCTCAAGAGTGATTACTGGAACAAACATATCCATTTAATTTTCAGTAAAATCATCTGCTCCTTCAACCTCGCTCTCATTTAGCCATTCTAACCCGTTATCGCTTGCACACAGAAGCTCAGTAGCTCGACGTGTGAAAATCCGTGAGGGTCGCACATTACGCGCTGATGCCGCTGGTGCTCTATGGATCGGCCCCGGTGCTCTGTAGTTCTTGTATAGATGAAAAGTACACCACATGTACTGCAACATTTCTTTTCTAGACCACCACGTATACTTGGGCAATAGAGGTCATAGGGCATGCTGATGAAGGCAAACAAAAGTTAAATCGGTAGGCAGTGACGAATCAAAAAGAGATCATGAAGAAATGATTTTCCATCATGTTCTCTTCAAAAAATAAAAAAAAAATAAAAGAGAAGAGGAATAAAATATTTGGCGAGACCACCCTCTCCCCCACGTGAGATTGAGTGAGATTTCGCTCGACCACCCCTAAACGCCTCACGTAATTAGTGAATGACTAATATGTATCATCATTACGAAATAAAGTTTTCAGTAAAACAGTAGTTTTTGTGCTTGCGGCTACAGTTCTAACCTCTACCGGCCTCTAGCTATAAAAAGAATCGTTTTTAAATATTTCCTAGCAGAAAAAAAAATCATACACACAATAAATATAATAGTTATATTTCCACGTACGTATTACGCACCTAAATGTAAAATATAATTGGACAAAAGTTTCAAAAGTTATATATATAACATTATTAAATATAAACACGGCATGAAATGTAAACACGGAAATATAAATCGGCTTAGAAGCGGTTAGACGTCGTAGTACCTGTTATATACTGTTTACGTGATGGACTGCGGTCGTACTTCGCAACTCGGCTACTCGGCTAGTGGAATAGGGTAGAACACACTGCGGTCCAATTGCTGTTTTTAATCTGCGACCGCAATATCGCACAGATTTTGTAGGCGTATTGTTGTAAAAATTTCATACGAATTTGCTATGCAGTGCACACTTTATCAATGTGTTCATGTGTAACTTTACGGAAGCAATCATAAGAAATTTGATCGCTAAAAGTGATACTCTAAACATGTTTTATTTCGTAGTATGCTAAGTCGAGCGAAACTGGTTTCATTGATATTGAATTTTAAAACAGCTTAGGTCAAATAGCTCTTAATTGACCTTATACTTGTATAATAGGATGTCATAATTGTATGTTAAGAAATGAAGACGTTTATTTCGAAATTTTACAGTATTATACATATTTACAATGCAAAACTTAAACTAATTATTTACAGACAATTTTGGTATAAATCATGTCCGCGTGGAATGGTGCCAATAATACTGGCAGCATTTTCCCGTTGAATCGCAATTCCTATTCTCTGCAAAAATGCACCAGCTCTTCTATCACCAGTGGAAGCTATGAGACATGGGGTATATATATATATATATATATATATATATATATATATATATATATATATATATATATATATATATATATATATTATGTGTATATATAATTTATTTACGAACTTTTTTTTATTTGTTACGAGAGTTACAATAATGTTTTTTCGACTGTCCCTACGTACAGTATCGAAACTGAAAATTGGCGATTTTTTTTATTGCACTAAGAAACTCCTTTTTATGTATGTTTTCATACAAAAAAGAGAATAAGCTAAAAAATACATATTAAACCACATTTTTCACGAGTATAATATCGATACTTAACAAATAAATGACAATTTTGTACACAAAATTAACTTAAAAGTGCTGTCTTGTAAAGTACCTTTTTTCAGTTTCGATAGTATACGTAGGGACAGTCGTTTTATTCTAGAAAAGTAAATGAGTGTTACTTATTAAATATTTTCTCCTTATATAATGAATTATGATGAAATTAAACTAGATATGTACATATATTAAATAGTAGAAGGTATACATTAATATATAAAATGCCTAGCGATCGCTAAACATGCGTAATGTAAGAATACGTTGTGCACATTATGATATAATCGACACAGGTGGTAAATATTTTAATATAATTTTACTTGTCTTTTAACCAACTTTAAAAAAGAAGGTGATTCGCAAAGCGTATATATTTTTTGTGTGGGTGTATTAAGTATTTACGCGAATTGTGAATCCATTTATATATATTTAAACGTAATAAATTTTGTATATTTTTAAAGTTTATTCTGTTATCGACACATGCTAAAACTTGTGTTTTTTGTTCTTTTTTATTTTTTTCATTATTTACTCCTCTTATATACTTTAAACATTTTATATCTATATTTAGATAGGTCATCAGGATCATAACATTCAGTTGTAGGTCAATGGAACGAAGCGAATCAAACAATTGCACTTTCAATGCATGTAACTGATAACGTTATCATTGCGTGTCCTTCCTCAGTTCCTATCGCTAAAAGGTTGAAGGTTCTTGTAAAAATATCATATATAGGTATACATGTATTTTATTGATACACTCTTATAAGGGATAGGGATAAAATGTCATTCTTAATAGGTAGTTAGTAACAATTGTCTTTGTTTGTATATGTTATCAAATAACATTTATTATATATTCTTTATTGTACACCACACACAAAACAAAATAGTACAAAAAAAAAATGTATGAGAGTGTCAAAATGCACAAAAAGGCGGCCTTATCGCTCAATAGCGATTTCTTCCAGGCAACCTTAGGGTAGGAATTTGAGAAGAAGAAATAGGTAGGTGGTGTATAATAAACATACAATAAAAATATACAGTAAACCCTATATACATATATAATTATATACACATACACACATACATATACATACACATATATACATGTATATATATACATATTCATATATACACACATCACACATATATATATATATATACATATACATAAATACATACATAAATAATAAAATACATACAATAAGTACTAATAAATAAATATATAAATACAATTATGTCATATTTAGAGATAGATAATAATCTTTTACAAGTTTTTTAAATGTTATAATACTCTGAGCCTTACGAATATGTAGGGGTAGAGCATTCCACAAAAGAATAGCCTGAACAACAAATGAGCGATGATAATATTTGGTCTTATGTACAGGCATTCTGAGAGTCAGGTTTTCGGACGAACGTAGCACTTTACTGTGATCTCCAATGAATTCAAACTTGTCCTTCAAATATGGAGGACTGGTTGGATTAAATAATACACAGTACAGAAGGGAAAGGATGTGTAGATTCCGGCGAAGACGGATAGGTAACCATTTGAGCTTAGAGCGAAATTCAGAAATGTGGTCGAATTTGCGTAACCCAAACACGAACCGGATGGCAAGGTTTTGAAGCCGCTCAAGTTTATTAAGTTGATCTTCGGTTAGGTTAGTATAGCTTGCGTCAGCATAATCAAGGACGGACAGAAGGAGAGATTGTGCCAGCATAGTTTTAGTCGGAATAGGTAGAAAAGATTGCAAACGCCTCAATGAGCTTATAGCCGCATATGTCTTTTTACTCAGTTCTTTTAGATGATTAGTCCATGCCAAGTTTGGGTCTAAGTATATGCCTAGATTCTTTACAGAGGTACAGTAAGGTATTATAGAAGTACTATACGCGACAGAAGGAAGATTTTTCCAGTCAATTCTCGATATCATATTGGTGCTACCTATGACAATGGCTTGCGACTTACTAGGATTAATTTTGAGTCCATAGGATTTACTCCATTGATATATTGTTGCTAAGTCATTGTTAGTGTTTATCACGGCAGAAGAAAGATTATCGAGACTTGACTGCGTATAAATTTGTAAATCGTCTGCATACATATGGTAGAGAGAAGTTATTTTTTGGGAAATAGAATTTATGAAAATCGCGAATAGTAAAGGAGACAACACGCCACCTTGAGGTACGCCAGCTCGGACTTTACACCACGAAGAGAACGAGTCGTCGATTTTTATTCTCTGTTGGCGCTCTCCGAGATAGCTTTGAAACCAACCCAGAACGGATGGAGATATGTTAAAAGTACGTAAGAGGCCTAGCAATATTTCATGATCGACAACATTAAAAGCATTACTGAAGTCAAGCAGAGTAAGAACTGTAAGTTGCTTGTTGTCCATACCCCATCGAATGTCATCAGTGACTTTAACCAACGCAGTGACCGTACTATGACCAGGACGAAAACCGGATTGAAAAGAATTTAGAAGAGAATGTTTAACAAGGAAGGAATTTATTTGATTGTAGACTAGTTTTTCAAGGACTTTTGAAAGAAATGGAAGAATGGAAATAGGGCGATAATCAGAAAAATTAGACGGATTGGATTTTTTTGGAATAGGAGTAATTTGTGCACTTTTCCAAGCTTTAGGAAACTGGCCAAAAGTAATGGATTCATTAAAGATATGGGTTAATACAGGTAAAAGGATATCAAGAACAGGTAGGATCATATTACGGCCGACGCCATCGGTACCAACTGCATTCGATGAGATTGAAACTATGTTCCTTTTAACATCACATTCCGTAAAAGGGGAGAAATCAAACGGTTGAAAATCAGGAGTTGGTATTGATGAAAGAGTTTTTAAAGTAAGTTTTTTTTCAGTATCTTCAATTAGACTAGAAGACGAAAAGTGTTTATTTAGGAGTTCAATATCGATTTTATTAGAAGAAGAATTGTTAGACGGTTTGCCAACTCCAAGTGATTCAAGAAATTTCCAAACTTTAGCTGAGTCGCCGTTTTCGACTGATGAATAAATATGGCGTCGTTGTGCATCTCTACACAATGTATTGCAGCGGTTTCGGATCTTAAAATACTTTTCCCTGTTAGCCTCTGTATTTTTCGACTTAAATATACTTTTGGCCCGATGTTTTTTTTCTATTAATAGTTTTAAGTCTTCAGTCAACCAGGGTGCAGGCAAGTGCTTTATTTTGATTGGTTTGACAGGTGCATGAACGTCGTATAGCCGAGTGATTAACGAATTGAACATTTCAATTTTATCATTGATTGAGGAGATTTCGGTTATAGCTGACCAGTTAATAGACTGGGCATCCTCTCGAAGGCGTTCGAGATTCATTCCTCTAAAACTACGCCGCAGAAGTGTCCTTGATTTAGCTTTTGGGGGACGTAGTTTGTAAGAGAGATAAATCAAATCGTGATAAGAAAATGCATCTGCAGCACACTGACCATGCTTTAAAACAGACGTAGGAGTAGTTACCATCATAAGGTCGAGAAGAGAGGGAGTGCAACCGGGTAAGTTGTGCGTGGCAGCTAAGGGTAAAATATGTAAATTAAAAGCATCTGCTATCGACTTTAACCTCTTGCAGCGAGAATCATTTTTTAATAAACAAGTGTTGAAGTCACCCATTAGGATACTATGGTTGTAAATTGGAATAAACTTGTCTAGAAGGTTTTCAAAAGAAGAGAAGTAGTCAATATGAAGAGAAGGGCTGTAAAAAGCACCTAGAAGAATTTTGGAGTGAGATAGTGTGACTTCAATTAAAAGATGTTCGATCGTATCGGTAGAAGTAGTTTGCGGTGAGCGCTAACTATATTAAAAGGAATGTATGATCTTAAATAAATTGCAACTCCGCCGCCCCCTCTACCAATACGATCATTGCGAATGAGTTGAAAGCCTGGCAATGAATAAGAGGTTGAAGGTAGTGAGGGTTTAAGCCAGGATTCAGATACTAGGATAGCATTTATGTTACGGGATTCAAAAGACGCAAGCATATCTGAGTAATGAGCCGGAATACTTTGGGCATTTATGTGAATTATATTAAAATTTTTCAGTGAATCTGAGAAATAAGAATTCAAAGTTACATTGAGTGGAGTGAAAGATGTACTGTGGAAACTATCCTCCGTGGAGTCACTTGACGAAAAGGATATAAATTCATCGCTTGATGTATTGTGGTTGTTTAAGAATGACATATTATACTATACATAAATATTAGATATAAATACTAAGTTATATAAACACAAGTCTTATTAATAAATAATGTCTACTATATTTACAATAAAATACATTACACATTTAATATGTACCTACATCTAATGACTTAATGCCTATCAATTATCATTATTTGTAGTCAATAAATATTTTATTTATTTAAAACTATTTACAAAATATAAATGAAGATAGTACTCATTTTATATTTTAATAATAAATCGACTTAAGGGATGAATGTTGGAAATACTCAAACGTTTAATCTCACTAAAATTTTTTCATGCTAAACATGAAATCATCAGGTGAAGATTTATTTTGTTCACATGCAACCTTAGTAGAATAATTCGATTAAGTACAATAGAATAATTTAATCAATCAATTGTCTCCAACAAAACAGTCTATTTTTTTTTGCTTCCTGCTCCAGTAGTTTTAGCCATCGTACGATGATGAATCAGTCAACAAACCTGTTTACTTATATAATTTAGACAATAAAAATGGAGAGTTAATTTTGTTTAAACCCGATCATCGCATCGCATTCTGTCGGCCTAATTTAACAGGTTTTTATGTATTAGTAATTTAGTAGGCCTGTTTAATGAGGAAGATTATAAATTTAAACATTACGCTAGGAGTCATTCGGGTGGAGAAATTTCGAAATGATGCGATTAAAACCGCAAGTTTCGTCTTGTAAAGAAATAAAAGAGGCAATAACTACTTTAAAATAGTCATACAGAATACAAAAAATATACAGTTAGATTGAATCTTAACTGTGCCATCCGTCACCACCGGGTAGAGATATAAGGAGGCCCGACAACGATTTCAAATCACGTAAGGTTCCGTCCATAAATTACGTGAGGCATTTAGGGGGTAGAGGGGATCGAGCGAAATCTCACAGAATCTCATGTTTGGTCGCGGTAAATATCACGTAATTTTTTTCCCGCGTAAAAAATGTGAAATAGTTTTCATGTACCGGTGATGACCTTTTTTTAGGAATATGTAGATACAGCCTGGAGGTGGAAACATCGGTACGGGGCCCGCGTTGACCTTTCCTTTTTCGTGTGCACATCACGTTTCTTACTTATATGCAGTTTCAAAAATCTTACGCGAGATTAAGGTAAAAGGTCGGGGGGAGGGGGTAGAGCAAAATCTCACGAAATCTCACCAAGGGGGAAGGGGGGTCAAAAAATCGTCAAATTTCTCACGTAGTTTATGGAGGGCCCCTAAAATATACATATACAATAACAACTGCTCTTATTATATCCCGTTAGATAATCAACCAGTATAATCACATAAAAAAGTGTAAGTAAGTAAGTCAGTGTATATTCACATAAAAAAGTCTTGTCAATGTATGTACAAAATAGTTATAATGATATAAACACAAGAAGAAACGATAAAATTTTAACTTCAAGTTTACGACTTCGAAAATTAACGTTTCTTTTCTAGGTCAAGGTATTCGATTAATAAATCAAATCCCACAAATGATTTTACAATTGCTGATAAATAAGTTTAAAGTTTATATTAAAAAGCATTTAATATCCAAAGCATATAATTCGGTACAAATACATATAAATTACTAAGACGTGTGGGCTTAGTAACGTTAGCATGAAAATGCAGGACATATTATGACTGAATTTATAATGGTTGAGTAATGTACTAACAGTTTTTAGAAGAGTAACTGTTGAGCTTCTTGCAGTTTAATCTTAGTAAAATCTAGATTTCGAATCAGTGGTAGCTACATATTATTTATAATCAATTAATTAAATAGTAATATATACTTTGTAAAATGTCGATTCAAAGGTGCTTTTGACGCCTATTTGAATAAATAAAATTTCGAATTTGCCAAATTAAACGGGTTCGTCATTTAAATATCGTTATTAGTGAAAGAGTCGCCACATACTCGTACAGTGTAATCACCAACCCGCCTGCCAAAAATGGGATAAGGCTAATACCCCCGAAGAATAAGTGAAAACTCGAAATCAAATCACGGCCTCTAGTTTCCGATAATTGCACTATTCATATCATGGTATCGGTCATGGTTACATCAGATCCATGGCAGGCAAGATTGCTAAAAATCCTCCGAGATTTTATTACGGTAGGGTGAAATATGTGGCGATTGTATTAGGAATTCAATGGAACTCTTTGTATCTGGATGAACATCTTAAAGACTTAAAAGTAGAGCTCAGAAGTCAGTAGAGTTAGAAGTGAGGAGATGATGACGCTAGACACCAGTCACTCATTGTACTGATAAGGGTAATCATACTAAGGTTCTACAGTGTTTATGGTTTATAACTTATTGTCATATAATTGCGTTTATTATAGCAACAAGTTAAATATAGTTCATAATAACAACGTAGTAGAGGTGGGTAGTGTGTAGACAGACATATAACTCAAAATATTCTATGGCAAAATATACTTCACTCACAGAATGGACACCCCAAAATCTAGACTCATCCGCTGCCAAATCAACAAGCTTTCTGACATCGGTATGGATGAAACCAATCAGCTCTACATCAGATCATTCAATTAAACTCCTGAAAACGATCAAATATCGGTTTTTCTAAAGGTTCTCAAAGCAGTAGTTATCTACTCCCTATTATTTTACAGATAAAATACACATTTAGGCTCTTCAGTACATATTACAAAACCTTTTATATTTTCTATGTTTTCAAATCATGTTTTACCTAAATAAAAAATATATAAGGCATCGAGTAAGTTAAATTATCACATATCAGTACAATTAATTTTCAATCTCCTGGCCCAGACGCAATATTTTGCTTAAAGTATGTATAAATTTTATGGTATTTTGATGTTAATGTATAAAATATGTAATTAATTTTTTACAGTAAAAGTTTTCATACCTTTTATAAGACAACGAATTTTAAAGACGCCACCTTTAATATTATATATATATATATATATATATATATATATATATATATATATATATATATATATATATATATATATATATAATATAAGTATATTTACTTGTAAATATTTTGAGTTATTGTTTCTTTTATTATAGTTCTGTTTGGCTTTGCTACATAAAATCCTGACATGCAATTTTTTTCACGCCTACATTGTAATATTTGGTTGTATCTTATTTATTACGTGTCATCATATTTCATGTTACTCTTTCCTTAATAACAATATTATGTAATGATGAAAATATTTTATTAATTCAGATAAAAACAAACTTGTTGTAGGAGTTTTACTTTATATATTGTTAAACCAAAAAGAACAACTTTAACTAATACGACCTGCTATATATACTATATTGTAACCTTAAAATAATTCTTAAGCTTACAAAAAAATAAAATAAAACCATAATAATGATGAAATAATTACTTTAAAAATCACATCCGGTAAAGTTTCATTGTTTTGCATGTTCTTTCGTACACAATAAACAATTAACAATGTATTTTTATAACAAAACAAAACAATTACACAGTCATTAAATTTAAAAGGTTTACTTTAGGTCACTTTACGCAGGTAAAACGAAAAAAAAAAGTAAAAAATTATATCAGAATGTAGTCTCCACAAAGATATTATTGAACCTGATGGTTATAATTGATCATCTTATTATTTATTTCTAAATTATAATTAGGATGATATAATTGATCATCTTATTATTTATTTCTAAATTATAATTAGGATGTTTAGCATTAAATAAAGCGAACACAACACATTTGTTTTTTTTTTGTCGTTTATTATGAGTTCTTTGTTGTGTTATAAGTTGTTTTTCTTGTTTACGTAATAAAGCCCCGTTAAGGTCGTCATAGTTTTTTTTTCTGTCAACTTTAAAGATGAGTGATATGACATCATTAAACAATACAGTGTCACAAATAAAAACTTTAACACAAAATGGGAGATCATTTATTTATATTAAAAATTTAAAATGATCTAGAGTTGATCCCTGTGGAACGTTTTTAGCACAGATGCAGAAGACCTTGTTCCGTTTATTGAGACATTTATTTATTTATTTATTTATAATGTGAACCATTTAACAAATTTGTAATACAACTTAAGTCTAAAAACAGTATCAGGAATATATTTTTATCATTACAAATTCAACATCAATGGCTACAACTTAATTAAAACTATGTTACAATATTTGTGAAACCTATTTGCAAGTGCGACTAAAGACCTATTAATTAAAATTAATAAAGTTAGTATGTACTACTAGTATGTACTACATATACAAGTTTACTATAGTTATATATACATACATACACATATACATATAAACAATTCAAAATAACTAAATAGGGTAATAATAGTTTTATACATAAATTTAAATAAAATAGGAAAATTAAGGTAGAATGCTTCATTTTAGAAAGTGTTACTTATTCATATTAAATCTTTTTTTTTTTTTTTTTTTTTTTTTTTTTTTTTATTAGTGGCCGGTCTCAACTTTCGGAAAGGATATTAATTATAAGTTTTTTATAACGACTGACACTGCACGCAAATATATCCACAGAATAAAAAAAATTATTATAAGTTTCAAGCATGCGATATAATGGGGATCGAATACCAGCATTAGTTCGATGTCTTGGAACTATAAATAAGGGCTTAGCACGTGATGGACGCATATGGACTCGTAACGGAACAAAATAATCTATTTTATTTACCAAATCTATACAATCATATTTATTATTACAAATGTCAAAAAGCAACATAGCCTCAAGCTGAACCCGCCGAGACTCAAGACTAAGCATCTTATATTTACTTAGCAACTCTGAATACGATAACCGTTTACGATGACATCTAGACTGAATTCGACGCAGAAATTTTTTTTGTACTTTTTCAATAGATATCTTATATTTTTCGTAAAGTGGATTCCATATGGCCACTGCATACTCTAGTTGCGGCCTAATAATTGATTTGTACAAGTAAATAAAGGTGGAAGATTTTCTAAACTCTAGAGTAGATCTCATCACGAAGTTATACAATTTGTAAGCTTTAGAAATAATGTTATCTACATGTATGTTGAGGTGCAGCTTGCTGTCCAATGTTACGCCTAAGTCCCTAATGAAGCTAACTTTTTCCAGATCAGCATCACATAGTGAATAGGAATAGTTACTAACATTTCTACGTTTGGTGAATGTTATACTCTTACATTTATCAATGCAAAGATGTAGTTTATTATTAAAGCAGTACGTGCTAAACTTATCCAAATCACTCTGCAGCAACATATGATCTTGGAAGTTGTCTATATTACGATATATCTTAAGATCATCTGCGTAAAGTAGGAATTTAGTATTTTTAAAGCATTTATCAATATCGTTTATAAATATTACAAAAAGAAAGGGTCCCAAAATTGATCCTTGTGGTACACCTGAACTAATATCCATAACCTGTGATTCATAACCCCCAATAACCACTTTCTGAGTTCTATTGCTGATATATGACTTAAACCACCTCCACAGGTTGCCCCTTATGCCATTGTAAGCAATTTTTTCTAATAATATTTTGTGATCGACGCGATCAAAAGCTTTGCTAAAATCTGTATATATGCAATCAACTTGTTTGGAAGTGTCAAGAGCATGAAATAGGTCAGTGGTGTAAGATAAAAGATTAGTCACTGTAGATCGTCGCTTAGTAAAACCATGCTGCTGTTGCAAGATATAATTGTGCAAACGAGGATAAATAACATTATGAACCAATCTTTCAAAAACTTTCGAGAGGACAGATAAAATAGAAACAGGTCGGTAGTTTTCTACGTTTCTCTTAGATCCGCTTTTATGCACAGGAACAATACGAGCAGCCTTCCAAATTCGAGGAAAAATACCATTACTCAAACAGCTATTGTAGATATAATACAAAGGCTCATCAATGACTGTTGCACATTCTTTAAAAAAAATGGCAGGTATATTATCGACTCCAGCACCTTTACTGACATCTAGAACTTTAAGGTAATTACAAATGTCTGTTCTAGGCAAATAAATGTTGCTCAGTATTAAATCTGATGCACTACTGTAATTAAAATTATTGTCAGTCATAGATTCAATATGTGCGGCAGACGGTTCAAATACTGAGCTGAAATACGAACTAAATAACTCACATGCTTGCTCCAGGTTATTAGCAACTGTATTTTTATATTGTATATTACAAGGTATATCGTTAATACGTCTACGATTTGATATGTACCTCCAAAAATATTTAACATTATCTTTTATACTTGATTCTAGCATATTCATATACTTCTTATAACATTTATCCGACTCAATTCTGAATTCCCTTCTGTATATTGAAAACAAATTATAGTATGAATCATTTTTATATTTTTTCATTTTGATCCAGGCTTTATTTTTTTTCTTATATAATTCTATAAGTTTATATGAAAACCAAGTAGGATACGAATTTGATTTAATTAATTTCTGTGGTATGTTCTCTCTGACTATTTCATAAATTTTTTCGTAAAATACAGATACAGCGTCTTCAGGCTCTTTATTTGATAATAGTTGTGCCCAATCTATGTCGGATATTTTTTGTTTAATCAAGTCATAGTCGACTTTATTGTAACAATATTTATAACTCGGTTTGCATCGCAAACTTTTCTGATCGATTTCAAATGGGACTGAAACCCAAAAAGGAGGGTGATGTTTATCCGTTGATATTAATGGCACAGTCACTGGTGCTAATTGACAGTCAAACCTATTAGTAAAAAACAAGTCCAAAATGTTACTATTAAAATTTTTTAAAAAATTTATTTGATGACAAGATGTGATAGACATAAAATCATAAATGCATCTATATGCCAGGTTCAAATCACTACTATTACTTGGATGACAAATATCATTACTATTCCATAACAAATTTGGTAGGTTAAAGTCTCCAACAATAAATATATCAGTTATTTTAGTATACGCATCTAATAATTTATCCAGTAAAGAACTAAAATATTCTACGTAAACCTGGTTACACTGTTTAGGTGGTATATAAACTGCACAAATACAGCAATTATGTTTTGCGAGTTTCAATTCAATAAAAACCTGATCAACAATAGTAGGGAGCGGACCGATGGTAGCGGACACGCAGCCAGCGCATAGCGCTCGCCGCACAGCCACTAGTACGCCTCCGCCATCGCGACGTCCACATGCTTCCCGCGCGCGGTCTGAACGAAATACAATGTACCTGTCGTCTATGAATTCATTGTCCTTGATCCCTACATGCAACCATGTTTCAGTTAATATTATTATATCATAAGAGTGTGCAAGAATATTCATATATAATGTATGTAGTTTAGTCCTGAGGCCACGGCAGTTCTGATAATAAATAGATAAATCTGTGTTAGCCATAGATAATAGGGTATTTTATAAAAGATTTAGTTAATATTTTATTTAAATATCTCTTAAGTACAATATATATGTATAACATTCTATACCTCAACCTCCACATTATTATATAAACTATATATATATATTTAATTATTTTTTTAGGGTTAGAAATAAAATAGTAGTCATAAATAATTTTAAACGTTATATTGTAAACAATTTTATACCTTAATTCAAATACACATACAGTCACACTTACAAAATATTCTGAAGTAGTACAATTTTTTGAAATACAGAAATTTTCTGAGTAATAATATGTATACGATTTAACACTTTTGCGACTTGATTTTGTTTTTGATGTCCTGCTCATTACGTACAGCAAATATCGGTGAATTGTCGGTTTGACGTACAAGTATGGTACCATTTTTGATCCACACATACTTAAAGTTATTATTCTTGGCTTCTTCACGACAACAACGAAATAATTGTTTGTTTTTGGCAGTAAGATGTTCATTTACATAGATATTTTGAATTGTTCCCGAGACTAGTAGTTTGTCAGACTTAATTTCCTTAGATGCTCTCGCAGCGGCGATAATACTATTACGCATTATTTTAGTTGTGAACCTCACGATCACATTCTTTGGCCGATTATTAGATTTTTCCATATGAGGCACTCTATGAATCGACACAATATCTTGAACATTAATTGGATGTTTAATGACGCACCCCAACTTTTCTAATATTACTAATAAATTCTCATCACGGCGCTCAGGTAAATTTGCAATTTCTATATTGTAGGATCTAGCCTGTTGTTCCATGGCGTCTACTTTATCTTGTAACACCTGGATCTGTCGTTCCTCGGCAACATTCAACTTAATTTTTTTTTCCATCTCCTCAAAACGTTTTTCAAAGGTATCCTGCCTTTCCATGGTAAATTGAAGAGACTTCTCAAAAGTATTAAATCTTTCACTGAGCTCCTCAAAAGAATCTCGTATAGATAGTGACATCTTTTTTACTTCTTGTTCAATCACAGATTGTACAGATTTTAGAACAGATTCAGTAATAGCCGAGCTTAAATCATCCTTCCAGTCATTTAATTTTTTTTCAATCGTGTTCTCAATAACATTTATCATAGAATCATTAATTTCACTTTCAGGCTGCCTACGCTTACGCATATTAATAAAAGAATTATTAGCAGAACGCACAGATTCGGGTAGATCTGGATTCGATAAATATTTTACTTGCGGGTTTGATGAACTTGCTGGCGGCGATCGCTGCATCATTAGTTAACTCAGTACACACAAACTTAGTTCTTAATATATAGGTCAAAAGGTCGATATATATTCGCACTTAACTCGTTAAATCAAAATTTTACTAAGAATTCACATACACGTCTGCACAAAACGGGTTTCACACGACGAAAGACATGTTGAAATATATTATATATATTAGTAAATAAGTATAATATATTAGTAAGATATGAGGTAATGAGATCAAGAGTTACAATACATTACTTATATTGAATTCCTTTGGTAAATTTTGTTTATTACATTTTTTACAAACAATACTTATAACATACCAAGTGCATCTGATTTAATATCGGAATTAATAATTTTATCTTAAATGTAATTTGATTTATCAAAAGAATATTATAATTTTAGAATATAGTTTGACATAATCTAGAAAAATTGTCTCCTGTTTACTGATATACATTTTTTTTAAATAAATATACATATAACTAAAACATATATAAATAAACATATATTAAACCCAGACTCGGGGCGGGAATCGAACCCACAACCCTTGGAGCAGAAAACAGGGTCACTGCAAACTGCGCCAACGGGTCAGTCAAAAAATAATATATGGATAATGTGCCATAATGTCTAACTTATATATTTTTTGCGCCAACATGTTTTTTTAAACAATTTTCTTATTTTCTTTTATTGCTCTATAACTCTACATATTCTGTTTGAGTTTCTTTAAAATATTTTTTTCTTCAAAAGAGAATTTTTGTCCGTAGTAGTCGGAAGTTGAAGCTACTTAAAGTGTTATCTATTCAAGTAGAAGATATATCTTAGTGATTTAAGTTGGTTCAGAATATATGTGTGTTAGATAAAATGATTAAAATAAATTAATCAATCTATTTTTAATTGTTGTTTTTTAACATGCTCTCATATTCAAATCACCACACACTAATTACTTTTAAATAGTTTCTTAAACTGTCCTCCATAATTGTCTCAAATACGGTAAAATCGTCTATAGGGCGGTATATGCAAATTATAACGTAACACTGAAATTCCACACATGACAACTCTATAATGCGCTCAATAGAGAGTTCTTCAATCTTAATGTGATAGGTATACTCGTATATACTCTATCATTAGAAACCAATATTAACGGACCTCCGCCAATCGCATTATCTCTTATGGATAATATTTTATTATGTAATTACTTATTTGGCACAATATAAATATATCGAATAAATTAGAATTTGTCCCCGAATAAGTAAAAATTCAAAAAACTCAATATGTGTACGTGATTTTTCAATGAATTATGCAAAAAGAGTTCATTATATAATGTGAAAATAGTTGATGTTCATATAAATTCGCCGTTTTTTATTGGAAAATCATTATCAAGCATAATTTTAACATTCGATTGTGTAATAAAAAAGATAATTCGAATACGAGGCGTGCAAGTTATGCGCGTAATAGCAAAAACGCGATATTGCACTGCTCATCAAATTCGGGCAAATGTCTGTTACCGCACAGCCAACGATGCGAAAACATACGTACATAACACACGGAACACTTTCTTTGCCAATAAACTTGTTAATTGCACGAAATTTGGATGCGTATGAAGTTTATTTGACCGATTCGTAATAACGTAAAAAAAAAAAACAAATTTATTATAAAGTTTAGAACTGTCAAAATATTTTTTTTTAGAATTTAAAATCATCTATTAACCTTTTTTAACCTTACGGTTCTTTAAAGTTAATTAGTTAGAACTGTTTGTGATTTAATGTTTTTGTATTACTGTCTGTTTTAGCATAGTTGATGTAAATGTTTGATATAAATATAAAAATATGTCTTTGTAATTAACGTAAAAACGCTTTATATATCACAGCCCACAGGTAAATGGAGTTGAATATATAAGATATTTCATTACAATAATAACAATTTAACTAATAAATAACTATTATTTAAAAGTTTATTGAATTCGGTTAAATTTTTTCGTACCTTTAACCAAATATTTTACTGACTTTTGAAAACTAAGGTTTTTTAAGTATGATATCAGTTGTTGACCTCTACTTGTAATTGTTTCAAACTTTTTATTATAAAGCGGGTCAAGTGAAATCAACCTACTAAAATACCTTAAGTTTTTACGACAAATTAAAAAATGTATAAGGGTTTGCTTTTTTATTTATTTTAATTACGTAAGTTTATGATTAAATATGAAAACAAATAAAAGTACGATTGTTATATAAATATATTTTAGTAACCAATACACGTGTTTTCACTTTGTTGCACGTTTAGTGAATGAAATTTGGCAAAGGTAGAAATTGTTTATTGGTTTTTTTTAAATAATTTTTGATCAATAGACCGATTTTTTGTCGGCTCAATCTTCAAAATCGGTTTTATAAACCGCTCTTAAGGATAGAAGTTTCTCAAGATATAACAGAAAAAATATATCGTATATATATATAATAATATATTACGAATATTCAAAATAAAAATAGATGATGATTGATGATTTATTACTAGTGTAGGATTTTCTGATACCATTGGTATATTTCTTCTATTAATCGATACATACAATAGAAATGTAAATTAGTGGTGAGAGCAAGTGACCTACAGAACCTTGAGATTGTGCTTTACTCTCGAAACGTGAAAGTCAAGCAATATATGTATATATACACCGACCGAACGTTCTGGTCCGGTCGGTCGACCGACCGGTCGCGGGTTCAATTCCGGCTCGGGACAGATATTTGTATTTGTATAAATATTTGTTTCCGGTTTTGGTGTATGTCCTTGAGGGTCTCCCCACCGTGCCTCGGAGAGCACGTAAAGCCATCGGTCCCGGTTGTTATCATAGACACCTGATAACGATTGCTACCCATTATATTAATTAATTATTATAATTAATTATTTAATTATCCGCCAACCCGCCGTGAAGCAGCCTGATGGATTAAGCTCAGCCCTTCTTCTACATGGAGAAGAAGCCTTCGCTCAGCAATGGCTAGCTTACAGGCTGATACAGTACAAATATATATTTTATTATTAGTCCACATAACCGACCACAATCGTTTAATATAGACATATAAAATAAAGTACAAAAGTGTAAATATGTACAATTGGGTCTACTAAATGTAGACAGCATATATTACAAAGAAACAAAACAGGTAACTTAACTATAGTGCAAAATATCAAGTAAGTAATATAAAAGTAGTAAAACACATGCAATTCAAAAACACAAAAAGTAAACATTTTAATACAAAAAAGTGAAAACTCATTTACAGTGGAAAGTTTAAAAATACGATAAACCAATGTAGGTATAATCTAAGCACGGAGTCCATTATATAACTTATTTTTAATTGTAGCTGTACTATCACAGAAGGCTCTCATCTGGCCAGTTATATTGTACACCTTGCGGCCGTATCTTTAAGGCTAAGTCCGGCTTTGCGAGTCACATAAGAGCCTATCACTATGACCAATTAAATACATAGGAGTCGCCGTCGCCGGATACGGTGTGGAGGACATCATCATCATCATCATCACAGAAGACAATGTCTCTCTTTCCATTTGGGAAAAACTGGATGGATTGGAAACAATGTATAGAATTGAACTGCGTTTACTAAGATTACTTTTTATTCTAGGCTAACTAAATGACTTACGGTTATGTAAACGGCTACCCTTACGAGGAACAAGAAATATAAGACGTTCAACCAATTCAGATGCATCGATCAACCCCTTCAAAAGTTTTGACAGGAAAATGATATCCGCAATCCGCCTACGGTCCTTTAGTATTACCATTTTATAATAAGAAAGACGAGTTGCATACGTAAACAATAAAATAAATTAATTTTGCTCTTATGGTTGTTGGATTTTAATTGATTGATTTACTAATGGTTTTATAATTAATTCTTAGATTATTTGATGCATCAATAAAAAATTCAAAACTGCTCTGTTACTGCCTAAAAAAAGAAACATTTATGCGCAAATAACGCTGCTGGGCAGACTGTGGCCAATACTGACTTTTCTTCAAATAATTTTTTTTTTTTAATTCACTATCAAAATGAGCGGTAATTTTTATGTTCACATTTTCAGCTAAAAGCGTTGTGTATTTAAATAAATAAAATAATGCGAAAACTTGTTTAAAGAAAATTTTCTCAATTGCAATAATTCATTTATTTTGTAAAATACAGTAAAAGCTAACAGTTTACTAAGCGGAAAATTTGGTAGTATATTATTGTTACCATGTCATTCATGGCGGGTCTCTAATATTTACATAAAATAAGTATAACTGTATTAAAACAATTATGTTGTTATGTTTGATCATTATTTTTTTAAAATATTTATGAGTATTTTTAATTTTATTTTATCTATTTTATTTTCAGTTAGGGGAGAATTTATCACTGTGATGTCGGCCACGAAGTATTCTCATCCATTTCTAAACGGCTTAAAGCCGCTTCCAGAAGGTTATGATGAGGAACTGCAGCAAATAAGAGAGTGGTAAGCACAACAATATTATTATATACAGTTATATATTTTTCACTTTAGCAATCAATTTTAAATTTATCACTAATTTTCAAAAAAAACAGAACGAAACTTTTCTGAGACTCGTACTTTTGCGTCGGCCTTCCTCGTTCTTTTTGAAATAGTACACCACATGTTTTTATGAGAATATGTTAAATTTGTTAATGACTTGAAACGTTACAAAATAACAAAATAACAACAAAAAAAAAAATTAAAATTAAACCATCATGTAACAAATTCTTGAATGTATGTACGAAATTTCGGTTTCAGGCATATTATATTATACATACGAACTATATTATTTCGTTTATAGTTATTGTCTAAATAATCGTCGAAACGTGTGAGTGGCATACCAGTGTTCACTTTCTCCATCTGAAATAGACGGCGAAAGCACAATATTACACAACGGTTTTATATTACAATCATAGTTTAGGCTTCAATTTAATAGAAATTTGGTTTTTAAAATTTAGTTGTTACTTCCGATTAAAAAATGCAAATAATTATGTTAAATACTTTTTATGTGCCCAAACGTGGATTTCTCATTGGTATCATTTTAGGACAATACATTTGAAAGTTTTAGAAGTACAGAGTAAAATATTTATAAAATAAATGTACAAGAGGCGGCTACAAGCTTATTGTACACTTTATTTCGATTTGTGGTATTGGCAACATAGATATACCAGACTAAGACCAGATTTTTTAGTTTATGTGAATATCACCTTATATCTAGTTACGTTAGTCGTTAATAACGATAGTACCTATATAATTAATTGTATCAATGTTTCTTTTTTTGGAAATTAGTCTAAATATTGTCAAAATTTTTATCGATAAGTTTAAGTGTTATACGAATATTAAAATTATATATGCAAATGCGTGTAAAGGGCGTATTCATTATTTCTAACTCTATGGAAAGGAGCTTCCAAACATAACAGGCTATTCATATTTAAAATTATATTTGTCCGGGTGCTTACCGCGTTTATAATTTTGAGGTCCCTATATGACCCCCAAAAATCGGCTATAGCTCAACATCTGCTGGAATCGGGTCCTAATCATTGGATTGAATTACATAAGCCACAGGTTTTATCATCCGAGCATCATCATTTCCCTCAACTAGTAAAGGAGGCAATTGAAATTAAAAAATATCCAAATTTCAACAGGGAAGACGGTTTCAGAATACCGAGTATGTGATTAGTTTGTGTGAAAGTATATCGGTATCGGTGCTCAGAGTCCAAAAAAGACACTGTCAGTATAGTGTGCCGTAGTGAACAAGTGCGTCCGTGTACCGAAACTAGTCGACCAAAACGAAAAAGAAAGAGGGTAGACCGATTTTTCTGATCTGCTACCATCCACCATCACCGTACGTCAGTCTCCCCGTGATCATGGCGATTGAAACATTGCCGAAATATAGGGACCTCAATAAAATTATAAACGCGGTAAGCACAAGAACAAATATAAATTTAAATATAACAGGCTAGTGCACATTTTAGAATTAAAAAAAAAAAAAAACGTATACAATATCTATTACAAAATATACATATATAGGTATTATATATAATTTATGCAATATGTAATACATAGTAGTACCTACTTATTTTTTCTCATGAAAGCTTGCTAACTTTACAACTTGTGGATTATAACGGTACTACTATAACAGTTTTTTGGGTATGAAAACTTTACTCGTTCCAGATGAAACATTTTTCATTCGCCATGTGAATTTTATGCATTTCAATGTTTTTGCCAGTTATACAGAGTCGAATATTTTAAAATAAATGACAAACGTGGACATTTTATATATAGTTCTAGTTAACGCACATTATGTGTATAACCTTTTAGATATCTAAATATTCGGTACCTACATTTAAAATTCAGTCTTTTTACTCAATGTAGATAATATAAAAAATAGTCTAAGATGCATGAAAATGAATTGGAGCATGATTTTCTACAGCTTGTTTAAAGCGAGCACAATTTTTATCTGGAGTATAGAGGTTCTTTGAATGTACGAAACACAATTTGAATTGCTAGTTTTTTTTGTTACTTATATTTTAATATGCCCACACTTTAATCCGACGATTTGGTTCTTTAGCAGTTCCGTTTGAAGTTTTTATATTTCAAGTTGTCGGGTCAAGAGTATGCCCTTGACATTTCGGATAATTTAAGGATTATTGTTTTAATTAAAAGAATAAACTTTTACTGTGCATTTTTAGTTAAATATAAGGGTGGTTATTGTTACAAAAGTTTCTAAACTGCTTAGGAGATCATTTATCACATAGATACTTAAGTAGCTAAATAAGTTTTCAGACAAGAATAACCTATACAAGATATTAACAATATTTATTTTAATTTTTTCCGAAATACTCGCCTTCATTCTCTATGCAAAGTTCCATTCGCCTAAACCACCTATTAAAACAATTTTGCCAGTCTTGATCCGATAGGTCCGAAATTACGACTTCATAGGCGGCCACGGCCTCTTCGGACCACGAAAAGTTTTCCTTTTTTCTTCAACAAAACGAAACTTCGGGAACAAAAATAAATCACAGAGAGCTAAATCAGGAGTGTACGGTAAATAGGACAAGGTTTCAACACCGGATTCCTCAAGAAACGCCTTTGTTCTGGGGGAAGTATGTGACGAAGCGTTGTCGTGATGCAGCATGTGCCCAATCTTTGGTCTCCATTCTCGCAGAGCTTGGATTTTTTTTGGCAATGATACTGTTGTATACCATACCGAGTTATCTATGATTTTCCAACATTGTAGTCGACACATACCCATTGCGAAAAAAAAACTAGCCACTATTTTTTTTTACCAACGTTACGAGGTCTTTGCAGTTTTGTCGGCAATTTTCCTTCTGAAAAGGTCCATACTGACGACTGTCTGTTATTTTCCGGATCATATTGATAAATCCTCGTTTCGTCGCCTGTGATGATTTCAGAAACACGTCTTGACGTTCAGTTTTCAAATCGTAGACGCATTTCGCGGCACCCATCCACACGGGCCTGTTTTTCAATGTCTGAGAGCAAACGCGGGATCCAAAGACAAAAAGCTTCCTCACTCCAAGATGCTTATGCGAAATAATGATAACGCTCCCCTAACTAACGCCAAGAATCTTCTCGATGTCCTAGTAAGTAATTGGTGGATCTTCTCGCACCATTTTCTGTAGTCACTGCCGTTTGTGGGCGACCACTTTTATGGTCATCTTCGAGGTTTGTTTTACACCTTTTAAAACCATTGAACCATCTAAAAACTGTTGTTTGAGATGGGACTGACTCCCCTAACGCTGATTGTAATTGTTGTTTTGTTGCAAAGCAAAACGCGTGAGCCGTCGTATTTCGCTTCTTGTGTCATATTTTTAAATTAATTTATTTTTAAAAATATATAGTACAGATCCGTTCCATTTTTAAGTTATTAGCATCTCAAAACTTATCAAGTGACCTACGTAGCATTTATAATGTAATTATTTTATCGTCAAAGAACAATTATTATTTAATTAGATTATAATGATGTTTGCTTATATATAATTGTGGGCAAGAGAAATATGACATAAGTACCAAAGTATATATTAAATCATAAAAAGTGCATCATATCGTTATGAACTTAACAAGAGAAAGAGTAGGAGTCACCTAAAGTTTAGGTCACCACTGCGCCACACTAGATGTATTCAACACCTATAATTGGGCTAAAAAATGCTTTACCTAGATTTTAAGATTAAGAATAAGACTAGTTTTTTATTATTATTATTTTTTTTAAATTAATGAAGATCATTTTTTATCTTTCACACTACATTAAAATTGTTTTTTGCAGGATGAAAAGTCAACCGCATTTGCCTTATATATCCGACGAGTATGTGTATCTGTTTCTACACTCAAATTACTATAAGGTGAAAGAGACGAAGGACACAATAGAATGCTACTTTACTTTAAGGAACAACTCACCTGATCTATTTTCTAATCGTGATCCTTTGTTACCGAAGAATAAAATTATATTAGATATTGCGTAAGTGTCATTTAGGATGGTATCTATATACTTAACACACCAATGACGAAGCTATAAGCCACTTACAGAGTAATTGAAACTTTGATTTTGAATTTTATTAAAAAAAGGCAGCGATTGCAATTAGTGACAATGCTATTTAGTAACCAACGATACAACAAACTTAAAACAACCACACATTTACATTACCTCCTATTTCAAGCAACCTGGGACTGAACAAATCATAAAAAAAGATGTACACAATCAAATATATCAGAGCTATCAAGCCACAATTGTATCAAAAAAGCCACTTTTAAGTTTACTTTTTAAATTAATTGGCTTAACACTTTTAATCAATTCAGACGGTAGATCATTTATTAATCGAGGTACTAAATAAGCATTAATTCGCTCGCCGTACGTGTCGTGTACGGGCCTTACAGTACACAATCGGTTTTTTGCAATAGCACGGGTGTAAGTAGGGTGTTTCATATATTTCCAGAATTTTTGATTTAAATAATTTTCCTTTAACATTATGTACTTAAATTGAATGTGAACTCGTAAGATATTAAAATGTTTAAAAAAATAGTTTATTGCCACAGACTTTTTGTTTATTCTTAAAATTTAAAATGGTTTTAATTATTTTTATTTAAAATTTTAAGATCCTTTCAAGCCAGCCCAATCAACTAAAAAATAGGTGTGGATTTAGTGCTTTTTATGTGCTAATTTAGTTACTCTAACCAGGAATTGGTTGCAAATTCCAAGACCGAAATTTTGCTGATTTTTGGAAGTTGGCATTATCATATGATATTAGGTATGCTATAAAAAGTCTAAAAACAATCAGAAAATTAGTTGCTAATTAGTTACTCAATATATAGAATATCTAAGGAATTTGATTCCAATTCTAAGACCGAAATATTGGTGACAATGCCAACTTTTTTAAGAACTTGGCATTGTCATATGATATTTTACCATAAAAACGCCTAAAAATAATCAGAAAATTAGTTGCTCAACATATAGAGTGTCTAAGTATAGAAATTTTGCGAAATAGTATTGATATAGCGATAATAATTATTGATATATTTATCCGATCGAAAAAATTACCGATATTTTTTCATACGATATATCGCAAACTATGCATAACACGATACGATAATTATCGATAGTAAAAATATCGATTTTTTTTACATGAACATCCCTAGTAGATACACGACTGTTGTTTTTACCAATATTACGTCACCAAAATGGCTGACAGCGTTTTTGCGGGAATAAAAAAGGTTTAAAATTTAATTTAATTTTATGCCAAAAAAATGTGTTTATTTTGCCGAAATATATTTTTTGTGGCTTTTTATTAGGAAAATTAATATTTTGAAGTACTTTTTCAAACATAGTAGAATACCCTATTAGAAACTAATTGGACTAATCGACCTAGATAAAAACCTACTTTTTTTTTAATTTGATGAGCTTAATGCTCCAGAAAATCCTGAAATTACTACTTAGCTTCTTACTCTTACTCGTAATTTGAGCACTTCACCTATTGAGCGAGGAGCAAGTTATTCCAAAGGATCATAAGAGCTTGCCAAGTCAGTCAAGATAACCCGTAACGATTATGATGGACACAGAACACAATTTTTCTTTACGTTACTTTTTTACCTTTTTGGAAACTGCTGTGTACATACTGAATACTTTGGTTTAGTAAGTAAAAACTCATTTCTATTTGCCATTGTAAGTCCTAGAGTTACTTAACTAATATATTTGTTGAGGTGACCATTTCAGCGTTTATCATTTCCTATCAATGGCACTTTTTCGCAAAAATTTCTTACTTAGACACTCTTTATGTTGAGCAACTAATTAGGAACTAATTTTCTGATTGTTTTTAGACGTTTTTATGGTAAAATATCATATGACAACGCCAACTTCCAAAAAAGTTGGCCTTGTCGGCAATGTTTTAGGTCTTGGAATGAGCAAAAAATTCTTGATTAGAGCAACTAATTATCACATAAAAAGCACTAAATTACACCTATTTTTTAGTAGATTGGGCTAGGTCGTTGAGGCTAGTTTCACGGACGTATCACTTAGACCGTATCTAATGTAAGATTCAGCAAGTGCGTTGTACAATAAAATTTTGACTTTAAACAGTTAGGTATCCTCTTTTTTAATATTAAAATATTAGCTACAAACTGACGGAGCTTGTTGCAGACGTATTCAATGTGGCAATTCCTATTAAAGCTACTGTATATTGTCAGTCCGAGATACCTACTTATAAGTGCTCACCTCTTCAACAGCTACTTCAGGAAGTACAATAACAATTAACACGTTTAATAAAAATTATCACGTTAGTAAACAACCGTGGGATATTAAATCTTATTCAAATAACTTTATAACTTTGGGCATTAAAAATATAATTTATAATCGATATAAATAATATTTAAAATTTAAAATATGTTTTGTAATTTTTACATAATATCGTCAAATAATTAAGAAGATAACACAATTTTAATTCGATTAGTGCGTAGTCAAAAATAATTATTTAAAATGAACCATTTGAGGCGTTATTTACCTTTAATAAAGCTTGACCCAGTTTAAGCCGGCGACAGTTTTTAGTAAATTATATTATAATTTAATTAGTTATTAGATATATTAAAATGGAATTGTTATACAAAACCTTGGTAAGTTTTTGGTCAGTTGTTGTTTTATTTTTTGTCGAATCTAAAATACTTTGCTTAGCTAGATAAAAAAAAAAAAAAAAAAAAAAACGTCAGAATGACAAAATAACGATAATAATTAATTATGTATTTATTTTTATATATAACTCAATTATAATACTTAAATTTTAATTAATAGTTAAGAAATATGCACTTAAATTGTGAGATTTTTAAAATATTTAATTTATTAGAAAAGAAAGTATACGCTTCTTTATCATATCTTCGAGTTACCCTAAGTTGTCAAGAGAAGAAGATATAGTTTTTTGTAAACAAAGAGTTTCTTTTTTACTTTTCAGACATATGACAGCTCTTCCCAAGCTATCGCCCGAGGGTTACCATATTCTACTTTATCGCCTCGCAGATACGGACTACAGCAAACTGAACTTTGCCGATGCTGTGCGCGTGTTCTGCATGTTTAATGACGTTAAACTGTCCGAGGATCGGCTCTCCGAGGGCTATATTGTCATCTTCGATATGAAAGGCTGCAGTCTCGGACATTTGACTAGAGTCACGCTCCCCGCGCTGAGGGCGTTTATGCAATATATTCAGGTATATTTTGATTAAATACTAGCAAACCCAGCGAACTCCGTTTCGCCACCAAATGACTGGCGCCATCTGCTCCACCACCATGCAAAACCATATTGGTTTGTAGTACATGCTATGTATCAGAGATGGCGTGGTATGTGAAAAATGATTTTACCTGTTTTCCTGCTTTTCTGTTGAAATTTTTCATAAATTTTGTTTACTATAATCCTCACGGAGCCCGAGACCTTTCCAACGAATGCAAAACCGTGGAAATCGGTTCGTGCGTTCTGGAATTATAGCGTCAGGAAGAAAAACCCGACTTATTTTTATGTTATAGATTACGTTTAAAACTTGTGTTGTTAAACTGTAAAAAATATCCTAATTTGGGATCGTTACTAATTACCTCTAACGTATATAATTAATATCAATAGGACAGATTGTTATTTTATACCTATGAAATTGTAAACATCAAATATATAAAAATAAAAAAATGTTTTTTACAAGACGTTGTTTTTACATGAAGAAATTCTGACTTTCAATTAGACTTGCTGAGATTAAAAAAGTAATCCTAAATGTTAAAATGGTCCGATCATAATTTCTATATAAATGTATATATTTTGTATTGTATTTTATCAGCCTGTAAACCACCCACTGCTGAGCGAATGCCTGTTCTCCATATAGAGGAAGGGTTAGAGCTTGATCCACCATACTGCTCCACTGTGGGTTGGCGGATAATTTCCCTACCATGAGTAAGGATCGTTATTAGGTTTCTATGATAACAACTGGGATCAACGGCTTTACGTGCTCTCCGAGGCACGGTGGAGAGACCCACAAGGACATACACTCAGACCGGAAACAAATATTTGTACAAATACAAATAGATGTCCCGAGCGGGAATCGAACCCGCGACCGCCGGCGCGTGGCCTTGAGGCGACTACTCCCACCACTATACCAGAATGGTCGTCTTAAAATTTAAATATTATTAAAATATTTTTCAGAACGCGCACCCATGTCGTCTAAAGAAGATCCACGTGGTGCATACGGTGTCCTTCATCAACCAGGTCATGTGTCTCGTCAAGCCGCTCATACACTCCAATCTCTTGGACCTCCTCCAATTCTCTTCGGATGGTCCAGAGTCTGCTGTCGATTTAGAATACCTGCCAGAGGACTACGGTGGCCTTCAGCCAGCAGTGAAACAATTGCATGAAGAACAGCGGAAGAACATGGAGAACAATTACCGAGATTGGTTGATTGAGTCGGAGATTTTCAAAGTGGATGAAAAGAAGCGTATCAAAAAGCCAAGTAAGGGCATGTTTGCCAGTTTCACAAGTAGTTTTAAGAGTCTCGACATCGACTGATCTGTTCTTTTTCTATACTTCTATTTGTTTTGACTGATGCTGTTAACTTATCTTGCATTATTTCATCTTCATGTATATACTTTGATATTATTGTATCGCAATTAACTATGTTTAACTGTTTTGTAAACAGTTTGTAAATTAATTTTTAATATCGTTTTTTTTTTCATTTCTATATTGTACTTGGTATTATTCAAATAATGTTAAATATTTATTGATTTGTTATTGATCGTTGAATATAAAAAAGTTCGACCTTTAAATGACATTTAGATTTTAATAATTGATATTGCTCAAGTATAATTATTATGTAAATATAAAATTCTGTAAATATTATTTTTTAGAACTTTTTATTTTTGTAACTGTCTTGAGATCGAATCTCGGAATTTAAAAGAATGTTTCCAACTTTCAGAATCTGTAACGTATTCTTTAAAAGGAATTTTTTGATGAATAAATGATCACGGCTGTATAAATCATACGCAGCTCAAAAATATATTTAAAATTTAATTACGTTAATATAAAGTTATACATTAATTTTAACGCAAATGAAAATATCATTTGTTAAAGTATATTCATTTCAATTTTTCATTATGCAATGAGATACAATTATTACAGCAACCGTTGTTTAACTATTGATTTTTAGTCCTTTAGAATATTATTGATGTGTTTTATATAGTCAATACGTAAAATTCATAAACAAAGCAAAGTCAGTGAACTCACAGCTATAAGCATAAAGTCACTTATTAAAATTACAAAAAAGACCAGTCAAATACGCAACGGATTCTAAATATCTGAAAAATGCCCTTTTTCACTTGTTTTGTTACTAATGATCGTAACTATGCCTTTCTAAAAAGATTTAGAGTTCAAAATTTATTTACGTTAAAATGCTTTAGCTAGAGAGCTGGTGGTAATTTAGGTATATGATCTCATCGTCGTTAATACCAAGACGTAATGTACTCGTTTTTTTTTTTACAGTTTAATAATTATTTTTATAAAAACTTTCACCATCCTGACTTCTGCCAGCTTTAATTTCTCTATCTTTAAAAGGTATTTAATAAGATATAATTGATGACACAAGCGATAGTATAATTTTAACAAATTTTTTATTCTTTTAATATTTCGAAATTATTTATAAAAAAAATCAGAGCTACCTGAGCTCGCCACTTATTTAACATGGTCCAGACTATATTACGTCTTGGTATCAACGACGATGAAATCATATACCTAAATTGCCACCAGCTCCCTAGTTACTTTGATCTAACGTACGAGTACATCACGAACGTTAACCGCAGGTTTGTTCCGATAATCGAATTGCTTGGCCGTTTTGTAATCGTCGTGCGGTTGACGTGCGATGCGGTTTTTAAGCTTTTATCCCATAGTACCTCTGTCGAGGGCTAATAGCAATACTTAAAACGTGTACTTATCATAATAACAATCATAATTTCTTTGTGACGACATTTAATGAACCACAAATTTATCACAACTTTAGTGAGTGAAAAATGTATCAAATTGGGTTAAGAAATTTTTGTGTAACGTTTAATATTTTTTAAAATGACTTTTTTAAATTATTTGTTTTATTTGGTTATAAATTTTTCGGCCATAAAATAATTCATTTCAAATACATATTAATATTGATAATTTTATATTTTATCTCAACATGTTGATGATTAAAGATAGCGTGAAGGGATTTACAATATATAATGTCTATTATTCGGATCTTTAAGTAAATTTGAATCACTTTTAGTATTTAAAATGTATATTTTCATGTATTCAGATGATATGAAATGCAAGAAAGTTCTTATAATATCGAGCAGCGAATATCAAAGTTTCTTTACAAAAAATTAAGTGTTGTACGTGTGTGTATTAGGCCTGCAAGCAATTTGGCAGGGTTGAGGAGAAATTTGGCAAGCTTGAGATATCTTTGAAATACATACGACAAAGTTATATATAATGAAGTTATTAGTATTTACTGTGGTGGCGTCCTTGACAGTCTAAATAAGACATTAAAACATTTTAAATACATTTGAGTAATATCTTAAATCATGTATACTTTACGTGTTTAATAAAAAAATCACATATTCTCATTTTAATCTAGACGTAATATAATTTTGTATAGGTACTTTTAACTTTTCAAAGAAAAGTTGAAAAAAAATAGCTTTAATAAAATGTATATCGGTTTATGTGAAGGTAATGTAGTACGTAGATAGTTAAATTTATAATCTTAGATATAAATAATATATTTCCTGTTATATGTAATGGTGTCCAGGGTACATAAATGGTTTTTAAAATTATTTATTTTATAAGTTACCACTTCAATAATCAATGTTAAATTCTATTCAGTGTTTAGTGTTTCTATCGTTTTTATTGTTAATATATTAGAGTATTTTTTCTATTTTGAAATATTTTATCAGAATTTACATATATTTTTGTAAATAATTATACGTTTTATTCTAATATGTGTTTTATTTTAATCCTCTAATTAAAATATTATTCATTCAAATAGGCATTAAAACACTTATGAATGGTCACTATACAGTAGTATATTGTAGTTAATTTGTTATTTCAGTAGCTGGTCATGTTATCTACAAAACGATACCAAATTTGTTACCACAATTTTTTTTTTAATTTCTTTTTTTAATGGAAGAGGGGGCAAATGGACAGTCGGTTCACCTGGTGAAAGTGAAAGCGACATCCATAGACACCTGCCACATTAGAGGATTAGCAGGTGCGTTGCCGGCTTTTACATAAGAGTATGATCTTTTCTTGAAGGTCCTTAAGTCGTATCGGTTCGGAAATGCCGTAGGTGGCAACTGGTTCCATATTGGCGTCGTGCGAGGCAGGAAATGCCGTAAAAATCGAGTTGTTGTAGATTTCCGGACATCGAGGTGATTTGCGTGAGATTTGGAATTTTGAGGCGATGTCCGGTGGTGGAATTCTGCTGCACGTAATAATCCGACCAATTCCGCAGAACACTAACCGTAACAGATGCGGTAAAAGATGCAGATTTTCTACATTAAGTACTGATGTTATCTTAGAGATTGGATGAATTAGAGGCAATAAAATACAAGATGTTTTCAAACGTTTAATAATCAGTGAATTCAATTGTTTTACAACAGATTTTTTGACTGACCCGTGGCGCAGTTGGTAGTGGCCCTGATTTCTGCTCCAGGGTTGTGGGTTGTGGTGGGTGGTTGTGGGCCCGAGTCTCGGTGTATTATGTATTTATTTATATAAGTATTATTTATATGTATATTTATTAAAAAAATATGTATATCAGTCAACTGTTACCTAACACACAGGAATTAAGTTGCCTACCTTAGAAACAGACGAACATGTTTGTATGTTAAGCACATTTATCAAATATTTAGATTTTGGTTGTAAAAAGATCACAGGTGCTGTTCGAAATATCCTCCGTCATTGGTTAAGCACAATTTTGTTCTTAATACAATATGTCCTGTTGAGCGGCGGACCATATCTACCTCTGCACGTATTTCATTCGCGGCAGTATGGATTCTTTGCACATATCTACTCCTCCCGTGTCTCCGCCACGTGATAGATCTAATAATAATCTATAAGATCTACATCTTTTGCTACATAGTGTCCCAGAAGAAATAGTCCAGATGCGTTAAATCAGGTGACCCCGTTTACTTCGTGCAAAATGTCCGTAGACATTTGGATGTAGAACATTCTCCATGGATCGGACGTCACGGCACCGTCGCATGGCCACCATGCTCACCAGTCTAGTTTTGAATTATTCGATGAAATGCAAATATTTTCGTTTTTTTTTTGCATATTTTTTGTTCTTTATTTTTTTCTAAGAATGATTCATCGATAATACTATAATAATATTATTTTAGCAGTTATCAACAACAACCTTATTTTATCTTTCTAATGACAACTCATTCTGCGGTAATTATTTACTCACTTATTTCAATTCTAGTGCATCCTCTAGCGTAATCGCAACGGAAAAATTAAAATGTTGTAGGGGGAGTTTTGTAGGGGGAGAGATATGACATTGTAGGGAAGTGGATTTATCGATAAAAATACCTGAAAAATTCTTTCCTTAATATATACCGATAGTATATCGTGTCTGGACAGATAGTATATTCATAAAATTATAATAAATATGCTTTAGTGCAATTTAATATTTATTGTATTGAAAACCTCTCTTCATCTCATCTTTTTGTTCATCGTCTTCCAATCAGCAATGGAAACAAGTAATGAAAATTTCACGAAACTAAACTTAATCCAAAAATAATTATTGTTACAAACAGCAATATTTTTTATTGATAAACAATTAATTAATAGTCACAGTAGTCTGATGACGTGAATGTGTGACATGAAGTCGCAATCTGAAAATTTAATTTATGACAAGATAACATTAGGACATTAGGCAAGTTAAATACCACACATTTGGTTTAAAAGTATTATTACTACTTACTTTAGCGGCTTTTTTAAACTATGAAATGAATATTAAACTTGTAAATCAATAGATTTCTAGTTAGATTTTAGAACAATACATATATTTACACAACTGGATTGGACTGAAGTAACAATCAATCTTAAGATATTTACTTCTTATTTAGTATAAAATTTAAAGAATGACAAAAATGCAAAATTCTTTCAAATTTCAAATTCTTTCAAATTAGGTATTGATTGACTGACTGTAACCTAGCTAACACACCCTTCGCATATCAAAAAACTGACGCCATCACTTTACAAGCTGACAAAACCACTTTATCTTCACTTTGTTTGGAGATTGAGATCCTGGTCTTTTCCATTATTTAGATTGATTTTTTGTCTCTAAAGTATGATGGTTTACCCAGGTTATATATAGTCACAAATCTCACAACAAGTTCAGTTTGGTCAGCCTCAAACAGCCCCAAACAAAAGAGAATCGAGAAAGATCGAGAAATCGTAAGTCGAATGCGTTTTTGTTAAACTGAAATCAGTCGAGGCACCCATCATGCAAACACTTTGAAAAGTGCAGCTTAGTGGTAATTATGTGGTGTGTTCATTCAAATGAGATGCCAATGGTGTTAGCTAACTCCTTAACGGTCAATCTCCGGTCAAATCACAGATTTTTCAATGTTTTCATCCGTAGTAAACGTCGATGGCCGACCGTTACGTGGTCCATCTTCGACACTTTCTCGACCACGTTTGAACTCTGCTTACTTTTTTACAGTAGCATACGAACTTCCAGATTCCCCTAAAGTTGCTGACATGTTTTCATAAATTTATTTTAGTGTTAATATTCTTCTTATTCAAGCACTTAATCACAGCACGATGCTCGATTTTATCGATTTTTAAAATTGAGCAAGGAAATGTAATTTTACGCAATTGCTCAAGAATAATGTGGCTTCAAAGTGAGGGTAGTTTCATAAAAATAGCTTGCTTCTAAGACCGTGCTCCTAACTATATTAGGCTACGAACTTTTTAAATTACCCTCCTCGTAGTTATTGGGGTCGTGACACATGCCTTCACTATAATTTGCTACAGCCTATCGCAGTCCACTACTGAACATAAGCCTCCCCAAGCTCGTGCCAAATATCCCGGTTTTCCGCAATTCTCATTCAGCCTCCGCCGGTGATCTTGCGTAAGTCGTCGGTTCAGCGGGAAGGAGGACGCCCCACACTGCGTTTGCCGATACGTGGTCACTACTTCAGAACACGTCTGCTCCAGCGGCCATTAGTTCTGCGAGATACTCGCCGTGGCGAGTGGCAGCCCACTGCCACTTCAACTTGCTTATTCTACGGGCTATATCGGTTATTTTGGTTCTCTTGCGGACAATCTCATTTCTGATTTTATCTTTGAGAGAGACCTCAAGCATAGCCCGTTCCATAGCACGGTGAGTGACTTTAAATTTGTGTACTAATCCCCTCGTCAGTGTCCACGTCTCTGCGCCATATCTCAACACAGGTACGACACACTGCTCGAAGACTTTTGTCTTTAGAATTGCGGAATCTTCGAATCGAAGACTCGACGAAGCCCACCAAATGCCGCCCAGCCCAACTGAATCTTCCTATTGGGTTCCTTTTCGAAGTTGTTTCGGCCAAGTTGGATTGTGTGACATAAGTAGACATAATATTGTGCAATATTGAGAAGGGCACCATCGACAGATATCGGTCTCAGCAAAAATCAAATTTATATCGAGACCGACCAGTCGGGAGGACTCATTCAATTTTATAAAATGATAATTATATGATATAATAATAATATAATGATAAAATATGATTATCTAAAAAAAATAATTTTAAATTATTAGGAAAAAGGCCACCAAATAGTTCTGTAGAGTAAGAGCTAAATACTAGTTTATATGAATTGATATCAGTTAATACGATTTCGATTTATTGATAAACCGTATTTTAATTAAACTGAATTCTTCATTTGCTCATTCATATCATGAGTACAACCACGGTTACTTATTTTTCTGTTATTCTACAATATTCGAAATGAGATTTGGTTGCAGCAACAATAATAGTTGTACTGATATATTTGTACATTATCTACCAAATTTTATTTCCAAAATAATCTTCAGTTGTAAAACTGTTACGAATACCATTGAAGTAGACAATATTAGTGTGCAAGCTGAGTTGAAAACCAACAACGTTTACGTGCAAACAGATGATTTGAGAGACCTTAATCATCTAAAAGATCTTACTTCAGTACTAGATGAGATTGTGGAAAATAATGTTAATAAGAATATGACTCAGGATTTGATTGGGGCTAAACATGACGTGATTGAAATAGTTGAGGAGAAAAATCTTCATAATATAAACGTTGATAATGAGGAGGTAAGACATAATATAAAAATTAATCTATCTATACCTACATATTTTAATAAAATTCAAAATTGTATGGGTCGGTTTTATATTCAGAATTTTTGTGAAACACCAATTATATATGTTTTTTATAATTTTTAGAAAAGTCTGTCTGTCTGTTTGTTTGAACACACATAACTGCTAAAGTACTGTGTAAGTTTAAGAAGAGTAGGTAACTTAATACATATTATGCGATTCGAAAAATGATAATAACGTTGTGTAAAATAATTATTTATAGCATTTAGCTAATCATTAATATTTATATTCAAAACTCACTAAACGAAAAAAGGGGAAAAAAAAGTAGAAATGTCCAATTATTAATTTATTAAATTTGTCTGTTTCAATTGGTCCATATACAAAATATAGTGTTTTATAATCTGGCTAAGATAAAAAAACGAAATATGTGCTGAGACACATAATAAAAGTGAAACTTTAATGGACAAGTGGCAAAAAGAATTGCAACGGACAAGTGGAAAAACGAACGGCAACGGACAACTGGAAAAACACATTTCGTTTTTTTTCGCAGGTTTACTGCAAATTATGATTTGGTTAGGTTAGGTATATTTTAATTAATGCATTTTTTATTCAAGCATATTTTATTTTAACAAACAAAAAAACTGAATTCAATCCGGAACCAAAAAAAAAATGCGCATAAATGTGCATTATATCCATCTAATACAGCCGTTGCCATCTCTCCGCCCTCACTATCGTTTCTCTCCCTCCGCCGTTGCCGTCTCTTACCACGCGATATACCGTCTACTTTCTCCACGTGTCCGTAAAAGTCCGGGAGCCAGTAACAGATTTGCATGACCAAGTTCCTCTCAAGTGGTAAATAATTAGTGGAATGCATCAGAGAGTTGTATCATAAAGCATAGCGAAAGTCAGCTGCGGTTCCGTTGGAAGGATAAGCGTCGAAACCCTCGCACGCACGAAGAAAAAAAACATACTTCTATCTGATTTTTTAAATTTATTACAGCAGTACATAACAATCAGCTTACAAGTTTTCATCAAACGGTCAATAAAAAAAGTGTGTGTACTTATGTACGCACGTAAGAAGTTATAATAAAACGATGCGCCGAGTTAATGCGTAGTGTGCGCCATCTGTAATTAGACCTTGGTAATCATCTAAAAATAAAGCACTCGTCACGACGAATCAAACGAGCCGAAACTCGGTGGGGTTGTGTTGTTTCATTTCGAAGTCCCTATTGCCACTTTCCAGCTCCAACACCAGATCAGACCCTGGTAACCATCTAAAAACAAAGTACTCATCAATATCATCATTGTGTCGTTTCATTACTGAGTTCCTATGACCACCTTTCAGCTCCATCATCAGACTTTAGTTACCATTGAAAGGCACTACTCGTCAAGACGATTCAATCGAGCCCGAACTCGATGAGGTTGTGTCGTTTCATTGTGAAGTTCCTATTGCCACTTTCCAGCTCGATCATCAGCTCAGACCTTGATAACCATCTAAAAACAAAATACTTGTCAAGACTAATCAAACGAGCCGAAACTCGATGGGGTTGCATCGTTTCATTACAGAGTTCCTATGACCACCTTCCAGCTCCCTCATCAGTCCCTAGTTACCATTGAAAGACAAACTACTCGTCAAGACGATTCAATCGAGCCCGAACTCGATGAGGTTGTGTCGTTTCATTGTGAAGTTCCTATTGCCACCTTCCAGCTACATCATCAGATCAGACCCTGGCAACCACCTAAAAACAAAGTACTCGTCAAGACGAATCAAACGAGCCGAAACTCGATGGGGTTGCATCGTTTCATTACAGAGTTCCTATGACCACCTTCCAGCTCCATCATCAGACCCTGGTTACTATAGAAAAACAAACTAACCGCCAAGACGATTCAAAAGAGCCCAAACTCGATAAGGTTGTGTCGTTTCATTGCGAAGTCCCTATGGCCACCTTCTAGCTCCTGCATCAGATCAGCACCATCTCATCATAATATTGCATTGTCACGCGATTTACACATGTATTCAAAATTTCAACTTAATTGGTAACCGGGAAGTGGATCAAATTTAATTTGCAAGATATCATAACAAACATCGGGACAGACAGACATTCATGGTTTCTCATCTCATCATTTTTCCCTAGCGCGCCAAAAGGAGTATAACTTAAAAAAAAATGATTTGAATTGATCGTTGATTTATCGTTCAAAAGGAAATCACTAACCAAATATTTACCTGGCTCCCTGACCTTAACGCTTTTTCGTGACACAAAATTCGTAAAACCCCCGTTTATATAGAAGTTTCACTTCAAAAAGCTTCTAAAATGGATATAATACTTTTTATGTGTTCATGATAGAGCATTATAGAATTGTAAGTAGAAGTTTTTTCGATCAGTATAGGTAGATGAACTTTAGTGATGTCAAGTGGTGCAGCAATGGGGCCTCCAACCTCTCTTATTAGAAGAGCGTGCATTTGCGTAGTGAGATTTTACGCTGCAGCATTATCGTTCCACACACAAGTTGAAGTGCTAAAATTATTAAGTGAATATACATATAGATAAATCTCCATTTTAATGTAGTAATTTTATATACCGAAGCAAAAGTATTGTAAATTTGTTTCTGTAAAAGATAAGCTTTCTACAAAAAATCAACACCTAGTTTAAAAGGGTCGTTAATTAGTCGGATATGGTTAAGGAGTAGCGTCAGTTAAATAATAATGGTGAGTGTGTCGACTGTCGTGCGGTAGAACGGTGGCGGTCCATTGAAGAGCCGACGGCGCGGCAGCAACGCGACGGCGCACGGCGCGTGACGTCACGCGGCGCCGCGCCTCGCGCACGCGCCCGTGTATCGAGCGGCATGTGCCACTCGCAGCCGGCCGACCGCTTCGCCCGACCGTTACACACTTTTTTATTTTCCCTCCGAACGTAGCTCCGTGACATCCCGATTTTAACAGAAAAGCACGCTCGAAACGTTACGCCAAAGGCGAAACCCACGCGCGAGGTGTCTCTGCCGCGCGACACACTCTGTTCGCTTCTATCGAATCCAAAATGGCAGAACAGTGCGGTCTCCTGAGCTGTGCGCGAGCCCGCCTCTGACCGCACGGTTTTGAACACGGTCGGTATGTGCCTCGTTATATAAATGTTACGCAAGTTCGGGACGGTGGCTGCGAGAAGGTGCATCCGTTACGACCAGTAACGTCGTCGGTGCAGTGAACCTTGGAGCCCATGTAACGAACTCGAGGACTGCCACTAACGTGAGTACGTTTATACGCAACCGCTGTGGGGGCGTAAAATCAATTGGAACTCGCTGTTAAACCTTCACTACAATTCATTAAAAATACGTTCCAAGTGCATATGAATACCGTTTTATCGATCGAACCATTATCTCTATCTCCTGAAATTAAGCATTTTAATGACTTTTATTGTATGTAGAACAGATAAGGGGTGTATGTGTGTTAATTTTTTTTAAAATAAAATATGGCGAATAATAAATTAAATAGCTTCGCGCCTGTCAACAGTGCGTTGTGGGGGACCAATTGATCCTTTGCATGCGAGGAAGGCTTATTGATCACGCAACTTATTGTTTTAGAGAATGCTTATTAAACGTTTAATGGGTTGACATTCGTGTCTAACACAGAGCGAAGGTCGTCGTTATGTTTGTCATATTCAATATTAAATATTGATTTAATTTAAACGTTTACTTTCTCCCTTCTTACCTTACTTACATTGATTCATGACCTATTTTACACTGGCTGAGTTCTTGGAAAACGCTAAGAATAGGCAACAATAATTATTATACACATGAAAGGAATTAGGTACTTGTTAAAAACTATGGATACAAAAGTTCAGGATAGGTATGGTTGTGTAGTAAAAATTCAATTATTTTTCAATAAAGTTTGCATGATTATTGTATTTCAATTTCTATCATTGCCTAATACGGAGTTTTTGCTCGCTTAATGTGTTTTAAATTGCATACAATAATGTAAAAGTGAAATGGGTTTATTAAGTATTAGTTATTGCTATGGTTATTTTAAGTAATAACATGTATGTAATGGGAATGTTATTAAACTACTAGCGGCCCGCCCCGGCTTCGCATGGGTATTTAACTAAAATTTCAAATAATATAAATTTATATTTTTTATCACCTACACCTGCGTCGATACTCGAAAATATTTAATAATAGACGGAGTGAGTTGTCAAACGTAATATTTTAGCTCGCGACTTCGCGTAGAAGTCGAAAATGGTTATAATATTTATTATTAATTTTGTTATAACATATAAATTATTATGTTAAAATATTTGAATACTTATAAAATATAACGGTATTATAGAGTAGGGATTTAATGTTTAAATAAGAATTAAAATAAAAATAAAAATTGTTATATTTTATGAACACGAAGCTCGGCTTTTGATCTAAAGAAAGTTACATGGGAGTATTATCTTTTTACAACGAAATCGAAATACTACACCTTCCGTAGTATTTCTTTATAAACAATATTTTTTGTATTTCCTTCGAGGTGCTAGAATCACCGGATTACTCTGGAACATACCACATACAACTGGCTGTGAGAGAGAGAAGCAGCTTTCGCTCAAGTATACTCCCACTACATTAGGAGTTTGACCTTAAGCTTTGTTTATGGTAAATACATACTCATATACACTCATACATTATATTATTATCCAGTTCCCGGAAATCACCATTTCCTATTTTAAGCAACAGGTCTGAGAATGGTCCGGCAGTAACATTTCCCCTTAGATGGACTCTAATATTTATGGTAAGGCTCAGTTTCGTCACTGCAGGCTACAAATGCTTCTGTACTATACTGTACTGTATTGTATCAACCTGTAAACAGCTCACTGCAGAGCAAAAGCCTTTTTTCCATATAGAAGAAGGGTTAAAGCTTAATCCACCACGCTGCTCCACTGCGATTTGGCGGATAATATCCTACCATAAGTAACGATTATTATAAGGTATCCATGATAACAAACTGGCCCGACGGCTTTACGTGCTCTCCGGGGCACGGTGGGGAAACCCTCAAGGACATACACCCAGACCTGAAACAAATATTGGCACAAATACAAATATCTGCCCCGAGCGGGAATCGAACCCGCAACCACCGGGATTGAGCCGAGGCGTTAAAGCGACTACTCGCACCACTACACCAGAACGGTCATCAATGGTTCGTTCATTGTATCGTTGGTATAATTACACCACAAGTCAATACGATTTCGTCTCTTAGATTTGAATAAACCTGCAAGTAATAATTTTGATTGACTCGGCACAGTTGGTAGTGACATTGCTTTATGCTCCAGGATCGTGGGTTCGATTCCCGCCTCGAGTCTGGGTGTAATATGTATTTTTTTTCCATATGTAGGTACTAATTATATGTATATTTATAAAAAATGTATATCAGTCGGCTGTCACCTAAAACACAGGCATTAAGTTGCCTACCTTAGGAACAGATCATCGTGTGTGTCATCGTCAAACATATATTTATATTTAATAATAGTCCATGACAGCTTTTAACTCCTCCTTCTTAGTTTTAGTGTAAGATAAAGTTAAATGGGTACATGATTTATAGTTTTTTTTTGATCTTGTTCCAACATTAGTCCATGGTGCCAATCTGTACTAATTGGGGTGTTAATGCCGTACCTATAATTCAAAAATGTTTCCAAATTCACTTCGGTGTCTTCTATATCTGTATCATTATGAGTACAGATGCCTTGCTGATGAGTCATTTAGTTTAAAACCCTTGATTTAAAACAGCGCCAAAATTAAAGTAAAAAATATTATATAAAACACTATTTTACTATAAAGCGACCACACGGTATATTTACAACTCAATTTTTTTACGTTTAATATAAAGTCTTGGCTGTTCCACCAGGAGCACCCAAAAAAAAGATATCATCTACATCTGCGTCAATACTGGAAAATATTATAATATAATAGACGGATTGAATTGTCAAACATGTGTCAAAATAAAAGGTAATTTTAAAAAAAGGCACTAAGGAGTATCGATATCAAAATAACTTTCTCCCCTCTTTTAACCCGGTTAGGGTATGAATTTCGATAAAATACGAAACACGTCTTCAATCAATTCTGTCAAATAATATTTATGTAAAATTTGAAGTAGATTGGACCAAGGAATCACGTTGTCCCATACAAAGTTTGCCTCCCTGTTTCATTCCCTTAGAGGTAGAATTTCTTAAAATCCGGTCTTAGCTGACCTCTACTCGGCAAAAGGAATATTCCTACCAAATTTCAAGTTTTTAGGTCTCATAGTTCCAGAGATATCGTGATGAGTGACTATATCTATAGAAAGTCTCCTATATATATATATATATATATATATATATATATATATATATATATAAAAATTAATTATCTATATATATATATATATATATATATATATATATATATATATATAGATAATTAATTTTTGACATTGTATAAATTTTTAAGACCATTAATAATTATTATGAACCTCAGCCTAATACAACAAACTATCACCATTAATTTTGATACATTTTATCATGTGAAGCGATTGGTCAAATTAGTGTAGAATATTTGAAAAACTTTAGATTAAAAGATTCTTTATTTGAAATATTTTTTAAATCTAATAAAATAAAGAAAATAATTTAATCCAGTTTAATTTACCATTTTGTCTAAGGGTCTATTCGAACTGACGCACGATAGTATGGAAGATAAGCGTGTTCTATACACGCAGATTCATAAACACGTATATGTAGAGCCTAGATAACATAACATAAAATAATATTAATAAAAATAAAAAATAAACAGTTTTCAAATATCCCGTAACTTTTCTTTTGTATTTTTTTTGAAATCCAAGTTTCTGAGCTTTAACTGTGAATGTAATTACTGGCATTATTAAGTCCGTTTTCTACTTTTGAAAGTTGAAGACATAAATTCTATTTCTCTCAATGAGAATGTGAATACAAAGATTTCGCCCCTTTATTGTATTATTAGAGTTTGCGTGCATCTATATAAAATGTTACTTATCCCTTTCGATACCAGCGTCATATATATCTATGTGACCACCCGATTTTCTTTGCTGGTCCCGGTGTCAAAAATATGTGACGGGTGTTCACTATCAATTTATGATAACTATATTGTACTGCTGTATAATGTTATACAACAATGAAATAAATGAAATATGTTATTGAGATAGCCATAATTACAGTTGTTTATAAGATCTGAGCGGTTTTTTTCCAGAGGCCCCGGTAGCGAAAGGGTTATGACACAAACATGTACACGGTGCATATAGTAGTATGTATGTAGTATTGAAAACAGTGCTAAATACATTGACTATGGTCTTGTCTTATTTTTGAATGTTTTGAAGAAACATAATAATTTATTATAATAATTTTTGTTTTGTCTTTATTAACAATATAAATCTGAGAGTACGTTTCGAAAAGTTGTTTCTTGATATACATATGATATACACATACATACATAGATACATTCTGCTTGTAGTATACTGATAAAAAAATGTAGGACACCTAAGAATCCAACCACCTAAAACGCGGATAAATTCGCGAGTCACGACTATTCCAAATTGTATAATAAAAACAAAAATTGTTTTTCTCAGTCTATATTATACATCTTATAATAAAATAGACGGCCATAATACCTACTGTTTAAGTTCAACATGTTAAAATCAAAATCAATATGATTTATATTGCATACGTGATAAGAGTTTTATCCTGTACCTATATTAGGATCGAAATGTAAGAGCTGCGAAATCAAAATTCACTGTTTTATAAAAAAAGTAAAATACGTGACGTTTATATTATATTATTAACATCCAAGTTTTTTCCGCATAATATCTATCTAATAATTATTTATACATATATTAATATGTAAAGCAAAAACTTTTTACCCCTTTTTATGATAATTACGCTGACAGATAAGTATGAAATTTGGCATAGTAAAAGTTTATATGGAGAAGAAGTGCAGAATGCTAATTTTTTTTATAATAATGCTCAAAAAATACATTGAATTCATTTAAAAAAAAACACTACACACCTACGACACACACACATATGTACAATGTACATATATATACACAACTTTTGTTTATTGTCAAAGTCTGTTGTCAACACGGTACTTAAATACAGGTCTTGTAACGATTTTTTATCGAATTTTTTTATGACAGACCAGGTCCAATGACTGCTGCATATATCGCTCACCATGTTATTCGCAATCATATGATGTTGACAATGTTGTGAATTATAGATTAAGTCGAATTTCGACCACTGGGCGACCACTAGTAATTTTTTTTTTAAACTTATTATATATATTTCAAATATTTTTATTTTTATTTTTTATAACACCTTACATGTCTGTCAAGCGTTCGATACAATTTTCTGTAAACTGTACATACAACAAAGAATTGAAATGAATAGTATTTATATATTATTCTGTAATTATGTATTTTACTTTTTCTAAATACACATGCGAAAATTCCTATAGAGTAAGGAATTGACGACAGAAACCAGATATGCGTGCCCGATTTGACATTTAGAGAACGTAAGTGTCTTTCTAATTAAAAAAGGTTTACTTAAGGTTTACTCCCAAGTTTTGTTGAGTTTTAAAAAGAACGTAAAGATACTTATTTTAAGCTTCCAAAGAAAGCTGAATTGGAACGTAATTGTAACTTCAAATATATGTAGATTTTCTTCTCAATAACTCTAAAAATAGCTAAAACTTGATTGAGCAACTAGATTTTTAGAAGCATGTAATTCTGCGTAGGTGCTACTTATACAATCTAGGTTCATCCAAAAATAGATTTTTATTCTGAAATATTATCCTTTACATATGTATATGTAACAATATATACATGATATGTAACAGTATGAATATATACATGATAAAAAATATAATTTCGTATCAAACTACGTACAACCACTTGGAAAAACTCCTATCTGATTTTCCGTCAAGAAAGCGAGCGTACATTTAATAACTGCTTCACGTAGTCGTCGTCTTTGGTATCTATATAATCTGATATACTTATAACTTGGTCAATATTACTCGGAAATGCGTAATGTGCTGGTGTGATAAGAATTTTGTCAGTGAAAATCACCTGAACGCTTTTACTATTTTAAAACTGTCTGTCGAGATACATTTCAATGTCGTTATCATTCTATGAATAATAACGATATTTTATTGTTTTTCGAAATTTCAGTAAGACTAGTTAAAAAACTTCGAATTTGTTTATTTAATAGTCTAAACATACAAAGAATTCTTAAAAATCATTTCTTTTTACATTTCGCATTTTGATTTTATTTTGTAGAGACCATGCCTCGTCTTTACATATACCTAGACAGCGAATACTATGTTGGTAAATGGTAACATTAATTGTACTAAATTTGTATTTACGTAAGAAAAGCAGAACATAATAATCGTAGTTATATTTAGCGTTGACTTTCCTATTGACAGTTCTAGTTGGTGACGCACAATCGGTCTTTATTTATTGTTTCTTTCACATCTTATTCTAAATCTATGAAAACCTTAGCTTATTCTGATAAAGCAATTCCTAATACCACCTAACATTTCTAAAATTTTTGTTCAACCCATATAATCATAAATGGCTGGCATAACCTTTTCTCTATATTAATTAAAAATAGAGTCTTCATATAAGACACTGATATTTTGACTTTTTTAATTTGATCGTACTGAATATGTATTATTAAATACTTATTATTAATAATAATAATAATATTTAGTAATAACCCCTCTATGTAGGATTTTTCCTGACACAAGTCAGTTTATATGTTACTTTTTAATTACTCAGTCCTTTAAGGTATCCTAAACTTCCTTCCTTCTCTTACCTACGTTCCTTACAATTTTGACTTGTCTACAAACCATTTTGTCAATCGTTGCTAATACAAAGTATATTGGATAGGACGGATAACTATTTATATATATTTGCAATTGAATTTCCTTGTATAATATAAATGATATTAATAAGCATAAAAGTATCTTTATGCAGGTAAATAAATCAAGTAACGACAGAGAACATAATTTGTGTGAGCGCACATAATAATTATGTAATATGTCGACAACATAATCTTGAATATCTTGTTGGAATTTCTATCGATCGAATTACTGTTAACGGTCGTGTATAACAGTTGAGACAAAAGATTTTATAGATTTCGACTTGATAACAAACGACAGATATGCTTAATTGTTTGCTTGTAGTTCTAAAACCAGCTAAGTGTTATTTGAATTCACGCACAAAGTATTCCGTGCCACAGTGACTATTGAATATTAGATATTTTTGACATAGATTTAAATTACCGAAAATAGTGCCGTTGACACCCATAAGAATTACAGAAAACTAAAAATTATTAAGTAATATAGGTATATGTAAAGTAAAAAAATTATAAATAAATATTGAGAAATATCTTAATGCTGTTTGAAATATTGATATTTTAACAAGGTTTCTGTCATATCTATGTCGTATATAACTTCACTAGCGGCCCGCCCCGGCTTCGCACGAGTATTTAACTAAAATTTCACAAAATATAAATTTATATTTTTTATCACCTACACCTGCGTCGATACTGGAAAATATTTCATAATAGACGGATTGAGTTATCAAACATAATATTTTATCCCGCGACTTTGTCCGCGTAGAAGTCGAAAATGGTTCTAATAGGATTTTTATTTGTTTTTTTTTTTACGTTATTTATTTTGTTATAACATATAAATTATTATGTTAAAATAGTTGAATACTTATAAAATTCAAGACTATTTTCTTATAAAAATATTTTTTGTTTTTCTTTCGGGGTGCTAGAATTACCAGGCTACTCTGGAATAAGCCACATACAACTGACTGGGAGAGAAGCAGCTTTCGCTTAAGAATACTCCCGTTACAGTAAGAGTTTGACCTTAAGCTTTGTTTATGGTTAATACATACTCATATACACTCATACATTATATTATTATATAGTTCCCGGAAATCACCATTTCCTATTTTAAGCAACAGGTCTAAGAACTGTCCGCCAGTAACATCTCCCCTTAGATGGACTCTCATATTTATGGTAAGGCTCAGTTCCGTCACTGCAGGCCACAAATGCTCCTGCACTGTAGTGTATTGTATCAGCCTGTAAACAACCCACTGCTGAGCGTATACTTTTTTCCATATAGAAGAAGGGTTGGAACTTAATCCACCACGCCGCTCTACTGCGGGTTGGTGGATAATACCCCTTTATTTAACGATGGGAAATGCATTTACGCATACCGCCGCCCGCAGGCGACAGGTATGTGGGACTCGCTGACTGCAAGGCCAGAATACCCACCAAAACCCATCGACCGTCTGCGCCATAGTGGTGAGCCACGGGATCGCTCGCGCATATAACCGTGACACCTCGGCGTTTGGCCCGGCAGCCCCTACGTTTGTGATTGGGGCCGTGCGACTGGTCCACTCTGCTAATTCAGAGAAGCACCAGGAGCGGCCCCACCACCGAAATCTCCGCGCCCTCTCGGCGCCACTCCCTCACCAGCCGCACCTCCCGTGTGAACACTCTCACCGCGCTTTCGCGCCCTGCCCACCACTGGGCCATAGCTACCCCAGACGGCGAAACCCCTGAGCTGGGCCCGCACATCAGCTGGTCCAGGAGCCCAGTGGCTTGTGCGCCTCCACGCCCAACCACTGCACTTTCGCGCCCACCTGCACGGAACGGATGACCGAACCCGTCCGCTCCTGCCACCGAATGGGGGGAAATTTTTTCCTCCCATTTATCGCCCTCCCGGTGCCACGCCCTCACCGACTGCACCTCCCTTGCCGACACTCTTACCGCGCTTTCGCGCCCCGCCCACCACTGGACGCACAGCTACTCCAGACGGCGGACCCGCGCTGATGGATCCACACATCATCTGGTCCAGGGGTCCCAGTGGCTTGTGCACCTCCGCGCCCAAGCTACCGCGCTTTCGCGCCACCGAATGGAGAGGGAGAGCGAGTCATCACCCTCCTGTGCTTTCGCGCCCACCGCTACTGGTTTTGGTCCGCAGGGGCGGATAATATCCCTACCATAAGTAACAATTATTATAAGGCATCCACGATAACAAACGGGACCGACGGCTTTACGTGCTCTCCGGGGCACAGTGGGGAAACCCACTATACACCCAGATATACACCCAGACCTGAAACAAATATTGGCACAAATACAAATATTGGCACAAATACAAATATCTGCCCCGCGCAGGAATCGAACTCGCGATCACCGGCATTGAGGCGAGGCGTTAAGCCACTCGCATCACTACACCAGAACGGTTGTCAATGCTTCGTTCGTTGTATCGTTGCTATAATGACACCACAAGTCAATATGATTTGGCCTCTTAGATTTGAATAAACCCGCAAGTAATTATTTTTTAAATTTTGATTGACTCGGCACAGTTGGTAGTGACCCTGCTTTCTACGATCGTGGGTTCGATTCCCGCCTCAAGTCTGGGTGTAATATGTATTTATTTTGTATTAAAACACAGGCATTAAGTTGCCTACCTTAGAAACAGACGATCGTGTGTTTGTGTGTGTGTGTGTTTTGTGTTTAATTCAAAAATGTTTCCAAGTTCACTTTGGTGTATTCTATATCTGTATCATTGTGAACTACAGATGCCTTGCTGATGAGTTATTCAGTTTAAAACCCTTGACTTAAAACAACACCAACATTGAAGTAAAAAATATTATATAAAACACTATTTTAGAATAAAGCGATCACACGATATATTTACAACTCAATTTTGTTACATTTAATATAAAGTCTTGCCTGTTCCACCAGGAGCACACAAAAAAAGATATCACCTACGCCTGCGTCAATACTGGAAAATATTATATAATAGACGGATTGAGTGTCAAACATGTGTCAAAATAAAATGTAATTTAAAAAAGCACTAAGGAGTATTTGTATTTAAATAACTTTCTACCCCCTTTTAACCCCGTCAGGGGATGAATTTCGATAAAATACGAAACACGTCTTCAATCAATTCTATTAAAGAATATTTATGCAAAATTTGAAGTAGATTGGACCAAGGAATCATGTTGTCCCATACAAATTTTGCCTCCGTTTTTCATCCCCTTACAGTTAGAATTTCGTAAAATCCGTTCTTAGCTGATCTCTACTTGGCAAAAGGAATATTCCTACCAAATATCAGGCTTTTAGGTCTCATAGTTCCAGAGATATCGTGATGAGTGACTATATCTATAGAAAGTCTCCTATATATATATAGATTACTCTGTTTTAGATACAAAAGGTTTAAATATAGTTATAGTTATGAAAGTTACACTTTATATTAAACAACTCGTTAATTAGAGCTAGAAAATGAAATAATGAAAAAGTAATGAATCTAAATAAAACAATGAATCTAGGAGCAATTTGTTTAATATTTTCCGCTGTCAGCTTACGCATTGCAATCAGGCTATATCTCATTTGTTCCAACGAGAACATTGGAATAAAGGCGCAATTTTCACAGCAATAGACCAAGCAGAATTATAAAAGTACTGTGTATCGGTTACACAAAAATTGGAAAAATAAAAACGGTCGTTGTACTCTTGGCTCGGTCGGTAGTAAAATATTCAATACAGTAGTCCCGCACGCGATCTCGCTGCCAAACTGGAACGCAACGGAGATTTGGATAGTTAACAATTAACAGTAAATTCTGAGTACTATATTTACATAATAGACGGCTAGTTGCTGCGTTTCCATGAATATAGGTCTCAACAATGGCCGTATTTGGTTAAATTATTTGGTTATTAGGTGCTTATAGCATTATATTGGCTATTTTAAAGTATCAGACTTCTTATTGAATAAAACATAATAATAATAGTTACATTTGCAGCTATTTGAAGTTTTATGTAAAGTTTCTCTAGACTAGCTTAGGTTGTTAAGTTGGAAATGTTGTAAAAATAGGTTTTTTTTTTTTTGTATGTGGACTCTTTAAATCTATTGATTGATTCAGCTTGCTGATGTAAATGTATTTAAACCTTTAGGGTAGAATGGAAAAATCCACTACCACATCAGCCATTGGATGTCCACTACTGAATGTAGGACTCATTCATCATCATCATCATCATCTTCATCTTGGTTTCCAATACTCGCCACGCCTGGGAGGCGGGTTAGCAACACAGTGTGTTGTGGTAGGATATGGTAACGCTGCTGCCCATCACCATCCTGGTTCGTGTACATTTTTTCAAATTTTGCTACCTTTGGATCCGGAACAAAAAGATTTTTTCAATATTTTTAATTCATATACATTAATAAATAAAGAAAAAATAATATTAAATGTAAGTAGTAATGTTTTCTGATGATATATGCATTTAGCGTTCAGATGTAACATAATCGATTAAATTTATGAAAACCATTACTTAGGAAGCTTGATAAATCCTACCGCCTTCAACTGGTTCACGTCATATATGATTGATCGGACGTAACGATGATCCTTCACCCAGATAAGCCATCCGGTAAAAAAAAACTCGTAAAGGTCTTTCTAGAAATGTATAATAAATGTCTTAATTTCTGAAATGCCCTAGTATCGAGTTTTAGTTTCTGACGCTATAAAGAAACAGCTTTAAAATGAAATATTGACATGTACTCGTATTTCTGTTGAACTAGATGTCATCCGCTGTTTCACTATGATTTAAGGATGATGCCAATGGTTTCTACTTCTCCAGTATAAGTTGTACCATAACTTATATACTATAGTCTATATAATATTTTTCTATAAATTAATATAGTAATTGGAGTAAATAACTAATTTATTACCACCCATTCATTTACGACACAAATAAATTATATATTTATAATAATTATTATATTTAAGACTATTATGAGTCCTGTACAACTTTGTGACGCGGATAACACAACCATGATGTCCCTACCATGAGTAACGATCATTACCAGGTGTTCATGATAACAACCGGGACCGATGGCTTTACCTGCTCTCCGAGGCACGGTGGGGAAACCTACAAGGACGATACACCCAGACCGGAAAATAAATATTTGCACAAATACAAATATCTGCCCCGAGCGGGAATCGTACATTTAGAAAAAAATATTTATTTTACTCATTCATTAGTAGGTAAATAACAACACTATTACATATTGTCAGGTATTCTATAGAGCACGGATGTGAATGTTAGATCTATATGTTATTATTTCACATAAAATATTGAAAAAATGTGTAATATATAATGTAAAATGACAAATATGAGTTGAAACTTAACACATTCGCTGCCAGCCACTCGGACCCGAGTAGGGCGCCAGGTGCCGTCTACTCGGATCCGAGTATCTCGCACGTTCATTTTCCTTAGGCCAGTTAAAAATTGGCGTCCGTGGATAAAAAATTCTCATTTCAATGTGCACATCGAGTGCCATAGAAATGAGAATTTTGATTTGAGATTTTGAAAAGAGAAAAAAGAAAAGGAAAATGAACGTGCGAGATAATCTGATCTGAGTGGACGGCACCTAGCTAATGCACCTAGCCCTACTCGGATCCGAGTGGCCGGCAGCGAATGTGTTAACAGCATTATATTTAAATTGTATATTCAATTGAAACGAGTTGAGGAGCAAATACTAGTCATTTATTTTTTATCGAAAAGACCACAGTTCAAGGCTTAGTTTGTTTTATACGGGCACGTGCGGCCTTAGTCTCCGAATTTACTTTTCATTGAAAAAAAGCAGAAGATTATTTTCTTTCTGCACTGCAACTGCACTGAATGCAATAGTTACAAAATTTGCAAAAAAATGTGCTCGTATACCTACTCATAGAGTTAAGCTTCGTTGATCGTTACTCTGTATCAGATTTTTATTAACCGTCTTTTAAAAAAAAGATAAGGTTCATAATTCGAATTTATTTCTATTTTTCTTTTTGAGTGTATGTTATGCTTTATCTTCACTCATTGCGACTCGCTTCTACTATTAAAAGATAATAATTTATCTTGAAAATAACTATATATGTAAAATATCGATTTAAGAAGTACTTTCTTCACTGGAATTAATTCATAAAAACTTGAGCAAAATATCATATATTTATAAAAAGCAAGATCTATTTCGAGTTCTATTGAGGGGGCGTACTGAATAATGAAGATATTATATTACTTTATAAATGTACAGAACCATGTCACTCAACGTTAGAGTTTAATTTTAGATTTCTAAGTATAAATGAAATAAATTAATGTAAATGTAACATATTAAATATTGACCTGTTGGCGCAGTTTGCAGTGATCCTGTTTTCTGCTCCAAGGGTTGTGGAATCGAACCCGCCCCGAGTCTGGGTGTAATATATATGTTTATTTATATGTATATTTAATATGTATATTTATTTAAAAAAAATGTATATCAATCGGCTGTTACCTAAAACACAGGCATTAAGTTGCCTACCTTAGGGACATTCGACCGTGTGTGTATGTTAAACATATTTATTTATTTATTTATTACTTTACAAGCAGTTTAAGCTCGTAATTAATATTAATAATATTCTAAATATAGTATAGTTTCAAACTATTTAAAACGTTCTCTATTCAATATTTTTTATTTCGTTTCTATTTAAAATATAGAATATAATAAATACGAACCAAAAAATGAAACGTCTTACATACAGTAATATAATATAACTCGGGTTTTTGGTGTATTGTTAAATAGATAGTGAATTTGCCATTAGCAAAGGTAGCAATATAAAAAGTTGAGGTACTACATTATATTAGATTAGTAGTTTTATATATTTGTTGCAGTCATGCAGTGTAAATCAATACTAAAATTATATATATAGTAGACGCCCCTCTCGGTTCCGCCTGAATTGACGTTTACTGCTACTACATGGCTCTACTATATGAGACGTAGGTACTGTGACGTCTACAATATTTTGAAAATTAACAGTTTTTCTATCCAGGAAGATTTTTAAAAACTGGACTAGTAGCTTTTGAGGTAAGCACATTAAAACTTAAAAGTCGCACGAAAGTAAATTTTTACAGTTGAAATAATGCATTCTGCTTTTTTATTTAATTTTTTTTTAATAAAAATTACTCCACCGGCTTCGCTCAGATATATTTTACTAATGAAGAAAGTGATAAGCAAAATATAGTAGTTATTTGTTTTCTTATGGTAGGTAGTCTATATTACTTATCTGTCTTAAGTCATCATAAGAAAACAGAACTGTCAAATTTAATATAAGAACTTTACGTGTTTCTTTGTATTCAAGGAATTTATATCATAACTGGAACGCTCAATTAATAAAATTGTATATTCAAATATGCACCTTGAATGTTTGATATAAGGTTGACATCTATTTATAACATGTAAAGTGAAAAATCGTTCCAAGCATTTCGTTGACTACTGGTATTGTGTCTCTTTCTTACGAGAGTTGCCTTGAATTCATGGTAGAAAGAGATGCAATCCCGGCCGTAGGAACATTTTTTTAGTACACGTGAGCATTCTAGTTTGTATATAAATTCATTGTTTGTATTTCATTCAAACAGATTTACTGAAAAAAAAACCTATTTCTGTCAGTAAAGACAACTACAGAAATCCAGCATTACGGTCGACCATCTGCCAAATAAGCGATTTAATATGATAGTATTGACGACATAATTGAATAGATTCGAACTCGCGGTTTCTAAATACAAATAAAATTAAAATTTTATAAATACGCTACAAAATTGTAAATTATTATATCTTAAAGAGTTTTGTTATGCTGTTGTGGTCAATGCATACCATTTTTAATTATATTTAACAAAGAAAAATCATTACTTGAATTATTATTAGAAATTATTATCATGATTACCGTAGCAAAGAAACAATTTATAAGCAAGGTATAATAAATAAATAAGTAATGCATAAAAAATAACCGAAATTAGTAATTCCTTATTTATGAAGTACATTATTCAAATTATTATTTTCAATAAACAAAATATATTTATTTTACAATATGCTTTTATAAATCTTTATTCCGACATTACAATATCTTATTTAATTGTCGTTAAAGTTATATAGTTTGTAATTTTAGATAACAAATTTATGTTATTTTTATTATCAGTAATAGAATTTGAGCTCTATGTAACATTAAAAGTAGATTATAGGCGCCCAACAGATGCTTAAACGACCTCTAACATTTAAGGTTCCATCAAAAGCTTTCTATTCCAATTGAAAGGATGATTGAATTCCACCAATAATAAAGATAAGTTTAAAAATATTATAAGAATCTTTTCATTTTCTATACTTATCCATACACTCGTAAGATAACATTAGGGTAAAAGATTAAATAGTTTTATTTGTTTATTATTATTTTTAATAGTTTTATTGGTTATTGTACAGAATAATAAAAACAATAATAAGATTAAAATTTAAGTGAAATTGGCTAAATGATATGTAATATTTTGGCAAGATTCTGAATAAACCTTTTGTTTGTAACTTAGCGATTCGATAATTAAAAAATTGTAAAGGTTCAAAAATATTTTGAGATTTTTGCGACTTTGAGTTATATTATTATGTATTAAAGCATATTTTACTTCTCTATTATGCATATTTTTTATGTTAAAAAAATTATTAAAAGTGGTTCAGTGGTTTCAGAATTTACCAATTAAAAACTGACAAATAAATAAACAAATCAATATCTTTTTATAATACTAGTATTGATTTGTAATTTATATTCGTAATATCTAAGGGAAACGTTAAAACATGTCCTCAATATCTGGTCAAAACGAGCAAAAAATGAGAAGCAACAGTAATAAGCGCCACATGCGAGCCAGTTGCGCCCATATTACCAAACTTGCTGCACTCGCTCATATTCTTCGCCTGTAAAAACTTTAAAGTTTAACGGAATTGATGTCTTTAATACTTTGTTCATTATGAAATAATTAAAATCTAGTTTAGAAATAAACTTAAGAAGCACAAATCCGCTTCAAAACCTTTTAATAATTTTATTTTTCTCTAAGCCTTCGTATTGCTCTAAATTATTCATGACGCACATTTCACTACTGGATGCGATCAGGTGATAAAATAGGACAAATTACCATTTAATTTTAGTATTTGTCATAAGATAAATAACTATGTATTATTCTTAAAATTATTTCAAATTATTATAAGAGTATTTAATATCCAAAAAACAATATATATTACATTATGTTGGGATTTGTAGCCAGGTTCTATATGTAACTGTACTATACATTCTACTTGAGTAGCAAGTATGGAGCTCTACAAATTAACAACACTAAAGTTCTGTCTATGGCTTTTGTACTATAAATGAAATTAGTTGAGATAGATAACAAACTGATTCTTATGCATTCGAGGATAAAGACTATTTTAGATTGCAAGTATTGAGTAAGTGTGGTTCACCATACTTTTTAATGGGCTCGCAATAATATAGGTTTCCCTCGTTGCAAATTTTCCAGTGTTGTTTGAGAACTATACCATAAAGAATAAACAGTTCTTTATTCTTTTGTACATGAATAAAAAAAAGTATATTTTAAATATTTTCATGGTTTGTCACATTCTTCTGATTTCTAAAATCTTTTAATGATATTTTTTAAGGTAATGTATATTTAGGCAGAAAATTAATATATCTTAATATGTATAAATTGTATTCTGTATAAAAAATAATATTGTAATTTTATATAATGCACACTAGAAGTTTCTTGACGATTTCGTTTATTCTCGATGATTTCTAGATGGTTACTGTTTCACTACTAAGATTTGTAGCAGTATCATTTCTTATTATTAGTAGTTAACAATGGTCTCTACAGATCGTTTCTCTTCTTAATCTTATTATCTTTTTGTATTTATTTATTATTATAATTAAATAAACTATTATTACCATATTAATAAACTACTGAAGTGGCTCTCAATCCGCTTTTGCAGGAATACTCCAATCCTTTCGTTACTATATTGTGTACTTTTCTACCCAAACACATCTCCTTACCTCAAAGAACGCTTTAAGTTAATTTGTGATAACCATAAATGCCCTTAGGTCTGACTCAAATTTAACTCTCAAAAGTCCTTCTAAAACACTACTTACTTTCCTTTCTTCTCTGCTAAGCTGTTCGACTGGAACTCTCTTCCCCTTCCTATAAAACAAGCTAAATCTTTTTCATGTTTCAAAAGACACCCCCAGGCGTACTATACATTATTGATGTCTTTAGCATCTCTGCATATATATATATATGTATATAGGTGTATATGTGTGTGATATACGAGTATGTAATACTGTAACAATAATTTATTGACATATTAAAAGAACAAATCGTTCTTTACAAGTAAAATTACACAATACTATTAAAATAAATAAAGAGTTGATACGATACGATACGAAGAGACGTTGATAGCTATACTAGTATATACTCGTACTTTGATATAGTTGTCAGTTTTTCTGCCTTTTTTGAATTTTAAATAATATGTACAAAGTTATAAAATAAAAATGTAGAATACAATATTAAAAATTAAATAATAAATTAATCACTTCTAAGTTTATGTGCGTGTCTTTGTTTGCTTGTATATGTATATGTATTGTTTGTATATATATGTTAGTTTTTTATGCGTGGATGTGGATAAATGATAGTGGACAAGGTGTGGATAATTTTTTTTTGATGTGATAACGTCTTATAAATCGATGAACGCCGGCTGCACGCACGAAAAAGAATAAGTCATTGTCACGTTCCGCGAGCGAGAGCGCAAAACAAGCGATAGAGAGGCATTATCGGCCTGAGCGTTTGACTTGTGATGCATCTATCTCTCTTTCACTCCATCGGCAGATGCGTCCGAGTATAAGAGAAAAACTATTTGAATTAACGAATGCAAATAAATGTTAATTTATCGAAAAAAAAATAATAATTTTCAATTAACTCCTTCTTTGTATTATACAAAATAATGATAATAATTCAATTCAATTCATAAAAGTATGCAATTTTTCACAAATGTTTTCTTATGACGTTATCACGTAAAATTATCGTCCGTAAACCGACTTTTCAGAAACCAATTTTTTTAGAGTGAAATTTAGTTATGAAGAATATTCTTTGTTTCCACATAATCATCTATCAAGTTTTTAATCCAATTTCTTACCACATGTTTACATTTGTTTAAAGGTATTGAATAGATTATTATTAATTTTATTAACCTTATTGTATAAGTAGCTACTCATAATGTAGTATTGACGACGAGCAAAAGTCGTTCTAATCTATAAGAATCTATAAGAAGTTGTGTCGCAAAACCTATGTGCATAGCGATTAGGAATAGGCTTAAAAACAACACTTTGTACTTGCGGAGAATAATAACTAGAATGTAAAGTTATAATTGAGCACTCTCTATAGAATAAATCAGTACTGTACAGCTTTGGTTTCCAAAGCATAACTTTTAATAAGACTCTATGAGCACGTTCCAAAGGAAGCAAAGCATTTTTGCCAATGCCATCCCAAAGGACAATGCTGCGTAATGCTTTTTGCAAAAGCAGTTACTCTTTCGTAATTTAATCTTAATTTTTAATTTCTCATAATCTACAGAACTTCTGAGTTTTCGAAATATTGGACTTAAATTACGAATAAGGCTGGTTATGCTATCCATAGAAGTGTCCAGTTAAGGTGAAAGTTTACTATTAAACCCAGGTAATTAATATACGAAGCGTGTGTCAAGTTGTGACAATCACAAACACCTCGAAAATTACATGAATGTTGTATGGTGCATAATTATGGTGGCTTGAGTTGAATCCGCAGGTGAATGTTACGTGTTTTATCTTTTACTTACTTTCTGCATAATGTTTTACCTCATTCCAATCCCATCCATGAATTACAATTCTGCAACTTTTCGATACAAAGATTATTTACATATATTAGAAAAAGAGTTAAAAAAATGTATGTGTCTGTGTGTGTTTGTAGTATATGTATGTATGATGTGTGTGCGTATGTGTATGGACATTGTATTTTTTTTTAATATTTATATGTTTCCTGGTATGAATTTTACTTCGCGCACACTTTTTTATTTTCTTTCTACACTTTCCTAGCGCTTGTAATATGCCATGTCCTATACTCAAAGGTTGTCTGAAAAAGATCGCTCTTTTAGCGATAAGACCGCTTTTTACCCGACTGCGACAGAAGGAGGGTTATGTTTTTCGAGTGTATGTATGTATGTCCATTTCTTTGGCACGCCCTACAGCCCAAACGGCTGGACGATTTTTTGACATATGAGGTGTCGTTAGATTTGTCTAAATTGTAGTAGTGACATAGACTATATAACTTTTCAAAATGGCGCCCGCAAATGGGGGAATGAGGGGGGGGAGTTGAATTTTTTTTTCTTACTGTAGCAATATGGGTATCAAATGAAAGCTAGTAAATTGTTTTATTCTTTTTCGTTTATAATAAGAGTATTTTACGCTGTCGGGTTTTTGATTTTTTTTAATTAAGCATACTTGTTTATATCTTTCTTTATTTGTAATACTATTTGTTTCTGTTTCTTTGTGGTGTACAATAAAGAGTATTATTATTATACTATATTATATAACTACATCCATGGGGTCTAGTTGCCCGTGCCCTCTTTAAACATCTCGTATATTTATACTATGAACTAAATATCGACAGTCCTATCTTATTGTTAAAGATATAGCACATATTCATGACTATCAATGTAAATTAATTTGACCTGAGATTTAAGATTTTATATTAATTTATACAAAACTAGCAAACCCGGCGAACTCCGTTTCGCCACCAGATGGCTTCGTTTTTTTGTAACATTTCGTTTGGGGATTAAAAGATGAAGTAGTACATGCTATGTATCAGAGATGGCGCTGTATGTGAAAAATGATTTTCTCTGTTTTCCTGCTTTTCTGTTGAAATTTTTCCTGAATTTCGTTTGCTATAAAGCTCACGGAGCCCGAGACCTTTCCAACGAATGCAAAACCGTGGAAATCGGTTCGTGCGTTCTGGAATTATAGCGTCAGGAAGGAAAACCCGACTTATTTTTATATTATAGATTACAAACAGTCCAAATCGAAATCCTTATTTTCTCAGACTAGCTGTGCCAGCGGCGTCGTCCGCACTTGTACTTTAGTATGTAGTTGTGCAAGTTATTGAAGGTACTAACTGTGATCCGTAAAGTTCTATCGGCTATCTATTATTATAGTATCAGTCTTCAAACTGTTGTATTTTGCGTAAAAATTAATTGCAATCCGACATATTGATGGTTATCTTCTTATTTCGTTCACTGAATTTTGAATATGAATAATAATAATTATTAATTAAATTATATAAAAAACATTACTTACATAACGACATTATTATTTTTCGGGCCGCATGTACGAGTACATATCCAATCTTCTCTAAAGCTGTCATTCAAAATCCAAATTTCAAAATGTTACCTAACGATATACTTTATGATTTTCATGCTGCATTAATGATTGGTTTTAAACTTTTAACATACCTACTAACTTCACTTATTAATTTCGTGTTAAAACAAATAGATTGATAGACAGATAAAACAGACTGTTCTAAAAGTGAAGGAAGTGAATATAATTAATTTATTAGTGTTTTTAGACCGCTACAAAAATTTTGTTCTAAAAATTCTGATAAATAGTCATGTTTAATTTACATTTTTTTTAATAAATATGTACAGACATATCGTACAGATGCATTCAATACAAGACATTGATTTTATTATATTTTTACACCTCAAGGCGTTTATGCAACAGAGTATGCAACAGTTGAAAAATTGTTATCTCTTTCTGACAGAAAAAGACTAGACAAGAGGGTAAATTATTTTGTTAAAGACACACTTTATGGTATTGCGTAGATATAATAATAAATAGTAATAATAAACGTTTTACACTCACGCCACGCCCCCAACTAGGATATGAATCCTATGTCAGGGTTCCGGAAACACACAACACACAAGCACAAACGCCCAGACTATGACAAATATCTGTATGCCCTATACAAATATTTGTCATGTACGGGGATCGAACCCGTGACCGCTAGCGCATCACGTCATCAGTCAATTACTGTGACCGCTGCGCTAAACCGTCGGCGTCGTCCCGTACGTATAATATAATAGTATGAAATGAGTTTATTAAGTTACGCAATGCTTGGGACATTCGGGAAGCCCTTGCCATTGTCAATGCTCTGGTAACCGTGAGATCTAAGATGAAATACTTCTTCTTCTTATAGTGCCTCTCCAACTAGTAAAGGTTGGCTATCAGCTTTTTACTGTCTTCTTTATTTATAGCTCTGCGAAATAACTCAGCGGCGCTGGCTATTCCGGTCCACTCTCGGATGTTTCGTAACCACGACTTCTTTCTTCTGCCAACCCTCCTCTTTCCAGCGACCTTTCCCATCATGGCAAGTTGCAACAGACTGTATCGCTGATGTCGAAGAACATGCAATACTATATACGAGTAAATATAATTGTTATAATCGAACCTCGGAGACTAAACAACGCTAAATATAATTCAAAATACCTAGAAATGATAATAAATTATCAAGAGACGAATCACGTCTCTACTTTTACATATTTTAACATTTTGATTAACTAATTTGCCAATCTATTCTAATATTAAAAAAGGAATGTTTTTTTTTGTAACCGGTAATTTTTGCAACTATTGAAATTATTGAATAATTGATTTTAAATTTTTTAACCCTTAGTAAGTTACATAGGTTACAAGGATTCAAGCTACAAATCATACGTCTACGTTTAAATAGCCGTAAATGTCTATGCAGGTTAAACTGAATGGCTTCTAGTCGTTTATTAATTTTGACTAAAGGCTACGTGTCATTTAAATTTTGCTTTCATTTTCCTGAAAACGTAAGAGTAAAATGATTAGTGTCCGGATTCGTTTGTTTTATGATAATGCTAAAATTATCATCTTGTGCCGAGATTAATTTATTCAGGAATGATTGAGTTTTATCGATATTATGTCGTTATTTAAAATAATGTGTCATGTTATATATCAAGTTTTCCAAAACTGATATTTATTTATTTAGTCTTTATTGCACAACACAATATTAAATTGTACAAAAAGCGGGCTTAATGCTAAAAGCAATCTCTATACCAGCCAACATTTTTTTTTAGGATGTACAAGAGCGGACGTTTGTAGGTGTCGTAATCCGAAATTGATAAAATTCGTTTACAAGAAAGGCGTTAGTAACAATCATTATATTAAATACACGAGTAATTAATACATATACTAAACATACATACGTACGTATGTACGTTACACACATACACATACATACATACATAAATACATACAGAATATTTAACAAGCTGACATTGTATAAGCACAAAAGAGCAATATAAAATAAGAGGATTATATAATAAGAGCATTTTCTATATTTATTACAGATTTTTGTAAAAATCTAGCGTAATAGTTAAAAATACGTTATATCCATTATATATTATATTCACACTTTAATTATTGATTGTGATAAGTAGGTACGTATAACATAAGGTATGGCAATTTAAATTACAAAAAAAAAACATTATAAATTATTTCATTAAAGTTATTTTAGACAATATAAAGGTTAAGCAAAATAAACATACGTATTATGTATATCGTTTAAATAACATTTTATATCCTAAGCAAACAACCATTTACCATTCTAATTAAATTTTCATGTGAACATAATTAGGCTCGCTATAATAGTTCCTCTGCCTCACTGCCCAAAGGGTACGTAATATATCTTTCTTAGACTATGAAAGGCATTTGTACTGGCGCGCCGTACTGCGTAGACTCTGGCTGCTTTCCCAATTTTCCGCCGCCGGAGTGTCTGCCAAGCTTAGTGAAGTCTCCCCGCTTTTGTAAGGAGTTCCGAGGAAGCAGGTCACCGCACTTTTTCTCAACTCGAGACGAGACGGCGGCGGATAATACCGTTTTTCGATTGCGTTGAGTTCGTTGAACGCTAGCTATCGATTTTATATTCATGTCATGAATGTTTTTGACAGTATGTAAAACTATATTATTATAAAATTAAAATCTCTTATTACTCGATAAGAATGTACGGCAATTTTAATGATATTTGAGTATATTTAAATATTTCTTGATCTTTGTGTCATTTATATTACAATCTTTCTCTTAATATAAGTACATATAATTTGTATAGTTTGTAATAGAGATAAACCAATCCATCATTTTGAAATTGGCGCTGAATTCTCAACTTGCAAGTAATGGCCATTAGAACGGTGATGTTAATAGCTATCAACTTCTATGGTTGTTTCGTGATGCTTTTACGGGTTAGGTACTTATTTCATATCGCTTTTATCGATGACGTCAAACGATGAAGGACAAATACTCGAACAGCGAGTCGATTTTACCAGAAAATCGATAAATTATTCATACATCAGAAACACAACTTCGTTTATCACACTTGAAATTGACAAGGTTTTACCATCACTTTTTACATTTTATCTATTTTACCACATAAATTAATTTAAATCGAAAAATAATGATTAATTAATAAAATATATTTATTACAGAAATTTTACAATATTGTACATATTTACAATTCATTAATAATGATTAATTATAGAAATTTTTATTTACATTTTATCGCTTTATTATATTCGCATGAATACCTAATTATGAACTTTAAGTACTAGTAATATTTTTATATCATAAAAACGAGTAATTAAAACAGTTTTATTATACGACGATTAATTATTTTACGTAAATAATTTGTAATATAAATCTTGACCGACATCAACTTACAAACTAATGTACCTTTTTTTTTTTTTTTTTTTTTTTTTTTTTTTTTTTTTTTTTTTTTTTTTTTTTTTTTTTTTTGTGACGCAGGGGAATCCATTTACGGATGATATCCAGGACGCCCGGGTCGGCAATCCTAGACCTATGTCGGACTCAGCACTTTGGGAGTGCAATACCGTACTAAACCCCTGCGGGAGCCTTCAGCCGCTTTAATTTGGAGGGTCCCGGATCTGCAGGCAACAGGATCCCTCCAGCGACAGGCTGGCCTCAGCGAAAAGGCCAGACTTCTCCTCCATGGGGACTGTCCGGCTCACCTCTGAACAGTCCCGACGACGCCGTGTCTAGCAGGACCGGGTTCCCATCCCGGCCCGACACGGGCACAAGGGCGTTACTGGAGGCGCATTAAGTAGCGCCTCCTACGCACCCCCATTCGTCGCCCGCGGATGGAGGCCACGTCGGCGGCCTCCTCTCTCCTCCGCTCGTCGGCCTCCTTCTGGGACATTACTGTCTCGCAGAAGGAGACCATCGCCTTCCAGGACTCGTCGTCGCCGAGCATCGCGGTGATGATGCTCGGGAGCGACAAGTCCCCTCCGAGGACCGACGTCCGACCTTGACGCAGCGCCGCCCATCTCGGGCACACCTCGAGGGTGTGCTGGGCAGAGTCCACCGCCGCGCCACAATCGTGACATTCAGTCGTCGGCTCCCTCTGGGCCGTCCGGCACAGGTAGTCACCAAAGCAACCGTGCCCGGTGAGAACCTGCGTCAGACGGAAGGTGAGGGGCTTGCGTTTTCGACGCATCCACCGCTCAAGGACCGGGCGAATGGCAGCCGTTACGCGTGTGCCGTACGGCTGCACCGCCAGGTCCTCCCCCCACCTCCGCATAAGCGCTTCCTGCCCTATCCGACGCACCCGTAGGATTCCGTCCAACGTAGGGTTCTCACCAAGAGCCCTCCTACCCGAGACGTAAGAGTAGGTCTCGGCAAGAACCTCCGCCACGAGTTCCCACGGGGGGTCGCCGGCTAGAGCAGTAGCTGCAGCCCACGATACCGTACGGTACCCCCGGATCACCCTCACCGCGATGATCCTCTGCGCAGAGCGCAGCGCAGCCTTATTCCTCGCAGTGAGGCGATCCGCCCAAACCGGGGCGCCGTACGTCGCCATACTCCGGCAGACACCAGAGTACAGCTGCCTGCAGGCGGCGCTGGGTCCTCCGAGGTTCGTGAGGAGTCTGCCCAGTGCACTCGCCACCTTTACGACCTTCGGTCCCACCATGGAGAAGTGTGGGCCGAAGGTCCACCCTCCGTCTAGGATGAGCCCCAGATATTTGATTTGGGAGCTCATCCTGACCCTCCCCTCTCCGATCTGCAGGGTAGCCCCCGGTGGGGGTCCCTTGCGTCCGGTCCCGCGGAAGAGGAGGGCTTCGGTCTTATCAATTCTGACACGAAGCCCTAAACTCCTTATGCGGCTGATCACGAGGTCGACTCCGACCTCGGCCAGCCGCGCCGCCTTCTTGAAGTCACGTCCCTGGGAGTAAACGAGGGTATCATCTGCATAACAGATGACACCCATTCCGGGGAGAAGACGGCCTCGCAGGACCCAGTCGTACCCGATGTCCCACAGTATCGGACCCAGAACTGATCCCTGCGGGACACCGCAGCCGACTCGCCGCCACTCCACGGACCCCGACCGGTTCTCGAGGCCTACCCTCCGATCGGAGAGGTACGCCTCCAACAGCCTCCTTAGATACGGAGGCACTCCGAAATATTTTAGTGCCTCCCGTATCACCGTGTGCGGCAGACTATTGAAGGCGTTCGCGATGTCTAACGACACCGCGACCACCACCTCCCTCCTGTGTTCCGCCTCACCCGTCACCGCCCGCAGGCGTTTGAGGGCGTCGACGGTCGACCGACGTGCTCGGAACCCGAACTGAAATTCTGACAGTCCAGGTCCCGAGCCCTCCTCCAGGTACTGAACGAGCCGGGAGGCCACTATCTTCTCCAAAGCCTTCCCGGCTTCGTTCAGCAGCACCACCGGTCGCACCGCCGAAGCCGAATCCGGAGTCCGCCCTGCCTTAGGGAGTAGGCAGAGCCGACCCTCCTTCCAGGCCTCCGGGAACTGGCCAGACCGCAGGCAGCGGTCAAACAGCTCCCGGAGACTGTCGCCGAGGTGCCCGAGAGCAATCGCGAGGACTCTCCCGTGCACCCCATCTGGACCCGGCGACCTTTTCTTACTCTGGAGGCGGGTAATCACCGCCTCCATTTCAGCATCTGTGACGGGTGGCGGAACACCCTCCTCCTCGTCCGGCGTCTGCCGAGCCATTCTGGGGGGCACGAAGCCCTCGGGTTCATCAGGGAATAGTTCCCCGACGATCCTCCTCAGTTGGTCCGGCTGGAGCGTTTCGCTGATGGGGGCCGACTGGGCACGGAGCTTGTTCCGCGCCCAATTATACGGTCGGCCCCAGGGGTCTCTCTCCAGACCCCCAACTAACTCCAGCCAGGCCTCCTCCTTGGCTCGGCATATGGCCTGACGCAGGATCTTCGTTTTCTCCACGTAGATTCTGCGCAGCCTGTCGTCCCTGTCCACGTCCTGGGGGCGTCGCCGCCTGCTCCGGGTATACTGTCTCCTGGCCCCGTTACAGGCGGCCCGGAGACCAGCTATCTCGGTCGACCACCAGTAGAGCGCCCGCCGCGGGGGTGGACGCTTCGCGGGTGGCATAGCCGCTCTGCAGGCAGCAGTAAATGTGTCACCGAGCCGGCTAGCCGCCTCATCCACCTCAAACTCCGACAGCGGCGGGAGACTCCAGCGTCCGACGATTGCAGCCTCCTCTGCCAGTTCCCGGTTGAGCTTGGAGAGTGCCCAACGCGGAAACTGAATTCGCCCTCTGGACAACGTTGACGAGGACGACGACGCCGGACGGACGAGAGCTGGAGACACCTCGAACCTTATGTAGCGATGGTCCGAGAGAGTCTCCACCTCCGTCTCCACCCTCCATCCCTCCACTCTGCGCGCGATGGCCGGCGTGGCAAAGGTGACGTCCACCACGGAACCTCCCGACCAGCGCACGCACGTCTGTACTGCCCCCACATTGAGTAGGGACAGTCCGGCAGCTAGCGCCCACTCCTCCACCTCCCTCCCTTTTGGGTTCGTAACCGGGTTACCCCAAGCCGTGGACTTGGCGTTGAGGTCGCCGGCCACGAACACCTGGAGGGGGGCTAGCTGCCCCGCCAGCGGCCCCAGAACGTCGAGAAACCGTTCCAGGGCCGCCAGGTTACGGTTCGGGGAGAAGTAGACTCCAACGAAAGCCACCTCTCCCCGAACCGCCGCCACGTACCCGCGGCCCGACCGGGGGCCGACTCCAGGCCTCACCACGATCGCTACCGAGTCATCGGTGTCCCCCGCCCAGTGTGGGCTAGGGGGCACGGCGTATGGTTCGGCAACGATCGCAACGTCAATACTCCATTCCGCCATGGACTGCAGGAAAAGGTCCTGGGCCCCGGCGGAATGGTTGGCGTTCGCCTGGAGGACGCTGAGATGCCCAGGCATCACTCGGTCATCTCAGCGTTTGCTGCCTCCACTCGGTTCCCCCCTTGGGACGATTGCGGGGGGAACTTCCCGCGGGTTGATGGGGGCTTGCATGACATGCCCCCCATCACGTGGCCCGCCGGCCTACCGGCGTCCGCACATACCGCGCAATGAGCGGCGGCCGAACACCCGGCGGCTTTGTGGCCAGCCTGACCGCAGCGATAGCACAGTGTGCTGCGGTCAGTGCCAGCTGGGCACGCGGCACCGACGTGCCCTAGTCCCAGGCACCGGAAGCAGTGCCTGGGGCGCGCCTGCAGGAGGTGGACGACGACCTTGCTCCACCCCACCGCTATACTCCCGGCCTGCAGCAGCTTTTTCCCTGCCGCCGCCGGGAGTTCAATGTGGGCTGTCCCCGAGCCCATTTGCCCCACGCGGATGTTCCTAACGTGGACTTGACCCGGGGAACAGCCCCCCTCCTTCGCCACCGCGGTGGCCAGGCGCTCCGCGGTGACCGCGTCGCTCAGGCCTGAGATTCTCATTTCCGCCTTCTTCTCAGGCCTGAGCACCTCCGCCTCATCGGCTAATACCTCTCTCAGGCGAGCGGCGAGGGCATCAGCTTTCTCCACGCTCGTGGAGCCGGGCACCTCGATGAGGCGCGCCCCGGTCGCTGACTGGCGGATCCGGAGCGGGTCGATTCCCAGCTCCTTTAGGTCGATACTGCTCTCGGCCTTGAGCAGAGTCGACCCGTACGTGGCCCCCCTGGCCACTGCCTCCGGCCGTAACTTTACTATTACGGCCGCTGAGCGGGGGAGAGCCAACTTAGGCTTCGGGGCCTCCTTCTTGGCCGGTGGCGCTGAAGCCGCCGGTTTTTGAGTGCCCGTTTTCTTCGCCGGCGGCGCTGAGGTCGTCTGCTTTTTCTTTGACGCCGTTTTGCGGCGGACGACCTCAGTCCAACTTGCCACCGGCTCCACCTGAGTTTCGGCCACTTGGGGGGCCGCTTCCTTTGAGGTGGAGGGGCCAAACGGGGTCCACTCCACCTCCTTCCCCTTTCCCTTCCCCTTCCTCTTGCCCTTCCCCTTTCCTTTGCTAGATGCTTGGGGAAGGGCGGGGAACTCCTCCGAGCCCGCCTGAGGAACGTCACTCGTCCTAGAGGCCACCGTCCCTCTGCCCTTTTCCGCAAGTGCGGCCCTTGTGGCACGCGCCAGCGGTGCACTGTCCCCAGCCAGAGGAGGGCGGCAAGGAGGGGCAGCCGGGAGCTGGAAAGCCGCCAGGCGGCCTTCAACTACATCGCCGACCATATGTGCGATCTCCTTCATAAAGTCGGCACTTCCCGTCGAGGATTCAGCCGCCTTTTTGCGGCTATCCTCGAAGTCCCTCCTGTACGACCGGACCTCCTCCCGGACCAGCTGCAACTCGCGCGCGAGGCGTCTGTTGTCGGCCCTCAGTCGGCGGACCTCGTCAGACTCGGTGCGGGCCACCAGGGACACCAGCACCTCCCTGATGGACCCGGCGGCCCTGCTTATTTTAGAGGCGTAACCTCCCTTGAGGTTCACCGACTTACCGGTCAGGCCGAGGATCAGATTTAGGTTGGCTTCTGACGCCACCATCAGCTCCTCGGCCCCCCGCCTGTCAACATCCTCGATCTCGATGGGAGTTTCCTCAGCATTGCTCCCCACATCCTTCTGCTTACTAAAAGCCCTTCTTTGGAGGACCGCTTCGAGGCCCTCTTCGCGATCCCGCTCCACGCGCTCCCGCAGTGCCGCTCTCGCGCTGGTAAGCGTGTGCGCTTTGCCTCTTTTAGCCGCCGAGCGGAACTTACCTTTCGCGGTCACTCCCGCCTCCGTCTCCGTGGCGGAGTATTCCGACCCCCCAGAGTACAGTCGTTTCCTCCCTAAGTCCGTCTCGGACAGTGAGGTTAAGGAGATGTCCTCCAAGACCTCCATCTCTCCTTCTGGTTGGCCCTGAGAAGGGCCTTTGGATTGGCCCTGAGAAGGGCCTTTGGATTGGCCCTGAGAAGGGCCTTTGGGTTGGCCCTGAGAAGGGCCTTTGGGTTGGCCCTGAGAAGGGCCTTTGGTTTGGCCCTGAGAAGGGCCTTTGGTAACTCCTCCTATGCTCTCGCGTATAGGAAGCATGACAACTCAGTAAATTCGCACAGAAAAAACAACTTAAACACCCAAGTACAGTTTATCGCGTTCGGTCACCTGCCTGCCACCTGCGTTACCGGGGTCAGGTCAGGGTCCAGGGGAGACGACGTGGACGTAGCAATAAACACTTGGGGACTCCCCCACAAACTAATGTACCTTAAACTAACTCTTAACAAAATCGAATTTTGGGATAAAAAGTATCCATTGTCCTAGCTCATAGTATGAACTCGAAACGTGTCCAGTTTGCTAAGATATAGACAGACAGATATAAATTGTATGTCTGTCCTCCCCAAAAAAAAATCGAACATATATATATTGTTTATTGTAAGTCAAACAACTCGATCAATTCGATCGAATAGCCAAACTTATTTGTAGATGAGATTCTAACGAACAGTTTTTTTCAACAACATACAATAATTGCAATAAATATTATAATATACGACCCGAAATAAAACAATTTATGAATTTGTTGTATTATTTATTAAATTTTAGTTTAAATTATAAATAAGTATAAAATAAATAATTAATAAATAAGTAAATATATAGAAAAATTTAAAGGAGCGCGGCACGAGTGGGATTTTTAAAAATAATAAAAATAAAATTTAAAATTATTTTATTTCAACTAGTGAGATGGCCGAAAAGAATTGCATGCTCTGATCAGCTAACGTTACAACTTAAAAACATTACGGTAAGAAATCCAAACTTAATGTTTTTAAGTTTCCACGCCAAGAGGGTGATTTGTGTTCCCACTTACAATACCATAAGAGTCGAATTTACTGAGAACTCAAAGAAATCCATTAGTCAAGCCATTTGAGCCTACATTCCAATGTTTTTGTGAATTACCACTACTATATATATAAAGTATATATATATATATATATATATATATATATATATATACCTATATATATATATATATATATATATATATATATATATATATATATATATATATATATATATATATATATATATATATATATAATCCAGACAATTTGAATCCAGACAATGAGCAGCTACAACATGTCGAGCGGGGGTGAGTCGGATGCCTTGTCACGGCGGCTGCGTGAGGCTGAGCGGGCGCGTGCCGACGCGGAGCGAGCACACGCAGATGCGCTGGCGCAGCTGCGGACCGCACAGCGGTCGCCGCACGACTCGCACAACGTCGAGCAGCTACAGTCGCGAGTACGCGAGTTGGAGAAGAAGGTAATTTTAAAATATAATACTTTTTTTTAACATTTCATAAGCATCAGATCAGCTTACAACTAAAGAAAAACAAAAATTGTCAATATATTGTCAAGAACGAATAATAAATGAGACATCTCTTTCTATTTTAATGATTTTACTGATTTACTGTTAATAGTAATAAAACGTTAGCTGTAGGTATTAATGTGAAAGTTTCGGTTATTTCGGTTATTCCAGTCATTATTTTTAGAATTTATACTACAACATAATAGGATACTAAGTAATTAGTATTTTTTCTGAATCCAAGGCTGCATTGGAAACAGTTCGTTGTGAGGAGTTACAGCTAGAATTGTCGTCGGCGATGCGTGCCCGTGGCACTTCAACTACTGCGACCTGGTCTACGCCAGTTACTCAGCCCGCCTCTGAGATAGAACGTATCATGGCAAAGATAGAACAAGACAATCGAATATTGGCTGAGTTGGAACATTCGAGATCCACTACACATGGTAAGAATGATTATAACATTTAAAATGAATTATAAAAAAATGTATTTTATATTGTAAATGAAGAAGAATAGCGACTATCTGTTACTTTTTTGCATAGGAATTCAACAAAGTGGATCTAATCAGGCACTGGGAGAATTTCACTCACCAACGCCGTCGCCTTTGCCTCATTCGTATACTAGCGCGACAGGCCATGTAGTCCTGTGTCAGAGCAACACCATGCCTACTCTTTCTTCACTCCATGCCACCTCACAGTTCACTGCCCCTAGTTCCAACTCTGTAGCTTACTCTATGAGTACGCACAATCATTCCTACTCAAACCCTGTACCTGCTTCCTTTGGTTTGTCTAATGCTCATCAAGTAACGTTTACAAACCCCGTTACTGCTCCTCTCGTAAACAATATCAGTCAAATTTCCAGTACTCTGGCTGGTCTACAGTCAAATCTTCAAAATATGACGGGGAATGTATCCGCTATGTGTTTGGGAGCCACGTTAGTCGGTCCATCCATCACTGGAACTATGGCCGGAACGGGACTTTCCAGTTGTTTAAATAACCCACCAACTAGTTTATCTGGAGGATTAACGAGTACCCTTGCTGGCATACAAAGCCATATACCAAGTGCTCTAGGAAACACCTTATCTAATATAACGGGAGGAACACAAATTGGAGGTCTCAATACAAGTTTAACAGGGACAAATGCGTATGGAACTGGTGTTGGAACTTATACGAACCCTCTTTTATCAAGTGGCTTGGGAACAAATACTATGAATATTAAACTTAAACCCATCGATGAAATCGATCTCGGCTTAAGCAGATATGGAGCAAGTAATCCACCTATAGTTAGAGCTGCAACACCTGTAACGCCACATCAACCTACCTGGAACTTAGGATTAGATAGCCAATTTGGAACTGATAGAATAGGAAATTTAGACACATTTCTTCATGACCGAGGACCGAGAGCTATAAGACTTTTACCAAATAATATGTTGGATGTAGACGGTATGTTATTTATTATAAATGCCATATAAATACTTTAAAATTATTAGTATTATATTTCTATTGTTTTTAAATTTTAGTACGAAATACTCATTATATGAATGGCGGTGCACCAACTGAACCACAAGTTGACATGTTGGATATACCAGGAAAAGGTCGTTGCTGCGTTTACATCGCTAGGTTTTCATACGAACCACCAGAGTACGTTATTTTTGCCTATTAAAATTATATGAATTTTTTATAGATTTATTAATAAAATATTTTCTTAGTGTTGAAAATACGGAAGGAGAGTTATCCATCTGCGCTGGCGATTATTTGCTCGTATGGGGTCCACCCGATCCAAACGCAACTATGCTTGATGCTGAATTGCTAGATGGAAGACGTGGTCTAGTACCCGCTAATTTTGTTCAACGCCTGGTTGGAGATGATCTTTTAGAGTTTCACCAGGTAATTAATAAGACATAGGTAACGTATTTAATGTATATTTACGGTTGAATTCGAAGTATGGCAGTTAAATACATTTTCTTAAACCAAAAAAAAAAAAAACACAAGACCATGTTTAGATATTAAAACATTTTCTTAAATATATTTCCGCTGAAAGGTGTAAATTTATTATCCCTTCAATCGTAATATATACATACGGAGTTCAATTTCGAAATTGTAATAAGAGCTCTTATTTCATATTTATTGCATCATTAGGCCGTCGTAGCTACTTTACGTGATGCTGATGAAACTGCAACCACAGCTATAAGTGATTTATCCCTTAGTAGAGATGTGGCACGCCTTAGTGAAATGGCAGACATTAGTGAAGGGCCTGAAGATGATGATAATGGTAAGATAGTGTTTTCATTAAAACGAAATTAGTTTAACACTTTATTCTATAAAAATTTAGAGTATTTTTACGTATTTAGCCTAATATACTTACATAAATTCCACTTAAACCCACAGTAGTACCTAGAGCCTGTTACAGTCATACCCTATTCAAAATGTTATAATGTTTAGTATTTTATTCTATAAAGTTACAGATTTTTTTACTACCAAGACATTTAAACGTTTGCATGCTAACACATTCATGTAATATAATACAGCACTAATAATTAGGTGCTTACTAAATTATAAATAGTGAATGCATAACAAAATATCTGCTTGAGCAGAATTTATGTCGAATCAATCATTTTGTTTTATAACGTAGACATAGAAATCTATACAAATCCTTTATCCTTTCCTAACTGCCCCATCCTATAACATCGGGTTTCGCTGCACGCTTCTTGGCATATCACACGCACTTCGCCTGCTTGGCTAACTCCTACTCGCGATCAACCCTCGGACCTGAACAGCCGAGCTGTTTTTCTCGTCGCTAGTGCCTGCACCGCGCCAGCTCACCCTCGAGAGACAGCTCAACAAATCGGTGCTGATCGGTTGGACGGCGCCAGAAGGAGTTCAACAAGCAAACATTGAAAGTTACCATGTCTACGTCGATGGCGTCTTGAAAACAACGGTCAAAGCAACGGAACGCACACGTGCTTTGGTTGAAGGCGTAGATGCTAATCGAGTGAGTTAATACTTTTAGAATTTTTTACATGTAACATATGATCGTAATTATTTATATTTTAGGTATTGTATAATTTTATACTTTTTATTCATTAATATTACGTTTACTTTTTACTGTTTTTCTTAATTACTTTTTCGAAATTGAAAATTATTATGTTTATAGGATATATAACCTAATATACATTTACTACATTGACTACTACAATTTACTACATTGAGTGTTATTATTTCCAAAGCCACATCGAATTAGCGTACGTTCAGTAACAGCTACAAGGCGTACGTCCAGGGACGCTGCGTGCACTATGGTAATAGGAAGAGACACAGGAAATATGGGACCTACCTGTGTGAGAGCTAGCGGAGTTACCTGCTCTCAAGCTGTAATTTCATGGTTACCAGCTAATTCTAACCATCAACATGTTGTCTGTGTCAATAATGTTGAAGTAAGATATTTTCTATTTTTAAACAATATTAAAATAATGTAAACTTTATTTTAAATTAACAATTTTGTCTGAAAAATCTTTTAGGTTCGAACTGTAAAACCAGGTGTTTATCGACATACAATAACTGGCCTGTCACCAAGCACACAGTATCGAGTAACAGTTAGAGCTAAGCACTTAAGGGCGGGTCCCCCTGGAGTCCCTATTGAAGAGGCTCCTGGCGCTTATACAGACTTCAGAACTTTACCTAAAGGCCTGCCCGATCCACCAAATGAAATAATGGTATATAAATTATTTTTGTTTCATTCAGCATGAAACGACTTAAGCATGCTTTCGTAAATTTCTTCCACTTCACACTCACGTCCTGCTCGTCGTAATATGAAAATACTACCCTATCTCTTATTATAATAAGCTCTTACTTATTTTCTTTGATATGAATTATAATGACCTAAAACTTGAAATAGTTATGTAAATAATAATATATTATAAAACTGCTTTCCAATATAAGAAGTAATCAACGTTTTAGCAAACGCACTTAAAGAATGCTTTTCAACGCTCACAAAGTGTGTGGTTAAATCCTAACATTAACGATTCCACAAGTCATACACACCCCGATTCCTTCAAGTAATATATCACAACCTCAAAGCACGCGGCACCATGGAAAATTTCGAGGAAGTCGCGTCAATCGCAACCATTAATCCAGCGCCAGGACAAATTTTTTTTGACTTCGCTCACGTTGTTGGTAGCTTAGTGTTCCCTTTGTTATGTCGATCCTCCCTCGATGTGGCTTAATAGTATATATAAATACATTGTCATAAACCAATTGGCCTTACAAAAATAGCTGGATTGTTGGTGGTGATTGGTGCGGTGTCGCAGGTGGAAGCTGGACCTCAGGACGGCACCCTACTTGTGACGTGGCAACCGGTGCTTCGGCCTCCCGCTTCTGGGCCTGTCACTGGATATGCAGTGTACGCCGACGGGAAGAAGGTGACTGATGTCGATTCTCCGACCGGTGATCATGCTCTCATCGACATTGGCAAATTGATCGGCCTCAATCCAAAATGCGTCACAGTGAGTACTGTAAGGCTTAGACTGGCTACTTGAGCGCTGTGTTGTTATTGAACACCCATATATTATTTTAGTCAACGGCACAAGGCGTTATGCGCTAATTATTTTTATTTGACGATTAAAGCTTAAAAAGAATTGGAATCAGCCATTTAGGTATTATGAATTGCAGGTACGAACCAAATCGCGGGACAGCCAGTCGGGTGACAGTGCACCGACTCCTATACCTCCTGCTGTACTTCGAGGGGTTGCCTCGAGAGTCCCTCGTGGACCGGGCCCTGCTACCACTCATCCCACAGCTGGCTATCGAGGACAACGCCCTCAGCCTTACCAACAACATCAACAAGTAATAGAACACGATGAAAATCTTTCGGATAAGGAAATATTTCCAACGGGCAATCGTCATGATCCACAAACGACTCAGGTGAAAATTAATTTAAAACTTCTCTTCTTTATTCATTTTGTACATAATTTTATAAAATATTTTTACCAAAATGTAAAACAAAATCATACCCTAAGTCTTGATTATCAAATGAAGTACTAATAAATTTTCAGCTTTAAATAATATTTCCTATATAAATTATAACGCTTCGTCTATGAAAAGTATTTACTTTATGAACAGAATGATGATGTCAATTTTATGTTACTTATTATTTTGTCATTAAATTGTGTATAGTGTTGGCACAGCACTTTGTGTATATTTAGTTCGCATTTCAGTGTCGTATAATATTGTGTGTAAATTCGAACATCATTTGGCCAGTATTTATATCATTTTTTATAACATGTAAAAAAGCTTTATTCTTTTATTTTTTTATTCAGTCTTTCCATTAATGTTTTCTTAGTTATCTTTATTAAGATCAATGTCATGTGCTCTACATACGTAATAAGCTATTTGTAAAAGTTTCATTAACAGCTCACTAGACGGATATTATTTGATTTTAGTACTAATCGTAATAACAGATACTGGAAAATGTAACGTTCAGAACAAATAGCTTTTCGCGTAAAATCAGTGTTGCAAACTGCACTCTTTATACATACTATCTCCTGTGGTTCTGTCGCTGGCATCTTCTAAATGTCGAGTAGTTTTCTCTGCCAAACGGTTCAAACACAACCACTCGCGCATATTAAGATTACTACATGTCTTTAGCTATGCACTCGGCTCGAGCGTTCAAAATTAAATGCATTCTGCTTGCGACTAGATTTGTAGTCTCCATAGTGCTATTGGCCGATACCTAACAGTGCACGACACCGTACAGAAACCTGAATACTTAGAACAAATAAAGAGCTTGTACTTTGTGACACAGACAGATCTCATCAAGCTCATTATGTTAACGTGCCACGTAACGTATGACTTACCTCTCTCTCTCTCTCACATAACTCTTATACACCTTTCCGTAGCCTACGAGCGGATTCGGCACAGGTCTCCTAAAGAGTATATTCGACAAAATAACCCCTTCGGTAAGGAATTTTAACACGTCTTTTATATACTTTTATTTCTTTTAACATCTTCTTGACACGTTTTGTTTAGAATTTAAAGAATTTTATTTTGGAAGTGTTTTATTTATGTTATTAGTTTTATTTATTTATTTTTACACAGTGTGCTCGTATTTAATAGCATTGTTATATGCGTATTTAATTACGTAGACAATTTATAATCCATACATAAAACAATATTTTTAAGTATGCTTCTGTACATATAAAAGTAGACAAATACAATATTTAACTGTAGAGGAAAAGTACTTAGCTATCTTTAATGCATATTCATTTATTGAAGAAATAAATAAAATGTTTCATATGTTTAGTACGTTATATATACATATATACATGTCATAGCTAATTAGATTTGGAAAGTTATCGTCTAGAGACTTGATATAAAAATGCTAAAACCTTGTGAAATTGGTCTTTAAAATATGTAAATGTATTTTATGATTTATTATTTCATAGAGGATAATTGATTCAGGACAGCAACATTTTACTGAAAAACATACCAGATCGTTTTGTTGACTAACTATGACACTGATCATAAACCGACTAGTATCATAAAGTATAAAACCATTTACACTTCATTCATCAGTCATATACAGACATATATTATAATACGTAAAATCGAACATTCATTCATCAAGATTACGTCTAAAGTTCGGAATCAAGGGAACGCTTTCATGTCTTTTTTTCACTTCGGCTTCAAAACGCGGCTTCACTTGCTCTACATTTCTCGCATTCATACTGAAATAGATTTTTATATCCTTCTACTACATGGTTATATTGTTGTCCGCTTATCTGATTAGTTCATGCTTCAGCGGTTAATGGTACAAATAATAATAATCATCCGTTCAATCTCGATCACTGTCATTTTCATGATCATGTATTGTTATCAATGAAATGTTGAATGACCCTGTGGTACCTATCAGCAATCGGGGATACCGGCCATCGAAATCACTAAAGAGGGAGCTGTGGAGGCCACTAGCGAGGACGAGGAGGCATCGCGTCGCCGCCCGCAGGTCTGCGATCTCTCCTAGCTGTCATCGATGTGCTCTTCATGTGCTACCACTATTCACTTTGCTCTCTTCTCTTTCAATTTTATGCGGAACTTCCGAAACACATGTTTTCACTTTTCGATGTTCTGTGTTATTATCTTCACTTCCTCGATGTTCTACACACTAGACAGGTTCACATTCGACACTATCCAGGTCTTGTGACACGTAAATTTATCGCCCAACTGTTAGGTAGAAGACAGATTCCCCACAGAGCACTCGATACAGAATCATACCATCTGAGCATGCGCAGCGTGTTTGTATGTCTACTCCTGCATGCGGTCTTGGCTTCGACTCAGTACTCCTCTCACTGACTCTGTACTCTGTTGAAACGAGAATTTTATTAAACAGTATATATAAACATTTGAATTCAAAAATTATCAGATTTTGTTAATGTGCATCCTAAGCTATGAACTCTGGGAAATTTTGTGATGTCGATGATATATGGTTTCAAATGTAAGTGCTGCACGCTAGCTTTCGTTATGCATGGGGATTCAATAGAGTTTCAGCGGAATGTTATTTAAAATAAAGGTTAAGTATTTGTTGCTTATGATTGCATATGCCAAATTTTATATGGCTGTAAAGCTTAATAAATTGCTATGGGCTTTGATATGGAAAATCTAACCTTATTAATGTCTTGGTACGTACGGACGTCAGCAGCAGCCGTCCCAACCTGCACAAGCGTCGCAGCAGCCTTCGGGTCAGCAGTACCCGAATACACAAGCCTACCATGGCACGCAGCAACCCCCCTATCCACAGGGCGGCCAGTTTCAAAGTAACCAGCCCAACCAATACGCCAGTCAGCCACAGCAGTATCAGAACCCTCCGCCTAGAAATCATCACGAAAGAGGACGCCCACCTAATCCTCATCAGGTTTAAATTTTTATATGAAACTTTTATGCATTATTTATTAAAAAAGTGAATTAAAAGTAAATGAGTTTATTTGTATGCCTAAAAGAAATAAATTAAAAGTACTACAATTTTCACAATATAACTATTATTGTATTTTACTCAGTTCATATATAAATGTTCGAACTGGTTTATTTAATTCATTTCTGTTTTCTTACAGCAAGCTCAACAAATGTCACAAGGTCCTAATCAACAATATGGTCCACGACCGGGGCCACCAATAGGCCCTAGAGGTCCACCGCCAGGCCAGCGTCAACAGCAGGGGCATCCACAATCAAAAAGATGTCGATACTTCGTAGCATTGTTTGACTATGATCCAGCTACAATGAGTCCTAATCCAGAGAGTTGTGATGAAGAATTACCATTCAGCGATGGAGACACAATAAAGGTATTTTTTTGATTTATAGCACCAAAAAAGCAATTTTCCATGTGATTGCCGGTATATTAGAATAGGGCGAACCCTTCCTGTGCCAAAGGTGTCATAAAATACGACTAAGGTTAAGGCAACTAAGTAAACTAAAAAACTGGATTACACCAGCGCAGTCTCCTAGAAGAGTATGAGTGCCTCTCTTAAAAGAAAAGCGCATAAGACCGCTACTTGGGGGGCGCCGGGGTTCGTCTGAGGCGTGCGCTGCACGTGGCAGCATTCGGGCCGCCAGCAACCTCCGCCGAACGATACTACCACCTAGGTCGGTGTATACACCATCCCTACCACTTGACTTGGCATTGACAGAGTCTCAAGAGACTCAGCATTGGGCGCCCGCCACTGGTGGACACTGATGAGATGGACATTCAAAATGAACGAGAATGTCATGCGTACATATTATAGGGCTATGGGAGGGAAAACCACATGGACTGGCTACCGGGCATAGCCATATACGGGGTACCATTGAGGTAGCTAACAGACTGTCACCTCCGTATTTGAATGGCAGTCTAGGCTTGGATGATATGGGGGAGTCAAAATCCAGGAACCTGGATGCACTACTACTAAATGTCGCAACGTACCATCCTGGAAGAATAGATTATAATGACGTATCAGCCTTACCAGGCCCCGTATTGACAGTCTAGAAAGCTTAAGGTCGGACAACACAAGACCAAGGATTGTACGCTAGTTAGTTTACAGCCTTCAATGGGCTAAGCTTTAGGCTTGAGCAGCCTTACATAACTGAAAAATTGACGGAGCGCATCGACAGTCTAAAACAAAGAATCGCAGCATCTGGGACATGTACTCGTAGGTACTATGAGAGAATTGAGCGGTTCCGATACAATTGTCTTTTCGTGAGTGATCAGAAAAGATTCTACAGGAAGTTAGAGAACCCGCCGCCATGCTTTGCTTCCCAAAAATCGAGTACGGCTAACCTTGTTGCCTTTTGGCAGAATCTTACCGGTACCTGGGCATGTCACAATGCATAGGAGTGCAGGAAGCGGATATGAAATGGGCGACCGTTTTGATCTAGTGGTGAAAGTAGCCGCCAACGCCGGCGGTCGCGAGTTCGATTTCCGCTCAGAGCACATATTTGTATTCATATAAATATTTGTCTCCGGTCTGGGTGAATGTCCTAGTAGGTCTCCCAACCCTGTCTCGGAGAGCACGTAAAGCTGGTGGTATCGGTTGTTACCATACACATCTGATAACGATCGTTACGCATGGTAAGGAAATTATCTGCCAACCCGCAGTGGAGCAGCATGGTGGATTAACCTCCCACCCTTCTTCTATATGCAGGAGAGGCCTTGACGTTTACAGGCTGATCAGTTCAGTTCAGTTTCCAAAACAACAACTAATTCGAGCGACATATCTTCTTAAGACGTTGCTTAAAACAAGCTTGAGTTGGAGTTTTTCTTGTGAAAAGTGGGAGAGAGTTCCACAAGCAGACAGCTTTAATATTGAAGGAACGAGAGTAGAAGAAAGTGGCATGATAAAGAGTTTTCAGTAGTAAATTGAAGTTCGATCATTACTTAAGATCAATATCTTAAGTAACGATTTAACTTCAATTTACTTAATTATCCTCTCAATGAAAGGCATCAGAATAAAAAAGTACACAGTAGAATAGTAAAAGTAGGTATATCTGCGAAAGCAAATTGGGAACCACTTGAGTTTGTTTTGAAATTCGGAAACATGGTCATATTTGCGAAGACCAAATATTAACCACTGTGTGCAGAGATAATGAAAGCACTCAAGCCTATTTAGTTGCTACTCTTTAAAATACAGAAAACATGTATCTGCATAGTCAAGAATTAGTAAAACGAGTGATTGTGCTAACGCAATTTTAGTAGTCAAAGAAAGAAAATATTGAATTCGACGAAGTAAACCGATGGCTGCATACAGCTTCCAACTCAGCTCATTTAAATGAGGTGTCCAAGAGAAATACAGATCAAAAATTATTCGTAGATTTTTTACGATGTCTCTGTAGTTCAGTATTGTTATTCAGTAAGATTAACTTTAAACTCATATGAGTATCTCCATTTATAAAAATTGTTCAAGTCATATTTAAGAAGATTTATACTTGTGGTTAAATCAGCCAGCTTAGAATAGGAGTATATTTGGAGATCATCTGCAAACAGGTGATAGAGAGAAGATAATTATGTTTTTAGCTATCGAATTGATAAATAATGAAAATAGACGAGGAGACAACATGTTGCCTTATGGTACGCCAGCAATTATGTTAGATCAGTTTGAGTAAGTATCTTGAATTTGCAACCGCTGTCGACGCAAATACAAGTAACTGTAAAACCAACCAATTACTGGTGGAGATATATTAAAGGAACGAAGAACAGACAGTAATAAGTCAATGTCCCACAGTGTTAAAGGAATTATTACTAACGTCTAGTAAAGCCGATACAGTAAGCCTTTGATTGTCCATTGCATGTAAAATGTCGTTTGATTTTTTGACGAGTACTGTTACTGTGGTATAACCCTTACGGAATTCGATTAAGATATGCATTTAAGAAATTGTTCGAGGAATAATAATATATCGAATATTATTCTTTAAATTATAGATTAACAAATTTAAATAAGTTACTGCTTCGTTTTCTGCATTCTAATTTTTTTTCATCTACATTCTGAGGAGGCGACCTTAATCAAATATATTTTGATATACTTTTTATTGTTATAGGTTTGGGGAGACAAAGACGCTGATGGTTTCTACTGGGGAGAGTGCCGCGGTCGGCGTGGCTATGTACCCCATAACATGGTTGTGGAAGTATCAGAACAGGAAGCCACTGGGCAAGCTACGGCGAAGCCTCGGGATAGATGGACGGATGCATATGCCAATCAACCCGTTCGACGAATGGTTGCTCTTTATGACTACGACCCGCAGGAGCTAAGTCCAAATGTCGATGCTGACGTGAGTGTTTCATACAAAAATATGTAATAACTGCTGCACTATATATTGTTTGCTATAAATATACTTTGTGTAACATTAGTATTAAAATTGTTATGAATTTTAGGCGGAGCTAAGCTTTCAAACGGGTCAAATTATTCACGTTTATGGCGATATGGATGATGATGGATTCTATATGGCAGAAATCGATGGTATGAGAGGTTTGGTGCCCAGTAATTTCCTCACGGAAGCCAATGACCAGTATGGGCCAGCGGGACAAGCCAGTCAAGGTAGGATGGTTATAATCAATCTTTCTTATTTATATTTAATTGTTACCATGCAACAAGTTATTTATCGTCATTTATCACTTTATGAATGCTACAATAAGATTAACCATTGAAAATAATTTTGGTAAAAGGATTTTTTTTAAATAATATAACGCGACGGTATTTTATGAATATCAGAATAGTATTAAGTATAGCTGTGCTTAAGAACTTTTCAACTTCAATACAGGTGTTGGAGCAGGTGGTGGTAGAACAGCAATGGCAGGAACAAGTGTTTCAGGGGGAGGCCAAGGTCGCGGCCGGGGTGTTCCGACTGGACCCGGAGCTCGAGGACCTCCCCCTCCACCACGAGACAACGTTGCCCCTGCATCAAGAAATCATCATCGAAAAGCAGGTACGATTTACCATACTTTTGTGTAATGTATTGTGTAGAGCCGCGAACGGCTTTTCAATATTCGCTGTCATAGTTACTCTCCCTGTTAGATAAAAATAATAATAAGATCAATTAGGTAAGTTCAGCTGACGATCAGGGTTGATTCTGATCACTAAGAGCTTTGAGTGTTTCATGTTTGCACCTTGGACTTGCTGTGTGACTACTGAAAAACGCTCGCTATTTTGCTCTGGTAACTTCTATCATTTTCTCTGTACACGGTTTTACGATTGCTACAGGACTCGCTTTGCGAGTTTCAATATTTGTCGAAATATGCATTGTTAATAAAAAAAAAACGATTTTTGTCGATCAGTGGTAATCTAAAATCATTAATAAACTTTATGAAATGACCTGACACTTTTACAGCGCTGAAATCAAACAAATATTTAAAATGCGAGTCCGGTTGCAATCCACGGAGCACAAAGACTCTTGGTGTACACTTTGCTGAAAAACACTATCTTGGATTACACAGTCACAAACATCGAAGTTATACACGTGAAAACTTAATGTTACAACGAAACACAAAAAATAGAGAATAAAACGAAGTTTTTATTTTCAGCAATATATTAAGGGCAACTTTATTTTTGTTCGCATTATCTTTCTAACTGTCTATTCTCTTTTTATTTTATCACAATTTCCCTATTGTTTATAAAATAGCTGTCACATTAGCTCACGCAAGGTAGGCTGGTCAAATACACGCAACATAGCATTGCACAGAGCCCACGATGTGCGTGAAGTGTGATCCAAGATTCAAGTGGTTGTCTGTGGTCACTATATATGTTGTGTGTATTGTCTGTTTGCTAGATGCCTGCCCTCTTCCCCCTTCTCAGTTAGACCACAACACATGCGCCAGTAATCCAGAACAGGCGAATTCTCAGGTAAAAATGTTACCGTTTATACAGTTTGACCCCACAACAATACTTTCAGGTTATGCAATGATGCTAGTCATTTTCTTTAGTTCGACCACCACTTCATACTTTTAGATTTGATTTCCACTGTTTTCATTTTCCTCTGTTATTTTCTTCTTTTTTATTTTTATGTTGCGTTTCATCCACGCCCAGTGTATAGCGAAAGGGTGAATTGTCCGGAACTATTTTTCGTCAAAACTTATGAATGAATCATTGAGGTTTTTATACACATTAGATTTCATTTCATACTGGACCATATCATACAGAACTAGAACAAAACAACACTGGCGTATACTTCACGTACATCATATATAGCATTACGCATTCACTATGTCAATAAGTCTCTGAAGCCTGTGAATGTGGTCCACAACTAGACGATTACAGTTATGATAATCAATGTAAATCTAAACGATATTCAGTTATGCACTTGTAAACTTATTGAAACTATGAAGTCGTGAAAGTAATCGTTTAGCAAATACCCTTTTTTTATTTACAAGTTTATCTAAAGCATGGTGTTTTGCAATACTGTATATGATTCCACTTCGCTCCTTGCTATAGAATTAAAAAAAAAAAGTATTATACTAATTTTTAATTATAAAATTCGAGCAATTGAAAATTGTCTACTATTTTTTTTTTCAAAACTGCTTTCGTATATTGTAATGCATGACTAATATTGTATATGATTGTATTTTGTAAGTTTCATAGTTTGGTGCATGAAATTACAACATTTATATCTAACGGGATTCCTATACTTTTCTAAGTATTTAAATTTTACGAAACGACTTCTTCTAGATACTCTTTCTGAACAATAGGATGACTTGATGGTTTTTGAGACATACCCCATATTGAACTGTAGTAATATAGATGTGCGAATTAGTCAAATTCGCTAGATATCATTATATTGCATTAAAACCAGGCCTTAACGATGCTAGTTTCATTCGAAGCAATTCAGATTCATAGCTCATTTGAAGAGTTCACCCCTACAATTAAATCATAACTTCATGGTATTTCTATATGTTGAGTGCAGCAGCAGCAGCAGCAGCAGCAGAGGGGGAGAGGCGCGGCGAGCGCTCAGCAAGCGAGCACGATCGCGCGCACGAGCGCTGGTAATGTGAGCACGCCCACCGTGCAGTCCCCGGGCTCCGCGGGCGCACTCACCGCCATGCCGCCGATAGGCACCACCACGGCCGTCAGCACCTCGCCCGCCCGCCGCGGCGCGCCCGCCGTCGTACCGGCGCCGACCGCGCAACCCACGTCACAAGCTCAACCGCCGACTTCGCAACAAAATCTCATGCAAAAGTTTTCCGAGATGACCGCACCCGGCGGGGACATCCTCAGTAAGGGCAAGGAGCTCATCTTCATGAAGTTCGGTCTCGGCGGAAAATAATGTCGGCGTTATGGCCTCTAGGGCCTTCATGTGCGTGAATGTAACATTAATTTTTTTATATATCGCCTCCAGAACGAAGGGTTCTACTGCTGTTTTCTGCCCGGCTAAAATTTATCACGGCCGAGCTGTATATCGAATTTTTCTACTTTAAGCCATTCGGTTTATCCTTACCCGACCTAATATAAGATATGTTGTAAATAATTAAAAATTATAATTCAATAAACGCACAGTTTAGTGAATATTCAGATATTTAGTGGTCTCGATAGTACGCACGGTTGAAAATTAAACACATGAAATTATAGTGTTATATGTAATGTTTTCTATCTTTCAAATCTGTTCCCGTCTGTTAGGTTAGTTTTTAGGTAAATTCAGTGTATCGTGGAGGATAATTTTTATTCCGACTTGGATAATTTATACTCCGAACTTTAATTTATAAACAGGTTAAACTACAGGAAGATGTTACTTTAACATGTACTAGAAACATTCGCCGATTATTATGTATGAAATTATTCTCCACCAAATTATAGCATTTTGTTTCGTAAACGAGTACGAAATATCTTATTTGATGTTAATATCTATATATGTTATCTGACTGTTAATTATTAAGTACATACTTCAACTCGGTTGAATTGCAACTATTTTCTGTATTATGTTATCAATCGCTAGACGTCGTCTTATTAAATAAATTAGACAATTCATATTTGAAACACAATTGTGTAGGTTTCAAGAGCGATATTTTTTACATTAGTAAAAATCGATTGCGCCGTATTTTGTGGTAGGTACACGTATTCGAAGCTGCAACCGTCCTTGCAGAACAGATGAAACCGATCATCAGTCGAGACTTGGCAATAATTAACTTGAGAAAGTGATTAAGATTACCTGTTTCAAATGTTTATGATAATGTTATACATTGAATTACAAATTTTACATATATTTTAAAACCTTAAAATAACATCGATGTTACACTATATTCAATGTTCACGATACAGTAAGTTGTGTTACTAAAAATATAATTGTCATTATATGTACATCTTAATGTAATGTATCTAGGTCTTGTAAGATTTACAGTTCAACAACCATTATGTTAACTAATAATAATAGGAATCTTTCTGTAAGTATCTTATTGAAATGATACGCTACGTGCAACTTCCCTCTCTAAAAAATAAATATTCTGTGATAGTAGACGTGATACCATCTTTTTCATTATAATATAATTAAAATAAAATAATTGCGTCATTTTATCACATAGATTTGGATATATATTTGCAATGTTTCTCAACAAAAAATAAATAAATAAAATAATAATAATACGGTTGGCACGGAAGAATTAAAATTAAAAGAAATCAAAAATTAAATGGTGTCACTTTTTGATGACATTAATTAATGTTGTTAATGTTTTTACTTCTATACACATATTTATGTTAGTAATAATCATATTTTATGCTTTTGTCTGTTACACAAAAGCTAAACCTGAGTAATTAATGAAGTGATGTTCATTGGATTTTGATACTATATATATATATATATATATATATATATATATATAGTATATATATATATAGTATATATATAGTATATATACTATATATATAGTATACTTACGAATAACGAATTAAATTTTTTGTCAAATTACGCATTAAAAAAGTACGTTAAATCGATATTATATGCATTCACACTTCAAATTATCGCATACTATCTTCGTAAATGGCCTTTTAAAGAGTCAAAGCCGATACTTTGTTGTATATAGTTATCGATCCTTTCCTAAAATTAACAGGTGTACTCTGATTAAATATAAAATTTTCAAGTACTTTTAAAACATAATTAAATTAAAATTATCGGTTTTATTTGGTTGAATATTCTTTTATCGTTCCTATATAAACTATTATATTCTATCATTGTGACAGAATAGTAATAAAACCTTTTCCTATTGCAGACGCAATCTCACTTTAAATATTATAATCTGTTATTGATTCATCCTGAAAAAAAGGGTTTTCATATCAATGGACTCTACAAAAGTTTTTATCAAAAATTGGTATAAAAATGTTACTAAAACATTTAAAATCTTTAAACTGTCTCAGATCACGAACATCAAAAAAAAAAAACTTTATGTATTTGTATATATTGTTCGGTAAGGTTGCTTGAACTGTAGGCTATTTCGATGCTCACTTCGTACAAGGGATTCTCTATTAAGTCCTTATTATCGCTTTGTATCTAACCAATGACATTATCGAGTATTTAAATCTCTTCACGTATAAATAAATCCAGAGTTAGCTTGCGATTCTTAGTGATAACAATTCATAATATATTAAAACATGTTTAGCCGTGCTGTTTAGTCCACAATATTGTAAAGGCGGTTTCGCTGTGCAAATGTTGCGGTTGAGACCTTTGTCTATTCTAATAGCAAACATAATTTTTATAATAATTCAGAACGTTTTGTAATTGTTTTTAATTTACATATTTAGAAAGAAAAAAAACATACAAAAAAAAAAGATACTGTAGCTGATTTATGCATGTCTTTTTAATAAAAATATAATATAGTTAAAAGGGTTTTTTAAATTTTCTTTTATAAAATAAGTTTTCACGATATTGAGATGGTTGCATATCGAAACCGCCGCACTCGGGTGCGTTAAGCGGTTGTATATATAATCGTGCGCGACAAATACCTTAGCTAAGCTCCAGGCTACATATCTACCTATAAATGTACGACCTGCTATTAATCGAGGTTTTTCTATTAATAATTATTCTAGTGTTACATCTAACAGCGTTCAAAGTTGTTCACTTGTTTATGGGTAATTCCATGTCAAATCGACAAATTTTTTACCTGACCCCCTTTGATTTCGCTGAAAATTTTCTATCTTTTTCTACCCCCCGAAAGTTATTTTTCAGAATTTTTTCAAATTTTTTTTCCCGACTGAAAAAATGTTATGAATTTTTGAAAAAAACCGCTCTTTTATTTTTAAATTGCCAGAACTTTTTCAAAAATTGACCGTTTGGGAACTTTTTTTTTTCAAAATTTTTGTTTTTAAATGTAGTTTTCGAGAAAAAATATGAAAAAATTCTCAGAATCCCAGATATATGAAATATTTTAGTTTTTTTGAAAAAACCTTAATTTTCTCCAAGTCCGACCGTTTTTATTTTTTTTATTTTTTGCTCTAAAAATACTTCAACTAATTCTGCAATGATCCCCGTTAAACAAAAGATGTGACGACAATCGCTTCTATTTTTTTTTTCTTGATTATAAAAAAAAATTGTTGAATTTTTGCTGATTTTATATAACTTTGTTATGAAATTTTTTTTATTTCCTCGTGAAACCTCAAAAGTTGAAAAATAAAATTTTATTGGAGAATTTCAAGTGATTATCGTCCAAGAAATTGTTATTTTTTTTCAAAAAAGAAAAAAAAAGGACTTTTCATACTAGGTAATAATAAAATAATAGGTACTTTATTTAGCAATAGTAAGTCTACGTGACACGATGAACACAACGGCTATGTAATTATTCTGAAAACATAACCTCCATATTATTTAAATGAAATTTAGATGATATCTTATTTACCGACAATCGATAGCTCTTAAATTATCACATTGTATCAACTGGAGGTAACTTTAAACCCATTGTATTTTTGAAGTTGTCATATTTCAGTACCAAAAAAAAAAAACGTCCATAAGAGTAAAAAAATAACGTCAATGAGAGAATTTTTTTTTTTTTTTAAAATAACAATTTCTTGGACGATAATCACTTGAAATTCTCCAATAAAATTTTATTTTTCAACTTTTGAGGTTTCACGAGGAAATAAAAAAAATTTCATAACAAAGTTATATAAAATCAGCAAAAATTCAACAATTTTTTTTTATAATCAAGAAAAAAAAATAGAAGCGATTGTCGTCACATCTTTTGTTTAACGGGGATCATTGCAGAATTAGTTGAAGTATTTTTAGAGCAAAAAATAAAAAAAATAAAAACGGTCGGACTTTGAGAAAATTAAGGTTTTTTCAAAAAAACTAAAATATTTCATATATCTGGGATTCTGAGAATTTTTTCATATTTTTTCTCGAAAACTACATTTAAAAACAAAAATTTTGAAAAAAAAAAGTTCCCAAACGGTCAATTTTTGAAAAAGTTCTGACAATTTAAAAATAAAAGAGCGGTTTTTTTCAAAAATTCATAACATTTTTTCAGTCGGGAAAAAAAATTTGAAAAAATTCTGAAAAATAACTTTCGGGGGGTAGAAAAAGATAGAAAATTTTCAGCGAAATCAAAGGGGGTCAGGTAAAAAATTTGTCGATTTGACATGGAATTACCCTTATACATTGTTATAAATCTGTATCCATATCTTTTATCACATGTACCTACGTGTATGGTTATTTATACGATATGATATAATATAATTATTGTATATTAATCGTGCAATCATGAATGCATAATTTAATATGAAGAGTTGTATATTAATTATAATTAACGATGAATTATGGCAATCTATAATAAATAAACCTTTAAACAATGTACCAAATACGCTGCGACATAATAAATGATACAAATGCCGCTTCTTTATTTATTGTATTTATTTACTGTTTTCCCTTATTTAACTTTATCGAAATATTTCGAATTTAATTATATTTTTAAAGTGGAGTAAGTATGCTCGTTACGGACACAGAAACGCGTATATTTGTGTATCATCATTACTATCATCACATCAGCCATTGAATGTTCACTGATGTACCGCTACTGAGCTCTATAACGACCGGTTCGAAGTATACTCCATCCAATGGCTTCTGGCGACTCTCCTCAAGTCGTCTGTCCATTTCGCGGACGGCCGTCCGACGCTGCGCTATGTGGTCTCCACTCGAGAACTTTTCTGCTTCATAGGCCGTCAGTTCTATAAGCTACATATGTGTTCCGTCTACTACCACTTCATACTCGTCAACAACTTCGAGAGTAGAATTTCCAACTGATATCGTGGTGGGTACGACATGGGCATTCGATATGATTTTCGTCTTGTCTTCTTTCTTCATTTTAATATTCACCTGTTGGGAAACTACATCGAGGTCACCGAGCAATATTTTGAGGTCTTCCAGAGATTCTGCCATGAGCACGATATCGTCAGTAAATCGATAATGAGTGATATCCTCGTCGTTTATATTGATACCGAATGCATTCCAATCCAGGACTTGAAAGCGTCTTGTAAATATTTAAAGTAAATATTGAGTTTTAAAGTATAGTGTATTAGATGTATGATGCCTATTTTTTTGTAAATTTCCTCGTTGAAGCTACGCAGATCTTGATAATCCTGGTATGATAATACAATATTATTAATTTATTATCATATTTCCGCAAAATTTTTTATAGGTTCCACCATCGGACAACTCGACGTGGGCAGGGGTTCCATCCATACGTGGTCGACATCCCTCCGGTTCGTACCTCGCGGTTCGCATCATCTTTCATTATTAGAACTGCAAAGGAATGGAATTCTCTTCCTGCGTCACTGTTTCCCGATGCGTATAACCTAGGGATTTTTAAGGCAAGAGTGAACAGGCATTATTTGAGTTTGCATGCTTCACCTTAGACTTCATCGTTGTTTACCATCAGACAAGATTGAGGTCAAACGCACTCAAATTTCGAATAAAAAAAAAAAAAAAGGTACAAGACTTCATACTTAATAGGGGATCGGACAAATTTTCAGAAAGTGTTTTAAATTAATCTTTATGAAAAAATAAAACTTTATTTTTTTTTATAGCCGTTTAGGTACTCAAAATCATGTTTTAATATTGTCTGTTTAAAAATCCCGCCAAAACGCCACGCTATATCATCTGAGAGCGCGTGACGTCATCTGGGGTTATAACAAAACAGCTGCATGAGCATAAGTTCACGAGAAGTTTTGTTTCGTGGAGTAGATTTTTTATTTGTTCTTCTGGAACGCAAAAAATATCGTTGCTGTGCAGTACCTCAATGTACGAACACATCAAAAAGTACTCCAAATAAAATATTCATTTGATGTGCCACGAAAAGCAGATAAACGAAAAAAATGGTTAGACTTAGCGAGTAGAAAATGCAACCAAATTAATTACAGCAATTTACTTTTGTGAAGATCATTTTGACGTAAATATACATTAATTTGTAGTAATAATTTGTAGTAATTATACTACAAATAAATAGAATTAAATGTGCTTAAATTAATTTTTGGTAAATTTAAATTTTAATATTTTTTAAATATGTTTAACATACACATACGGTCGTCTGTCCCTAAGGTAGGCAACTTAATGCCTGCGTTTTAGGTAACAGCCGACTGATAAGTATAAATTTTTTTTTAAATAAATATACATATAAATCATACATAACATACATAATACACCCAGACTCGGGGTGGGAATCGAACCCACAACCCTGGAACAGAAAACAGAGCCACTGCCAACTGCGCCACGGGCCAGTCAAATATATATTGTTTTCTCTCTATGGTCAACTACTATTATAGATTTTTCTTTTTGTATATTTTTTTTGTAACACAAAAGAATGTGATGACAGTACACAACAGAAATGTTGACAGTATTCTACTTGTGACGACCGTTCTGGTGTAGTGGTGCGAGTAGTCGCCTTAACACCCCGCGCCGGCGGTCGCGGGTTCGAATCCCGCTCGGGACAGATATTTGTATTTATACAAATATTTGTTTCCGGTCTGGGTGTATGTCCTTGTGGTTCTCCCCACCGTGTCTCGGAGAGCACGTAAAGCCGCCGGTCCCGGTTGTTATCATATACACCTGATAGCGATCGTTACTCATAGTAGTATATTATTCGCTAACCTACAATGGAGCGGCGTGGTGGATTAAGCTCCAAACCTTCGTCTATATGGAGAAGAGGCCTTCGCTCAGCAGGGTGGTTTACAGGCTAGTACAGTACAGTAGGTACAATACATATATTGTGTAATATTAGAGCTTATTTTTCAAGGAGGTATTTTTTCAAGTACCTAGGTATTTATGGTAAATAATATATTATTATATAGTTATACTAGTTACAGATGTTTTCACATTTCGGAATTCAGTGTCACAAAAGTCTGAATTACTTGCAAAGAAATTGCAAATCAGAAACGTAGGTATTCACTCTGGGAAGATTTCGATAATCGGCTTTCGTAAATCCTGTTTTCATTATAAAAAACTGGTTAAATACCACGTGACAGCTTTTAAATCGATTACCGTTTCCTAATTTATCAGTAATCTTTTAGCAACTTTTATAATTTCAACAAAATTATGGAAATAACTGAGTAAACTAAGTACATAGTACCCATGCAGTCAATGATTAGCTACAGATGACGTCACACACTGTGATTGGCGTTTCGGTACAGTTTAAAAATATTGAAAATAACAACATTTTATTTCTTCATTTAAAAATATTTTAATGAATTATATTAAATTATTATTATATAAATAATCTTTAAACAGTATATTTATTTTATCTAAGCACATTTTAGATTTTAATCTGATTACTGTCCGATCCCCGGATAAGGATAATACCTTATAAATGTACATATTATTTACTAGCTGCTGCCCGCGATGTCGTCTGCGTGAACGCTATTTGATTACACGTTGTTACAGAATGCGTTGAAGAAATAAATGTTCACTGCTCGTTCCCCGTAGTTGATAGCGTGATAATATGTAGCTTATATTATGTTGACCCGACTTCTTAATAATATTCGTGCCAAATTTGAAGTAAATCCATGCAGTACTTTTTAGTTTATCCCGGACATACATACAGACAGACAAACAGACAAAAATTCTAAAAACTATATTTTTGGCTTCGGTATCGATCGTAGATCACAACCCAAGTATTCTTTTAAAAAAATATTCAATGTACAGTTTTGACTTTCCTACCATTTTATTATATGTATAGATTCTGTGCGTGGATATGTCACTGCATTACTCCTTAAGAGTGGAAACAATATTGATGAAGTTTTAGTATATGTAGCTGAATGATTTAGATTCATTAATGGATACAATAGGAATAGATGGCGCTGAAAGTGGCATCCAAGATTTTGTTTTGGCTGGACAACTTCTGTCTGATCCGCTAGTATTAGAAACAACCTTATTAAATTTTAATAGCAAATGTTGTAGTAAAATAGATAATTTTGTTTGAATATAACTGTCTCATTAGGTACACACAATTAGGTAAAATTATTTAACGTTAATATTAATTTTCGCCTGTTAACGTTACAAGACTGCTTGTATAATAATGCAATGTATGCACATGGCTTATAGTTGCAAAGCATCTGATATGCTTAAATTGGGTATCAGGTCGTATACATAACAGTTAATATATGTATAATTATATAACAAACATATATGTATATGAAACCCATTCTTATAATTTTATCCATTCTTAATATAAGGGTGGTCAAAAAGTCGTGGATCAAACGAAACAGGGAGATAGAGGAGGTAATTTCCAACAAAAAATCTTTCTACACCATGGCCATAACTTCATTGCACGAAAAGTTATGAATATTTTTGTTTTTTCAATGAAACTACCGACTTTTTTAACAATTTAATCAATAAAAAAATAAATTGATTTTGTATGTGATATTGATGATGTAATGTGATGTTATAGAGTGGTTTCATTCTTATTTATTTGGGCGTCAACAACGTATCTCTGTTGGAGATCGTTATTCCTCGTACTGCCGTCTCAGTGCTGGTGTTCCCCAGGGTAGTGTGCTCTCCCCACTTTTGTTCTCCATCTTCATAAATACTGTCACCGAACTTCTTACCGTTTCCTTTCACCTTTACGCTGATGACCTGCAGATTTATTTAACGACCCCTGTTGAGAACATTACAGAAGCCATAGAGACATTAAACACTAACTTGAATACCATTAACACCTGGAGTCAGTCTTTCGGTTTGTCTGTCAACGCTAGCAAGTCACAGCTCTCAATCATAGGAACATCTAAGCAGCTGTCTAAAATTAACTATACGAATCTACCGAATGTCATGTTCAACGGGACTGTTCTATGCTATTCCAGCGTCGTCAAGGATCTGGGTGTCATTGTTGACAGTTCCCTTTCGTGGCGTCCTCAAATCGCTGAGATAAGTAAAAGGATTTTTGCTACCTTCCATTCGCTAAAAAGATGGAAGAATTTTTTACCCATTAAGACCAAGGTATCGCTCGTAAACAGTTTAATGCTTCCGATATTGGACTACGCAGACGCATGTTATCCGGATTTATCGGAAGAGTTAACTAATAAACTAGACCGCTTACAAAATCTCTGCATTAGATTTATATTTGGACTTAGAAAATTCGATCATGTCTCGCAGTACCGTTCAAAGCTCGGATGGCTCCCAATAAAGCATCGTCGTAACCTCCATGCCGTAACTCTCCTTTATTCCATTCTTTTCCGTCCCTCCTCTCCGCTGTATCTTAAAGAACGATTTTCTTTTCTTGGTAACCCTACTCTTCACCTAAACCTTCGCTCTCTAGATGACAACAAGTTAAGTATACCAATTTGTAACACGAACTCTTATTATGATTCTTTTTCGGTAAAGGCTGTAAGATTGTGGAATGCACTTCCAGTTAGAATTCGTCAATCCCCTACTATAGCTGTCTTCAAAAATCGTGTTAAGAAGTTTTACACTACTTTGACTTAACTGCCGCTATTACTCTCCTAAGCCACTAGTATGTGGGTATATTAAGCATCTTGCGTTATTTATTGGTGTTATTATTATTTATAAATTTACACTGTTTATATTGTGTATAATGCATATGTGTTTATGTATGTATGTATGTATGTATGTATGTATGTGTGTATATGTGTATGTATGTATTTATGTATGTATGTATATATGTTTGTATGAATGTATGTATGTTTATGTATAGATATGGATTATAATTAAATTGGAATTATATTGGAATATAATTACATACTGTTATGTTGCACATGCCCGTTTCACTGCAAGCTTCTTTCTGATGGGTAGTCTGGAAGAGATCACTATTTAGTGATAAGACCGCCCATTGCACGCTCTGTAGTTAGTTGTTAAGCTTTCCTTTTGTGTAATTTTGTATGTAATTGTGTGCAATAAAGTTATTTATTATTATTATTATTATGATTAAAAACAATAAAACAAAAAGTGTTTTACTATGACTCGATAATGTATCAATACTACAAAAATTGTATTGCAGCTCTTGGTACCAATTTTAACGAGCAATGAAATTTTTTCCGTAAAATTTGAAGCGTTACAAAAAATTACTTCTCACTTTAAGAGCATCCTGTGAAAAAAAAATGTATTACGGAAAAGTGTCCCTGCATTAATTTTTTTTTTTTTTTGCTAATTTAATGCTGATTCAAATGAGGTACAACACTTTACTGTTTGACCTTTAGTTTTGGTTTTATGGTCGTTTTTTCATATCAAAGTGCAAATTTCATTAAATTTGCCTTATTCAAAATAATTTATTAGTTTATCATAAACGGTTAGTTTTTTGTACGTTGGAATGCTATAACTGTTCTGTTCTTGTCACATTTAGGATTTATGAAATGGACAGACACTCTTTCGCTACGGATTGGTTAGATAAGCGGAAGATGGCTGCTGCGAGGAGAGCATACACCCAACGGGAGTATGCAGAAATGCATTATTTTTATGGCTTTTGTGAAGGCCATACTCGAGCTGCTGCCAGAAAATATCGAGAACGCTACCCTAACTGAGACATTTCCCGGACTACAGGGTCTTTATGCGCGTGCATAATGTGTAAATGGGGGGAACCTTACCCGGTGAGCATGTGCGAGAACAGGTAGACCATTGGTACGATTTGACAATGAAGAGCAAATACTGAGACAGTTAAGACTAGACCCTGGTATTAGCTAACGCCAAATATCAGGAAATCTCGGGATTCCACGGTCGACGGTGTACCTTATCATTAAAAGAAATAAATATCAAGCTTACCACGTGCAAATAGTGCATGCTTTGCTGCCCGCTGACTGTGAACCTTGAGTGAGATTTTGCAGAGAGATGCTTAGACGAAACAGAGAGGATCCGAAATTCTTCAACATAGTGTTATGGACTGATGAGTCAAATTTTAGAAGAATGGGGGTTTTTTACATCCACAATTTAAACTTCTACTCCAGTGTGAAACCCACATTTCATCAAAAATGATAGATTCTAGCATCTGTTTGGTATAAACATGTGGGCTAGAACAATTGACCAGCAGTTTGTGCTACATGAAATGCCACCAAGGCTGAATGGTGCTCTGTATTTGAATTTTTCACAAAATAATTTGAATCAAATACTCAACGAAACTGAGATTTTTCAGAAATGTGGCTGCAACAAGACGGCACCCGGCCTCATTTTTTCAGTTCAAGACATTTGAACGAGCGGTTCCCTAAATGTGACAAGAACAGAACAGTTATAGCATTCCAACGTATAAAAAACTAACCGCTTATGATAAACTAATAAATTATTTTGAATAAGGCTAATTTAATGAAATTTGCACTCTGATATGAAAAAACGACCATAAAACCAAAACTAAAGGTCAAACAGTAAAGTGTTGTACCTCATTTGAATCAGCATTAAATTAGCAAAAAAATTTAATGCAGGGACACTTTTCCGTATCCGATCCTTTTCCTTGTTTTATTGTTTTTAATCAATTTAATTTTTTATTGATTAAATTATTAAAAAAGTCGGTAGTTTCATTGAAAAAACAAAAATATTCATAACTTTTCGTGCAATGAAGTTATGACCATGGTGTTGAAAGATTTTTTGTTGGAAATTACCTCTTCTATCTCCCTGTTTCGTTTGATCCACGACTTTTTGACCATTCTGTATATATTTTTAAATCTTATTGTGTAAGTATTAAACTTTGGCAAAACAAATTGTTTTAAATGTCGTTACTTATAACTTAAACTTTTTTTTTTCAAAATCAGTAGTGCAAGGAATAATTCTATAATTTGAATATCCCTCTTTAAATATTTAAGAATAAAAAATATAGGTATAATAAGTAGTAGGTATATATTTGTAATAATTTTACTTATAACGTACATATAGTTTATTAATAATTAAACAATAACTAACTAAATAATTATGGAAACATTTGAAGCACCAACGAAAAATACATGATTTTAAATAACCTCACGAAGGAAAAAGTTAAAGTAGGTAGATATTAAATGTCGTAAAAAAACAAAATGTAATAGTTTTTTTTCTGAATCTTAATAATTTATTGTTTATGACTTTCCAAGTTTCTATGACTTTACGTTAGAACATAAACTGCTAGATTCTAGTTAAGGCAACAAACTGGGAATAAGAAAACACAATATATACCTATATATACTAATTAACAATAAATTACTCAATTTTAAAGTACGGTTCAGTCTTCTGGTAAATAAAACGGTACAAATTAATACAGGTACATTTACGTACCTACACAACAAAAATGGTAATATATATGAATTGAAAATACCAACGCGAAGAATTTCAACGATTGAACACATTAAAAACAAAATATCAACTAACATAATTTTATACAGAGACAGATGGATTAATTTACATTTCATATAATATAATGCAACATCACGCCTCTCTCGTGTCTAGTTTGACTGGTCACTCATTAACATAAATGCATTCCTAATATACTTAGAGCTGTGAGTTCCTGTCTTCAGATTTCTCAGTAGTTGGGCACGTCAAACCACTGGTAAGTCATGTTGCTGCTCGTATCGTATGAATATTCAACACACTTTGTTTTTAGCCACCTGAAAATATATTATAGATATTAAACGAAAATAATGAATGAATAAAAAAACATATTGTCATACTGTTGAATAAATTTAATGATTATAAATATAATGATATAAATATAAGTAAGTAGATAACAATAAGTAAGAAATACACACGCACGCACGCACGTAAGCACGCACGCATGCACGCACGCACGCACGCACGCACGCACGCACGCACGCACGCACGCACACACACACACACACACAAACACACACCACTTACTTCATTGTGAACTTAAGAACATACATAAATAACTAAGGTGATTTCCTTCACTGGCAAACGCGAAAGTAATTTTAAATAATTAGTGCGCAGTGATAATTAAATGCTGATTGTAAAATAAGCACTATTGTAGTAGTTTAAGGGCCTTCATTGAAAAAAGAGAAGGTTTTCTACCCTATGCTCTTTCATTATGCAGACTAGGAATCTAAATTTTTTAATATGTTTTGATACTGTGTTCTAGTATTGTAAAATAGGAAAACACGATTAAATGAAATTTTCTCGAAAAAAAAAAAGAATTAAAATAACCTCTTAAATTTTACATTTTTGTGCCACAGCTAAGCATTTCTAACTAAGGCAATGGAAGTTAATTTAAAATATAGTAGACAGTTGTATCGACGTTTACTGAATTCAGTTTTTTTTATTTCATGACGTAGTTTATTTTTTATATAATTAAATCTGTTTTGGCACTTAAGTAGTTTTATTTCGAGTTCACGCTCAATATAACCATCTCTTGGAACATATATGAACAAGGAAGGGGGAACCTAGTCGAAAGCCTTCCTCGATCTAACGCGAACAAAATCTTGTTGATAATGGATCACTTGAATTTTCATATAACTGCTCAGTATTTTCCAGGCTGTTACAACACAGAGGTCGATACACTATCCAGAATAAAACTTTCCCCGAGGTAACATCTTCTACATCTAGCTACGTGGAAGATTTTTCAAATGTAGGACACGCCCGAGATAGACTTATTTGCCTCCAAAACAGCTCACGTAGTTCCGAAATATGTGAAATAAGACGTATTGGATCAGGCAGCTGTACTTCGCAAAGCCTTTTGCCATCAATGGGACCACGAGCTAGCTTGGATATTCCCACTTCCGAATCTAATACCACGGATTCTAGCTCGTCTGAACATCGCCAGAGAAAAATATATTCAAATAGTACCCCAGTAGGAGAAAATGGTTATCATGGTCACCGTGCTCTTAGAGAGCCATATCTCATACCAAACTGCTTCACGATACAGTTACAGGACCCTATCCACCAAACATAGAAAAAATACAATTACAAGCTTGGCTGATTTTGGGTGGTCAGAAGAAATAGGAGATTGGACTAAGGAAGAGAGATCCTTGCTTCTCTCTAGCTGTCAAAAATCAAATATAAAGACATAGATGCCACCTTGGTGAAAGTAGAGATCTTGGTGCACAAATAATACTGTTAGCTACAAAAACCCAAATCCAACTGAAGGAGCTCGTTACTTGGCTCATGCGCATAGTAATGAGGGTTTGGCGTACAGAACGATACTAGCTCATAAGTCTGTCACTTCGACCTTCACAAATATATCGACAAAGGTAGATTTATCCTATAATTTTTTTGTTAAGCACATGTTCACAGCCATATCCGTTTCAAAAGAAAAGGATGTCACTCCACCCATATGGGTCCCTCATATAGTTATTCAATACCTAAACACTACCTAAATACTAAAGTATCGATACATACAGCAATTCTATTATTGTTAGCATCAGGCCGAAGAGTTCATGATCTGACATTGTTGATTGTAGAGGAAGAAAACTTTATTGATCAAAATGATGTTGTTATATTTTGGTCAAGATTCGGATCAAAAACCGTATCGTAAATAATTATAGGCAATGTGGATGGAAAATAAGACAGCATCCTAATAAGTCATTGCATTGTGTCTTTTGGACTCGTCGTCTTAAGAATTTATCAAAAGATCGTCGTATCCTGAACGGTAAGCTATTAACAAATTTATTCTTAACCTCAAGGGCAATTACTAAGGCCGCATTCTTAAGGAAAAATAATAAGTAAGTTTTATTGTTAGTTAAAACTCTCTTTTTCTTTTTGTTATTATGTGACGAAATTACGACGCACCCTCCTTTCTTATTGCATCCAGTTATAAGGTAATCTTTTCTAAAGCACTGAGTTCCGATAACATTGAAGTACATCAAACCTACTGTATTCGAAGTTTTTGTACTCCCGTCTCGAAGACATAAACGGAATTTCTCATCGCAATCACAGCTCAATCTGAAACATTAAAAAACACAAAGATGACGTCATGATTATCACCAAAATATCATTCGACTTTGAGTAATACTCGTATATGTAAACCAAATTTTTCTGATTCTTGCAATCATTTTTTTTTCTTCTAAGAAATCTTTTGCGTTCTTTTGAATTACCTCTGAACTGAACTGAACTGAATCAGCCTGTAAATGTCCCGCTGTTGGGCATCTTCTCCATATAGAAGAAGGGTATGAATTACCTCATTTCATTCAAATTATTAGCCAATACAGAAATTCTATCTCGACTCCTTGTCTGTGTAATAATAATTAGAATTAATGATAAATTCATTAACTAACGAAGTGTTAGTAGGTAAAGGTCGCAAGTTTAACAATAATTATTATACCCGCATTTAGTTTAGTAATCGTATAAATGACGTAGTGCAAAAATACCTATAAAAAAATTAGACGAATCCTTAAACATAATTTTTTGGAGCTTTTTAATTATTAAGATGTCTTTAAACTAAGATTACTAATAATCCAATAACGAAAAATAAATGTACAAACTATTGATCACTCTCGATGAACCTCTAATTTCCTTGGTATTCAACTTTCCCATATATGTCCCGTTCGTCCTACTTGTTTCTATTCTGTATTACATAGTCTGTGTTCTCTAAATTAAAAACATTCATTTCGTTTGCTTAATTAACGTGCTAATTTCAAGATATAAAATTAAAAAAATCAAAAAGAAATATAGGTAGCGAATTCGTTGAGTAAAATTACAGACTATAAAATGTCACTGTAGGGCTCATAAGACTAATCATAATTATGATTATAAATAAGTATATGAATAGTATTATAAGTGTAATAGCTGGAAAATTTGACCATTCTATTGTAAAAAAGTTAAATAAGAAAATTTGTTAATAGATTTAAAATAATTTAGCTTTCAATTTTTTTTAATATCCAGTTTTTTTATTAATGGACCTTCCTATCTATATGTAAGATTAGATTTTCAATAGGAAATAACATAGGTCAAAGTTTTTTTTTACAAACTTATTTTGTAAAGTACAATTTATTCTGTAATAAAGTTAATATTTGGTCGGATCCCATTGACCACATTGATAGTGACTGGATGAGTGTTAATAATAAAGTTTTATTATTATTATTATTATAAATGTGATATCATATGAACAGTATCTAATCAGTCTGATAAATTCCACTTCTAGATAATGGCCTCTTTTTTTATTTCAAAATTTTGTCAATATTATACCATATTTAAAATGCAAAACTTAAAAACTAATTATTTACAGACAGTTGTGGTATAAATCATGTCCACGTGAAATGGAAGATGTAATATCTATATGATTATATTAATATTACGTACCTAGTATAAAAAGCTTGGTTGGTCAAATTATGCATTGTCTCTCCCGCAGGGATAGTGTCAGGGCAATTATCGTGATCTCTGCAGCAAATATCTGCCTCTATTTCTGTTCCTAGGTCGTCGTAGTTTTCTGCTATGTTTCCTGGTCCACACCATTTCGTACCTGACAATTTGCATCAAGAACAGAATACCCGTGTTTAACTTATTAATTTTTTAAAAGGAAATAAGTAAACAATATTTTTATGATTACTGGCAAAAATATGAGAATTTATTAACTAAATAAATATATTAAGTAATTAAATTAAATTTTTTATTTGTATTAAATCAAATCAATCAATTAACAGGTATTATATTTGTGTATTATTGTATTATATTTGTGACATTAATAATTTGTAAAAAAAAAATCTATAATCTGTTTTTGTATTAGGAAAAAACATTCGGAAAAAAATTTCGGCTTTCAAAGATTTCTTTGTAGTTATATAATTTAACAAACTTACATACACTAGTGAATAGTTACATGTGTGCAAAAGGAAAATATTAGCTGTAAATATAAAAAAAAAGAAATAGTTTTGTTTTAAAAAAAATTGTGTGTGTCAGCTCCGACGCACGACTGGAGTTTACTCCTTAAGTACGATTGTCTAAACATACGCAAAAAGAGTTTATCCAACTGAAAATAAGATTAATACCATATGAAAGGGTAAATTAACAAATTAATGAAAATAATATACATATATAAATATATATTTATTCATTTTATATACATTTATTATAACTAATCGGCGAAATATTTTACATTAAACTTTTCACAATAGTCAATTTCAGATGTCCACAAATATTTCATTAGGAATGTTGATAAATTATGTAATTATTATTATCTGACAATTATCATTTATTTCTTAAATATTATTTTTCAATATTAATTAGAGCAACATTACTTTCGCACCGCACCATAGGTGCGCGTGCACCGAAAAAGTAACGAGGTCATTCATCAGTACATTTTACCTCTCATATTTTTCTCATACCGGGCGCCTTATATATGAAAATCGATTCTTAAGGAGTAAACTCCAAAAATATGGAACAGTTAAAGTTTATCTCGGTTATAAGTTACTGATAGGCTTCATTACCAGAAGGCCTATTTCATCTCAACTAAAAAACTATGACTTTTGTCACAAGTTGCTATTAGAATATCTGACAGTTAAAGTAGAGTTTGATGGTGAAAAACATAAATAAATCATAAATTTTTATCTATTGGATACCGTTATATATTAAATAGCTTTGAAACAGGCCCTAAGACTCTAAATACTTATAATAAATAATACTGTAAGAAGTCAAATTCTGTACATCGAAAAACTTTCGATATTTTTTGAAGGGCACTTTATAATCGATCGATACTTAAGCCAAATTTGTATTTTTTTTTGTCTGTTTGTCATGCCGCAACTACTGAATGAATTTAGATGAATCAGGGCATGATTTTAATTCGTACTTAGTAAGAGCTACGAGCTAGGTTACTAGATACTTTTTATTCCAAAATTCGGCACTTTGGTGATGAGGTTAAATTCCAAACGTATACATCTATTTGTTATTCATTGTCTCGAAATCTGAATTCATTTTTTTTTTTTGTTAGAAATAATTTAATTTTTTTTTCGTAAATATTTCAGGGTCATTTTATCTTATATGTACTGTATCAGCCTGTAAACAACCCACTGCTGAGCGAAGACCTCTTCTCCATATAGAAGAAGGGTTGAAGCTTAATCCACCACGCTGCCCCACTGCGGGTTGACGAATAATTTATCTACCATGAGTAACAATCGTTATCAGGTATCTATGATAACAACCAGGACCGATCGCTTTACGTGCTCACCGAGGCACGGTGGGGAAATCCACAAGGACATACACCGGACCGGAAACAAACATTTGTACAAATACAAATATGTGGGAATCGAACCCGTGACCGCCGACGCGTGGCGTTGAGGCGACTACTCGCACCACTATACACCAGAAAGGTCGTCACATCAGAACGGTCGTCATCGTCGGGCGTTTATCTTATAGATTTGATAGCAATCGCGAACGAAGTCGCAGATACAGCTAGTGTATAATATTTTTCGACCTTGTTAGATACTGTAATATATTGTAACAGCCCATAATCTGCTGGTCAAATGCCTCTTCTCCGATTCTTTTAAAAAACTGGGAGCCATATCCAAAACACCACTCCATTGTAGGTTTCACGATATGAATGTTTTAGAACTTTCGAATGATACAAATTTCCTCAGAACGTTTTTATTCATCAAACAATAAATGAATTTTAAAAAAATAAGCACTTGAAAAGTGCGGTTGGCTTCAAATTCGTACCAGCAATTTGAATGTCTATAGACAAACACCGGGATGTATTTAATGTAACGTTAATCGTGGGAAACAGCCGGATGCTAACTGCTCTCGCACCTCCTAAGCCTGCTCGTTTATAGATGTATATAATTAAAAAAAAAGAATTTAAAAAATAATAATTACAATAAAACTTAGATACGAACCTGGAAAGATAAGATCGAACCTAATTCTTGCCAAATCTTCTTCAGATAATCTTTTATCCCCGTCAAAATCTTTAAGGAGAATCTTAATCATGTCCGACGACTCGTTATCAATATTGTTAAACACCCAGCCGTGACTATAGTCAATTAAATTAAAAACTAGTGACAAGAGAGCGAACTTTATTTCCATTTTAAATGTTCGGTTCAGTTCCAAACAATGTAAACTATGTTTTTCAGTCGTGACACATTCTTTATATACGCCTTGCGCCGTCCTTTACTTTTATACTCTTTATGAAGCGGTTGCTGAAACGTTTTTATCTTAATACTCAAATTATTTTATAAATATGTACATGTAAAGTAAGCATGTAAACATATTGTTTATTTCTTTTTGTATTATGAAATGAAAAAATTATTAATATTTTGTATTGTGTTTTTTATATATTGTAGTTGATTAATATCTTCTATGCATAAACAGTATTTTAACGTATGTTATATATATATAAACTCTTTTGCAAAAAAAACGGGCACTTAAGCAAAGAACTATTTTATAGTTACTATTAGTTTGTTTGACAATTTTAGGTATTGTTATCCTCAGAATTTTATAAATTAATTAGGAAGGAATAGTTTTCATCAGTTTTATCATAACATTTTAATTAAATTATTAAGAAATAATGTTTAAGCTCAAAACACTATGATTGTACCTGCTCGCTAAATAAAAATGAAACGCGTTAATTTCTTTGTTTTTCTTGAATACATTAAAAGCAGATAAAAGTTTAGTATTGAGTGTGACCCCCTCTTGCTGAAATCACAGCTTGCATTCGTCTGGGCATGCTAGTGAGTATATATTTTATGGTTTCTTGGGGAATACGTTCCCACTCCGCGGTAATCACATTCTTTAGCTCTCTGATGGTCTGCGGAGCCGGCTGCACTGATCTCACTCGTCGCTTCAGAACGTCCCAGACATGCTCTATAGGATTGAGGTCCGGACTTCTAGCTGGCCAGTCCAAACGACGAATTCCGACTTCTAGCATATACGCATCCACACCGCCAGACCGGTGGGCGCGAGCGTTGTCGTCCATAAAAATTGAGTTTTCGCCAAGAGCGGTTAAAGCGGGTTGTGCATAAGGAATTAGAACTTCCGTTATGTATCGGTGTCCAGTCAGTGTTCCGTTTTCGATGAAGACTAACTCCGTACGATCCATAGAATTTATTCCTGCCCAAAACATAACAGAGCCCCCTCCATAAGGTGTGATTTCTTCAAAACATGCCTCTGCAAAGCGTTCTCCTCGTCTACGTAGCACTCGCCGACGTCGGTCTTCACCATGCAGAGATATCATGGCTTCATCGGAGAACAATACCCTATCCCAGTCTTCATGAGTCCATGACACACAATTGCGAGCGAAGCTAAGCCTGGCAACTCGATGTCCACGGAGTAATTTAGGGCCGCGTGCCGGGCGATGACTGTGTATATTAGCAGCGAGAAGCCTCCTCCTGACCGTCCATAGACTAATTTGCACATTTCTTACTTCTTCGAGGGTGTTATTGAGGTCCACATAAGAAGATTTGCGATTTCTCAACGCTTGACTAACTAGAAAACGATCATCCCGTGGTTCGGTACATGTCTTTCTGCCAGAACCAGGCCTTCTCTTGACGGAACCGGTCTCTTGATAGCGCTGCCAGGTCCTTTGAACTGTCGACCGACTCACATTTAGCCTCTGAGCCACGAAGCATTGACTGCAACCTTCTTCAAGCAGCGCAATAATTTTGCTCGCTTTTATCACTTTATCTACCATTTTCAAGATTGCTAAACAGCAATAACAATACTTTTAAATGTCAAGGACACCAGATAATTTAATAAAAATTGACAAAAAGTTAATTAGAGTCGATATTAACTATAGGGAATTCGCGCCACAAAATGTAGTTAAAAGTTATTTTCTTTGAAAACCAGGCTCAGTCAAAAATTTGAATTTGGAATGTACTCTTATAAACATTATGACACTTTTATAACTGGCCAGTAACATGTTCAAATGATTAAAACTTTTTTGGTATTTTATTTTTTTCAGCCAGGAAGAAAATCGAAACCGCCCGTTTTTTTTGCAAATGAGTGTATATATATATATATATATATATATATATATATATGTTTAACACACACACATGGTCGTCTGTTCATAAGGTAGGCAACTTAATGTCTGTGTTTTAGGTAACAGTTGACTGATATACCTACATATATTTTTTTAAATAAATATACATAATTATAAATAATACATACATATGTAAATAAATACATATTACACTCAGACTCGGGGCAGGAATCGAACCCACAACCCTGGAGCAGAAAATAGTGCCACTGCCAACTGCGCCACGGCCCAGTTAAATATAATTATATTATATACCCTTTAAAGTATTTAAACCCTTGAAAGCAAAAAATAACGAACTATAAATAAGATCGTACTGTGACTATTGTTAAGAATAAATGTCTCTTCCGAGAAATCTTAATTAAAATTGTAATTTGGAATGTATATTATACAAATTAGCGACGTGTTCCGGCTCGCCACAAGACAATAATAATAATAATACACAATAATTTTGTATAATTATTTTACAGGGCAGATATCTTGTAGTAAGCCTTTTTTTGGTAGAAATTAGTGTGTTTATGTAATAATTTAATTTAAAAAAAATCTCCTTTTGTAGCTCAGAAGCTGTATCACAGCCACTAATTGTACCGAGTATTTGTTCCAGAAATTCTACGATATCTAGAAACATAGATAGTAACTCATAACGAAGATAGTAAATACAATTTAAAAAAATTATAATGTTTTTATTTTATTATTATTTTCTTTTTTAATTTTTATGGCGTAATTGCCTATAAATACTATGAGATACTGTTGGTATATTTATTAGTTTATTATATTATATTATGTATATTGCTAGTGTATATGTGTATTGCTTAATACTTACATTAATGTGTAGACATTTGTAATATATAAGTTTATTATAATATAAATGCACCACCATTATTTGTGAGATCTACCCGATCTCACAAATAAATACCCATTACTATTTCGGTTTGTCTGGAAGAAATGGCTAACTAGCCATGAGACCGCCTCTTGTTCAACACAATTTCTAATAATCTTAAGTTATCTGTATTACTATATTATATTGTTATGTGTGGTGTACAATAAAGCGTAATAATTTTTTTTTCAAAGGTGCACAAAATGACAAATATGCAGAAATAAAATAATGATTATACTCTTGTATTTTATATTATTAAAGTTAATTTGTAAATGTTTACTTTAGTTCATTTTTTTTATTAGTAAGGATAAAATACAAATATATTTATTCATTTTATTTCTACTTAAAATCTACTTTTCATTAATTCATTTAAAAATAAAATATATAATAAGTTTCCATTTAATGATTTGTTAATCACACAAGGTAGGGAAGAATTATCATTTAGATTGTTTATATCTAAATATATAAAAGTTATTTAATACAATGTATGTACTAATAAAAAATTGATGTTGATGAATTTTATTTATCTGAACACCATCAAAATACACACTAAAACATTGCAATTCTATAAATTATACAGTGAAAACCAGTGGTATCTTAATTAAACGTGATTGACAAAATTTGGTAACAACAAAAAAAGCAAGAAGGATTTATGGAAATTTTTATGTAAGGGGATTATTTATAATGCTAATAAAGGTATTGAAATGATTTAATAACTTTATAAATGCTTTAATTCATCGAGGATCATAATTGGTCTTGGAATAAACTATGTATTTACGGCCAAGGTCTGCGTGCTCTTGCCCTCTATTCATAAACGGTTGATAAAACATAAAAAAGAATTGAATAATAATTTTTAAAATTTTAATTTAATATAATTTAGTCGCGAATTTTATACTGTACGATTTAAAAAATATGATAACAATTAACATAATTAAAGCAATAGAAGCTTCGATAATCGCAAAAAAAGCGATTTTTGTGACCTTTTAATAACTTACAACACAGACTCGACATTTTAATACACTTTTGAGAAAACTTTTAGAATGCCAAAATTAAGGTATGCACGAGTTCCTAACTTATAATCTTTCATTCCGAAGTTGACCCCTAATACTACTGATCTAAAACTTTACTATTGAAGAAAATGAGAAATGAGATTAGCATTAATCATATAAGAACAGATACTATAACTTTATTATTACTAAAACGTGTGATAGATCTGTCTCTGTCTCTCTGTATTTTAAAAAGATTTGTTAATAGATAGAAACATGTTTAGGTACTAATTACTATTTGCTATCTTAGAAATTTGTTTGTTTGTTTGAGCAAGCTAAGTTTGACGGTTTTAAAAACTATTTTTGTATCAAAAAGTCTATCGTCTATTTACGAAAGTTATAAGAAAGTTACACAAAACGTTACGCTAGAGAGATAGAAGATAGAATAGCAATAGTCAAATATGTCATTCAAACTGTCAAGAATAAAACTCAATGCGGCCGAAATCGTGCGGGTTGACGACTATGTGTAATTGTAATGTTTTATATTACAGTGGCCGTCTTTAAGGAACATCACTAGTTTATTACATGTAAAGACTTGTAGGCAAGGTATTTTTCAAGGTTCTTTTCCTTTATCCATATATATGTTTTCTATCACAAAGTATTGAAATTTTACATGTTACTGGAAAACCCTGTTACCGTAATTTTTGAATTGCATTTTGAAAGCAATAATTTGCTTGCTTCACTATTCTTAATTATAAAATACCTCGTCTATTTTAGACTATAATATTTTATCTTACACCAATTTTTTAATTTATTTTATTTTATTTTAAAAGATTCGACAACAAGGTAAACACTAATACCTACACAAAAAAGAGCACACAAGTAAATATAAGTCGAGTTGTGCCCAAATGTGTACTCCATTACATACGACAACGAGGATAAAAGACGAGGACAAAAGGTCCAACTTGGCAGATCCAACTTCGAGAGAGAGGTCAATCGTCGAATCCAGCTAGGACGGGCAGCGTTCTTTCATACGTCATACCGCAGTGCCTGAAGTCTTCGAACGTGTGCGTTACTAGTCCTAATGACATACGGATCTGAGATATGGTCTCTGACTATGGGCCTTTTAAACAAGCTCTAAATCGCACAGCTTGCAATAAAGAGGCTGCGAGATCAAATCAGAAATTATGAGATTCGCAGTCGAACGAAGGTTGCCGACATAGCCAAACGGATTTGCAAACTGAAGTGTCAGTGGGCAGAGCACATAGCTCGTAGAACTGAAGGCTGATGGAGCAAAAAGTTCTCGAATGGGGATCACGTACCGGCAAGCGCAGCGTCGGACGGTCGTCCGAGAGATGGACAAGTGAAGAGAGTCGCTGGAAGCCGTTAGATGGAGGCTGCTTCAAACTGGTCGCTCCGGAGGTCGATAGGGGAGGTCTACGTTCAGCAGTGGACATCCAAAGGCTGATATGATGATGATGATAAAGTTAAAGATTTAATTATTTTATTTTATTTCATCAATAACATATTTCTATCATTATAATGATTTTTCATTTTTACCCGACTGCGACAGGAGGGTTATGTTTTTCGAGTGTATGTATGTATGTATGTATGTATATATGTATGTATGTATGTATGTATGTATGTATGTATGTATGTATGTATGTATGTATGTATGTATGTATGTATGTATGTATGTATGTATGGCATTTCTTTGGCACGCCCTACAGCCCAAATGGCTGGACGGTTTTTGACATATGAGGTATCGTTGGATTTGTCTAAATTGTAGTAGTGACATAGGCTATATAAATTTTCAAAATGGCGCCCGCAAATGGCGAAATGAAGGGGGGAGTTGAATTTTTTTCTCACTGTAGCAATATGGGTATCAAATGAAAGCTAGTAAATTGTTTTATTCTTTTTAGTTTATAATAAGAGTATTTTACGCAGTCGAGTTTTTTGATTTTTTTAATTAAGCATACTTGTTCTTTTTTTTTCCTCTAATGAACTTACATTGTCTGCAATGACAGTACATCTTTGGAGGGAATTTACAGTTCTGTAGAATTTGAAGTCATCGGCGACTATTAAGAATTTATATTCATGAAAGCATTTCCCGATATCCTTGATGAAGATGTTAAAGAATAATGGACCCATCTATCAGAATATACCATAGAATATGATCTATCAAATTATACTAGCTTAGCCTAGATACTTTAGGCTAAGCTATTTTGTCCTAGGCACACTCAAATCTAAAATTAACATTATTTAACTAAATTGAGGGTTCAAATTGAAAGTTACTTTAAAAAATGTGACTCCACCTGATACTTATCAGTTACTTGTGTTTTTGCTGTAAATTTAAGTGCATTGGCATTTATGTAATGGGTATGCAGGTTTGCTATTTGCTAAAACAAAAGTAAGTATATACCTACATATATTACTAAATTAAAATATCATAATAATACGTAATATAAAAATCAGTTAATTTAATTTTTTTAATATCTCCCTAAGTTAGAGACCTGTACAAAGTAACCTATGTAAAGTTAAAATATAAACGCTCACATATAACATAAAAAAGCTGCATACGAACTTTCACAAACGTACTAATGTAAGTGCTATAAAAATATCATAGCAAAAGACACATAAAAAAAAAAACATAGGTACAGAAAATAATGTTGTGTGTGAATGTCCACGATAGTATCGGATAAAGTTTTTTTTTTTTTTACTGTTAATAAAATTAGCCAAATGAATATATTCTTACATAAGTTACATAAGTATAAAACCTTTACAGTTAATAGTTTTTACTTTTTTATCATTTGTAAAATACCGTGGCTACGGCACTTTTGCGTTTAATAAAAACGAATGCTTTTTCGTTAACAGCGGGATATAAGACATGTTTCTTAACCGTGGGTACCTATTCTACATATTTATGTCGTATTTTTATCAATTGCTGCTTAATGCAAGTGGTAGTTACTAAGGAAGGCAGCATGTTTAAAATTAAATAGCCCGCTGTTAACTTGTAACATTCCGTGACACTTTCGTATAGCATTTCCTTTAATTTATAGGTAACACTTGTTATAAGTAAAAAATAAGATAGCTCATAGCACCTAATGGGATATGTATACCCGTATATTGTTTACTACCTTCTGCCAGCGGCTTCGCCCGCGTGGTTGTATAGACAAAAAGTAGCCAAAATTTTTTTATTTAATAAAAATTATATTACTACTTATACTTCCAAGAATATTTATGTACAATGTTTCATGATGATCGTAGTATATAATGACAGAAAAAATAACAATAAATGTAGAAAAATTCCAAACAGCTGAAATTGACTATAGGTCAATTTGATTGGATATTGACGTGACCGTCGGTAAGAGCGTAAACACACGGCGTATTTTAAACGCGCAGACGACGCGCAGATCACGCGCGTATACACGCTTCAAACGAGATTCGAACGCAACCTTGTAACCTATGAACACGAAGCGATTACTAGAATGCTAGATTCTTTGAAGTAGCTAGATTTTGAGACTTTTTGACAAACAATAAAAAAAAATTTAAAGTATCCTATGTTACGTCTAATACCTCTAAGAATATGTGTACAAAGTTTCGTGATGATCGGTTAAGTAGTTTTCGCGTGAGAGCGTAACTAACAAACTTAAATTTCACATTTATAATATTAGCAGGGCCGTCTTTAACATATTGGAGGCCCTGGGCATATTAGGATAATGGGGTCCCTATGACTTTGACAGAACACTATTTTTTTAGAAAAGACAAAGAAAGTAGATAAACAAGGTTAAATATTTATTTTTACTAACAATCACATGAAATGAATAGATAAATGTAATATAGTCAACAAAAGTAACTCTTTTAGCATTTGCAGGTTAGTGCTTAAATATCTATGTTATTTGAAGAGGAACCCTTCTAGATTTCAGATGGGCAAAATCGTTAATCACTTCTTCAAAATCAATGCTTTTTAGCACATCAGATTCTATGGACATCAACGATAAACTGGTTAATCTCTCTTGAAGCATTGTACTTCTCAAATCATTTTTAATTCTTTTTAATTTGGAGAAGGAGCGTTCCCCACTGCAGTTAGTTACCATCATGCTTAAAAATATTCTCAATGCGATTTCTACATTTGGAAATGTGTCTTCAATTTTGTTTTCTTTCCAAAGTTGATACCTTTTTAATATTCTTTATTTTCACTGTCAACAATTTTTAAGTATTCTGTTAAATGTAAACATTCTATTTCTAACTCTTTCTCATTAACATCTTCATAATAAAATTCAGCAAATTCTTTGCAACGTTGTCTCAACTCTTCATAATTCAGAGTTTTCAACCGAAAAAATAAATCAAAACGTTTACTGATATTCTTATACGAACTTAATCGCTGTTTTAAATGAACCCTGAGGGTATCAATTATGGGAAGAAAGGTTTCTATTTTAAATTTCTCTCTTCCATTCAGTTGGACTGACGAAGCAGAGCCATCAAAAAAACTCTGACTAGAACTTCTGCTTTTTATTCTTTGAGATAAGTCCTTGTAGTCAGATTCCGGGTTTCTTTCTTTGGCAGACGATTCGAAGTAATCAAACTTATCCCTAAGGCTAATAATAAATTCATCAAGTGAAGTAAATATATCAGTTGCAAAGTCCAGTGTTATTGTTTCTTTCTGAAGAAAATTACTTATTTTGTCTATTCTTTCCAATATACAGTTCCAAATTTCCGTTAGTATAATATATTCTAGTTTTTCCATTTTTCTGGACAGACTAAAGGCTTCGTCTCTAGTCTCTCGTGCCTGTTCTGTATCTTTTGCGATGGATATCAAAGCTTCTATAACTTGTTCGTGACCTTCATGCAAGGCGTTTACTGCATCTGCTCGGGCTGACCATCTGGTTTGTGAAAGACTTTTAGCAACTTTTTTTGAACCTAAATGTTCTGTCAATATATACCATCGACGAGTAGAGCCCGAAAAAAAGTTGTACAATTTCTGGACCATTTCAAAAAACTTTGTTGCCTCCGATACACACCCAGCAGCATGTACACCTACTAAGTTTAATGAATGTCCCGCACATGGTACAAAGGTGGCAAATTCACACTTCTCCTTGATTCTTGCTTGTAGACCAGTATACTTCCCCGACATATTTGAAGCATTGTCGTAGCTTTGTCCTCTGCAATTTTTTATAGGAATATCATGGTTATCTAAAAAATTCAAGATGGTTTAAAAATAAACAGATTTATGCTCTATAATAGGTATAAACTTCAGAAACCTTTCAACAGGATCACTGTCATTCGCGTATCGAATTATAAGTTAGCTGGTCAACATGAGACAGATCAAGCGTACTATCAACGCTAATGGAAAAATATTTTGCTAATTTAACCTCATTTACAATTTTTTTTAGAACCTGTTTTCCCATTACGTCAAAAAACACGTTACAAATATTCGCTGATAAAGAAGAAATGTTACCCTTTCCAGGATTCCCAAATTGTTTTAAGTGATCTGCTATAAATGGATCGAATTCACTCAATAATTCCACACATCCCAAATAATTTCCATTATTAGGAGATCCTAGGATTTCATTGTCACCGCGAAACGAAAGCCCTCTCGATGCCAAAAATTTTACAACAGCTACAATCGGTTTAAGTACATTTCTCCAATAATCCACTTTTTTTATGTTGAGATAATAAGTCAATATCTACTCTACCAATCGCTTTACTTCGTGCTAGATAAGTCATCATAGATTGCCTATGTGCTGGGCTATTTTCATGTACTAAAATTATGTTATTAATGTGCTTCTAATCATTACATCCACTCGAAGAGCATAGATTTACATCAGAAGGGTTAAACAAAGAACATGAAAAACAAAATACAGACTTTTTGGATGGCGAGTACAACAACCATTTTCTTTCGACACTTTCATTGTTCTTCAATTTGCGAATAAATAATGCTTTGTTGAAATACCTAGTTACTGTTTTATTACCATCTTTGTAGGTTCTGGATGTATCGGAAAAGTCTGAATCTTTATTTTGAAAATGTGCAGATCCCTTACGAATCAATATTTCGCGATTTTTTTCTGTAAAATGTTCATGAAAATAATCGGCGAGATCGTGTGATATTTCTTCCGGGTTGCAAAACTGTTGTTGTTCTACTGACACAGTTGTCGCTATTTGTGACATCGACGAATTTGTTACTTTATCGTCACAGGGACGGTCGCTTTCTGATTCAATGTCTTTAACAAAGTTTGTGGAAATTGTTGAAGAACATGATGATTCAGAAATTCCCGCAATTTGTGAACGACACGACTCATCATGTGGAAGATTTTTTGTTTGGTTGCTACTTACAAAAGTTTCTCCAGTAGTAGTAGTAAAATATGATGTCATTTTTGGTAACTTTTCAATTACTTCCTTCTGATGTACAGCTTTTTGACCGTTGATGACCGTTTCGACATTATATTATAATTCAGCAGGTATTTATTTTTAAACCGAAAATAGTCACTAACACAAAAAGAAACAAGCAAACGATGATTTAATTAAAGAATAACTCAGAACACAATTACTACCAACAAAACAAACGTCACAACACCACATACAAATACAGGGGAAATCCCGACCGCCAAGTCGGTTTATTTAAGTCGTTCGGTCACGTTCAGTTTTATGTCGTTGTAGGAATCCTGCGAGTAAATCTTAGCGGTGTCGAAAAATTACTTTAACAAATATTTTATTAAATTTTATTTATAAAAAAATACAATTAAGTAATAATTAAATATTGTTGCATTAGAGATTGCACAAAAGATAAAAACATATTCATATATTTGATATAATTAATTGTATTTGACAATTGACAGAAAAACTTTACTGTGGTTACGTGTGTTTTAAATGCACTCGTATATATGATTATAGATATGATTGTAGTATTTACGGTATTGAATATATTAGAGTAGTTTTACTCCAAAATACTTTGTAAAATACGTATTATCCATCATACCACACTTGTTTGTTAAGTACGAAACGAATCATCATGTTGCAAATTATAAATTATTGTTTTTATTTAAAATATACGCAAGTAATAATAAAAAAGTCTTAATTTATAATAAAAAAACCTCAATGTAAATCGAAGTTCTCAAAAAAAAAAATCTATCAGATCACAAATTCTCTTGTTTTATTAAAACTCATTGTAAATAAATAAAATATGTACCTATTATTAGCATTTATATACCTAACTAATGTGGCATAAATTATTCTTGGACACTGATATTCAAACCAGGGCCAAACTTATATGGGATTCCATTCCACCATCTCCTTAAATATAAAGTCAAACACTTTTAATTTTCTATGTAATTTCTCAATTAAATAAATTGGTTAATTCAAAGTTGGAGCCTCATGCTTCGCTTCGTTCGCTTAATTTAAATGGAGTGAGTCACACTGATTAGTGAAAATGAGTATTATTATTACCGCAATAGCTACACTCCACCCGTTCAATATATACATATACACATATAAATATATATAATATAATACGATATATAAGGAATATAATAAATTTACATAAATTTACTTAGATAAATATAAGCGGGTGGAGGATTACGCCCCGGCAGGGGGATCAAACGGCCGGGGGTTAGGGCTGTAGGCTGAGAAATCGGCGGACAATCCTAGCCGAGTCGAGTAATACCGCCTTTTGCATCCTGGCTGCGAGCGAACCGTCACGGATACCCAGCTGCCTCAGATGGTGAGCGAGGCTAACCGGGATCAAACCGTTGGCAGATATAACGATAGGGATGATTTCAGTGGAATCAACACCCCACATGTCGACAATCTCGTGCGCCAGATCCAGATATTTACGTTTTTTCTCTGTTTCGGCTTTCACGAGGTTCTTGTCATGCGGAATGGTGATGTCCACTAAAAACACCCTCGACTGTGCCCTATCCATCACCACGATATCAAGCTTGTTCGCCAGTATCGTCCTGTCCGTGGCGATAGGCAGGTCCCAGTAGAGCCGGACTCCGTCGCGTTCGAGTACTGGCGCCGGTGTGTACTGGTAGTACGGCATCCTCTGTTCCAGGAGACAATACATTAGAGCAAGCTCTTGATGAAGAATCTTGGCCGCTTGGTTATGTCTGTGCAAGTACTCAGTGTTGGCAAGCGCTGAACAACCCGTAAGCACATGTCTGAGTGACTCGCCGGGATGACGACAAGCTCGACAGAAGTCGGGAGTACCATCCTTCAGAATGTGCTTCCGATAGTTGTTCGTCTTAACCACCTGATCTTGTATTGCACAGACAAAACCTTCGGTTTCCCCAAAGAGGTCCCCGAATCGCAGCCACTGCACGGAGGCCTTGACATCCACGTGAGGTGCCTGGAGCGCCTTGTAAAACCGTCCATGCAGCTCCTTCTCCATCCATACGGTCTCCCGGTCGGAGGTGCTAAGTACAACCGGTCTTCGCCATTCCTCTTTGGCCAGGGATAAGGGGGTGAGACCTTTGTCACATACTACAACATCACCATGCATAGCGCTCTCCCTCCTCGTTTCAAAGTAGGCTCTGAGGCTGCACACCTCCCGGTTATGCATGGACTTGGCACTTAATAGGCCTCGGCCACCACACTTCCGTGGGATGTACAGTCTCATGACCGACGATTTCGGGTGATGCATGCGATGGTGAGTCATAGTCGTGCGGACTCTTCTGTCCAGGGCGTCTAGTTCGGTCTGAGTCCATCTGAACACGCCAAATGTGTACAAGAGAGTGGGCATGACCCAGCCGTTATAAGCTCGGACCTTGTTGGCGCCCGACAAGTAGCTCAGGAGAACTTTTGTCAGCCGTCCAAAAAAGACCTCGCAAACTGCCTGTTTCATATTCACCTCCTGCACCCCTATGCATTGTGACATGCCCAGATACCGGTAAGATTCAGCTTCGGAAAGGGTCTTGAAGTTCGAAAGTTCTAGGCTAATCTCAGTCGATTGCGTCACCTGTCCCCTGTCCACATGCACGACCGCACACTTATCCACTCCAAGCTGCATCCTGATGGAGCCGCTGAACTCAGTAGTGATTTTCAGCAACTCCATAAGACGTGCAGGATTAGGTGCCAGCAGCTTGAGGTCATCCATGTAGAGAAGGTGGGAGACTTTAGTACCTCCTCTCCGAAACTGAAATCCTGTCCCCGAACGCTCCAGCAGAGTGCTTAAAGGGTTCAAGGACAAGCAAAACCAAAGTGGGCTCAGACAATCACCCTGGAAAATACCCCTTCGTATCCGGATTCGGTCATCGGCACCCGTCGTCAGTCTCTCGCCCTGGAGACAAAGGATCGTACTCCATTGCCCCATGCATACTTCGAGGAAGTCTCGAACTGCACCGTCGATCTTGTACAGCTCGAGGACCCTCAGAAGCCATGAATGAGGCACCGAGTCGAATGCCTTCTTGTAGTCGATCCAGGCAGCAGAGAAGTTCCGACGGTTGCGTTTGACAAGCTGGCCCGCAACAGAGTCAATGATAAGGAGCTCCTTTGTGCCGCGGCCGCCTCCACGGCATCCGTTCTGAGCTACAGACAAGATGTTAAATACGTCAATATGACGAGAGATCTTGCAGCTCAGAACGGATGTCAGTGTCTTGTAGATGGAAGTTAGACACGTTATGGGGCGGTAGTTGGTAGGATCCGCGGTGTTGGTGGACTTAGGAGCTAGGTGAGTGATCCCAGTAGTGAAGAGGTTCGGAAGCGTCTTCCGCTCTATCGCCTCTTGGTATTGTCGAGCCAAGGTCGCATGGCATACCGAGAACCCTTTCAGCCAATAGTGGTGCAGGCCGTCGGCCCCCGGACTCTTCCAGTTCGGTGCCCGCCGGACCGCATCAGCTACGTTCTCCGAAGAGATGGCGATTGGGTTCATCGGTTCGATTCTAGCACATGTTTCCTGAACCGCCGCAATCCAAGGGCCCTCCTCATGCTCTACCTCCCGTGACCATATGTTTCGCCAAAAGGCGACGAGGTCAGCCGTATTCGGTTTTTGGGAAGTAGAGCATGGCGTCGGGTTCTCCAACTTCCTGTAGAACCTCTTCTGATCACTCACGAAGAGGCGATTTTGTCGGAAGCGCTCAACTCTCTCAGAGTACCTACGAATACGCTTCCCCCATGCCGCGATTCTCTGCTTCAGGCCGTCGATGCGCTCCGTCAGTTTCTCAGCTATATCAGGCTGGTCAAGCCTGACACCTAGTCCGTTGAAAGCTATTCTAACGGAGCGCACAATCCTTGGCCTAGTGTTGCCCGACCTGAAGCTTTGCAGTCTGCCAATGAGGGCCCTGGTCAGGCTGATAGGGCGTTCTATTCTCTTCTTCCAGGCTGGTACGTCACTACTCTTATTAGTAGTGCGTCCAGGCTCCTGGGTTTTGGCTCCAATGAAGCGGTGTACCGCTAGAGCAGCACCGAAGAGAATAGAACCCGTATCATCCAAAGAGAATAGAACCCGTATCATCCAAAGAGAATAGAACCCGTATCATCCAATTATTATTGGATGATACGGGATATTATTATATATTATTAGTATTATTATTATTATTAAATAGTATATAAAATAATAGTTATATAAAATAGTACAAAAATGTATGAGAGTATCAAAAATGCACAAAAAGGCGGCCTTATCGCTCAATAGCGATTTCTTCCAGGCAACCTTAGGGTAGGAATTTGAGAAGAAGAAATAGGTAGGTGGTGTATAATAAACATACAATAAAAATATACAGTAAACCCTAGACTAATATATATATATATATATACATAAATAATAAAAATACATACAATAAGTACTAATAAATAAATATATAAATACAATTATGTCATATTGAGAGATAGATAATAATCTTTTACAAGTTTTTTAAATGTTATAATACTCTGAGCCTTACGAATATGTAGGGGTAGAGCATTCCACAAAAGAATAGCCTGACAACAAATGAGCGATGATAATATTTGGTCTTATGTACAGGCATTCTGAGAGTCAGGTTTTCGGACGAACGTAGCACTTTACTGTGATCTCCAATGAATTCAAACTTGTCCTTCAAATATGGAGGACTGGTTGGATTAAATAATACACAGTACAGAAGGGAAAGGATGTGTAGATTCCGGCGAAGACGGATAGGTAACCATTTGAGCTTAGAGCGAAATTCAGAAATGTGGTCGAATTTGCGTAACCCAAACACGAACCGGATGGCAAGGTTTTGAAGCCGCTCAAGTTTATTAAGTTGATCTTCGGTTAGGTTAGCATAGCTTGCGTCAGCATAATCAAGGACGGACAGAAGGAGAGATTGTGCTAGCATAGTTTTAGTTGAAATAGGTAGAAAAGATTGCAAACGCCTCAATGAGCTTATAGCCGCAAATGTCTTTTTACTCAATTCTTTTATATGATTAGTCCATGACAAGTTTGGGTCTAAGTATATGCCTAGATTCTTTACAGAGGTACAGTAAGGTATTACAGAAGTACTATACGCGACAGAAGGAAGATTTTTCCAGTCAATTCTCGATATCATATTGGTGCTACCTATGACAATGGCTTGCGACTTACTAGGATTAATTTTGAGTCCATAGGATTTACTCCATTGATATACTGTTGCTAAGTCATTGTTAGTGTTTATCACGGCAGAAGAAAGATTATCGAGACTTGACTGCGTATAAATTTGTAAATCGTCTGCATACATATGGTAAAGAGAAGTTATTTTTTGGGAAATAGAATTTATGAAAATCGCGAACAATAAAGGAGACAACACGCCACCCTGAGGTACGCCAGCTCGGACTTCACACCACGAAGAGAACGAGTCGTCGATTTTTATTCTCTGTTGGCGCTCTGCGAGATAGCTTTGAAACCAACCCAGAACGGATGGAGATATGTTAAAAGTACGTAAGAGGCCTAGCAATATTTCATGATCGACAACATTAAAAGCATTACTGAAGTCAAGCAGAGTAAGAACTGTAAGTTGCTTGTTGTCCATACCCCATCGAATGTCATCAGTGACTTTAACCAACGCAGTGACCGTACTATGACCAGGACGAAAACCGGATTGAAAAGAATTTAGAAGAGAATGTTTAATAAGGAAGGAATTAATTTGTTTATAGACTAGTTTTTCAAGGACTTTTGAAAGAAATGGAAGAATGGGAATAGGGCGATAATCAGAAAAATTGGACGGATTGGATTTTTTAGGAATAGGAGTAATTTGTGCACTTTTCCAAGCTTTAGGAAACTGTGCTTAGTATACCATTATATATTTAAATTTATCTAAGCATGCTGAAGTTGGAAAGCCTAACTTTTGGGAGAGACTAGAATAGCTTCGCGCATGTAAAAGCTAGTAAGTTGGTATTATAGTCAGTAATTTAGGTTCGATTTCTTCGATTTATATAAGATTTTTCGTAATAAATATTGGTTATCGTTTGGTGATCTGACAGGAACTAGGGACTTTTTATTTGATCTGAGGGGGCCCCTATCGATCGCGGGGCCTTGGGCACTTGCCCAAAGTGCCCAATGGGAAAGAGGGCTCTGAATATTAGGGATTAGGGATGAACAAGGTTTAGCTCATAGATAATTCGAATTTTATTAGATTGTTTGACATTTTGAATTATTCCTCGTTCTTGAACAACAGTATTCTTATTTAAGAGATTATATTATTTCGAATAAAAAGCGTACAAAGCGACTGCTGCGTCATCTTGCGTACCGTTCGAAAAGGAATAAAACTAATAATTCTTACGAAAGATAGTTGTTAGAATATAAGGTTACATAACTACAATTGCGTAGAAGTATCAAAATCTTAATCGATTATCTTACCAATAGTTTAATTATTTAATTTTATGTGCTATCCAGACTACCTAGGCAACCGTAGGCCTTATTAAATGTTTTCTTATACAGATCCAACTTAGGCAAATATTCCCCGTTAGCCCGACTTATAACGATCAGTCCTCGAAAATTTCTAGCCTCAATTTTTTTTTGCGATAGATTAACCTTTAGGTTTAAATAAGTCAATTTCTTTAATAATAACTAATTTATTAATTAATAAATGTATCGTCTGTAATTGTCCAATAATTACATTTCTTTTTAACTATAATTCAGTAATTCAGTTTTTTTTTCTTATCATATTTAAAGGAAATATTAAACAATAAATGCATGTTGTGTTTTCCTCTAAAAAGAAAAACAATATTATTCTCTTCTTATTTTATTATGTTAATATTCTTTGTACTACTGTTGTCATTTCTGTTGGTAATTCTAATAAATAAATTAACAATAACGGCTAACTCATAATTTAAAATATATTTTCGCGTCCATTAGATGGTGAGGTTATAAAAGTTTGAATTAGAGTATTATCAGAGAAATCGTTTTTTTTTTTTTGGAAAGATTCGTTTTATTATATAGAGCTATTACGTAACCTGATTAAAAAATCATACTTCCATAATTAAACATTAACCTAGAATATATATTTTATCTCTCTATCTATTCCATGACCTAGAACAACACAAACATTTGAATAAAAATTACAAAATGTTAGTAATATAAACATTATGAAGTATATTTAAAGCTTAATTTTATTGTGGTTATTATACTTATTCTCATTCATGGCAAAGGATTTTATAAAAAAGATCGTCATTAAAGAGACGAAAAAAATTGTGAACATGAAGTAATTATGCAAAACTGAACTTTCGTCTAAAATAATTCACACAATCAATGGCCACCTACTCCAATTTTAACCAGGGGCATGTTTATCACACGCATTGACCAAGAGATATTTTAAATTATTCTATTCAACAAAATCAATGTCAATAAAAATGGTAATACCCACATATATATAATGACAATTCGGCAATTTATTATCTATGTACCTATGAAATACAAGCACGTTATCTGTGATATCAATCTCAGTGCACCTCTTGACTATTATATAGGTACTCTTTGCTCTTGACATTTGTTTTGTTTACGTTACGATTTTTCTATTTATTTTGTTATCATTTCCCTATTTTATACGAACCTTGACTAAATACGGTATTTTAATATTTAAAATTCAAATAAACATATATAATGGAAAATCTTAGAAATATATGGAAACCGGAACGTTAGTTTATAGATTTATTTAAGCAATATACTTTTATAGTATTTGGTGAGTTATTAATGATCTTTTTTAGTTTATCGCATTCAGTTAGAGGCCCCGGTACCGAAGCGAATAATATGTGAGGAATGTTCGGATAGACCTTTGTTTTATGGAAAGGAATATCATGGAATTATGGGTCACAAGGAAGCTACGTTGCTGCTGGAGGATGAACCCAATGGTGCGTTTCTGATTAGAAAAGGCAATGAGCACAATGATTTCTACACGTTAACTTGGAGGTATTGACCTTACTCTTTTATAATTGGTTTATGTTAATTTGGTACAACTAGAATATACTGTATTTAAAATGGAAAGGGTTGGATTCGATATCGCTCACCACGAATTTGGATGAGAGAGTTAGTTAGGGGAGTGGAATAGGGTACCCCAACTCCCCCATAATACTCGCAATACAAGGTAATGGACCATTCTTTAAAAAAAAGACAAAATAAATTATGTAAAACCGACCTCAAAATTTGATGTTAATCGATATCGAATTTTAACCAAATGGTATCTTATTTTTTTTAAACTATTTTTTTAAGGTTTAATAATAAAGTACATCACTATAAATTATATTATGATGGCACCCACTACATCAAAGATAAAAGATATGATAGTATATATGATCTAGTAGCAGATGGTCTCATCACATGCCACATGGAACTAAAGGCTCGTCATATAATGGAAATGATAAATTCTCAGACAAATTACACTGAGAGTCCATATGTTACACTCAACAGAAGGAAGATAAACACACTTACAAAAATTCATCAGTACGTATGCAGGACTTATCTTTTTATATAACTTTTTTTTTGTTAAAAGTGGATTTAATCAATATTCTCCACATTTTCATCAATTTTGTTATTTACTTTTTCATATATCTCACATTTATTTCATTTTTCATACTATCAATAGAGTCTTATTTAGCAAGAATAATCAATTTTTTGACTAACAATATCTCATTCTTCAGGGCTTCAAACAGATCAAGTCCAATCATTAACAAAAATGACGGAAAGATAATAGAAATAGAATCTGATATTAAAAAAATGAATTTTGATCTAACACCTACACTTGAAGACAGTCCTCTCCTGTCCAAGTATACAAAATCACATTCATTTAAAGTTCATACATTTAAGGGTTTAAACTGGTGTGAATTGTGCGCTAACTTCTTGTGGGGTTTCACTGCACAGGGGGTAAAATGTGAAGGTAATAGTTAATTCTATATATCTATAGAAGTCTAATAAAGCTGCAGTATTTTTTTTTTTTTTTTTTTGTTATACTAAGAGGTTAGAATTTTGATTAAAAAAAAATCTTTTTGCATTATACAACCTGTTAGTATTGAAATTCAATCCAGGTAAAATGTCTATGGATGTCTAGTTAATATATTAAAAATTTTGTGTATATATTATATACAATCAATTTAACTTAAATAAATATTTTCATTTGTTCATGTAGCTCTTGTATGTATCATATAAGTAAGGTGGTCAAAATATAGAAACTATTGTAATTTTACTTGTAACACTGGACTATTCATATCATTGGCGAATGCATAAATTAAATTTAACATAAATTTTATATTTATAAACATCATTTGAGCATGATTAACATTTATTTATATAACTACTCACTACATTTTCGAAACTTATCAAAACCCCTTTAATATTAATAATGATGTAATATTTTTTCTTTTCTTGCAATACATAAATATTTTACTTTATTTTAAAACAAAAAAATTTTTTTGCTTGCTAATTATTTTAACACCATTTTTTTGATTCACTAGATTGTGGCTTCATCGCACATTCAAAATGTTCTGAACGTGTACCGAACCACTGTGTACCAGATTTAAAAAAGCTAAGGGGTGTATTTGGTATCGACCTGACAACATTACTTAACGCTCACTCAAGTACTTTGCCTTTTGTGGTCAAAAAGTGCGTTATAGAAATAGAAACTAGAGGTTTGGACTCGGAGGGTATTTATAGAGTATCAGGTTTTGCTGATGAGATTGAGGCATTAAAAATGGCTTTTGATAAAGGTAAATATATATTTTTTTATTAATTATTTAATTATTTTTTGCAATATCAGAATACTGAGCTTAACTTTGACTAATTTATTTTAACTAGTAAAGCCAGTACAATCAACCAAAATATCTGCTATTAAGATAAAAACTAAATATATCTTTAACTGTAGCACTGTTATGTATAAGCTTATTTAATCATTTGGATTATAAAATTTTATGACTTATATACTAGGGGGCCAGCTGGTTTAGATAAATGCGACCGTGTACTTTCCCATGTAAAGAGTTGTAGTGTTGCTAATAGTCGCCTATACAAATAATTGCTTTTTGTCTGGGTGGATGTCCTTGTGAATCTCCCCACCGTGCCTCGGAAAGCACATAAATCCGTCTGTCTCATTTATTATTATAAACACCTGATAGCGATTTTTAGGGTTCCGTAGCCAAATGACAAAACGGAACCCTTATGGATTCGTTGTCTGTCTGTCCGTCCGTATGTCACAGCCACTTTTTTCCGAAACTATAAGTACTATACGGTTAAAACTTTGTATGTAGATGTATTCTGTGAACCGCATTAGGATTTTCACACAAAAATAGAAAAAAAAAACAATAAATTTTGGGGATTCCCCATACTTTGAACTGAAACTCAAAAAGTTTTTTTCATCAAACCCATACGTGTGGGGTATCTATCGATAGGTCTTCGAAAATGATATTGAGGTTTCTAATATTATTTTTTTCTAAACTGAATAGTTTGCGCGAGAGACACTTCCAAAGTGGTAAAATATGTCCCCCCCATAACTTCTAAAATAAGAGAATGATAAAACTAAAAAAATATATATGATGTACATTACCATCCAAACTTCCACCGAAAATTGGTTTGAACGAGATATAGATAAGTTAGAAGTTTTTTTTTTTATACGTCATAAATCGTAAACCGCAATTTACCTTTCATTCAATCAACTCAAATATAAAAAATACAAGAACTTTTATGTGATGTTACTTGCTACTACGGAACCCTTCATGGGCGAGTCCGAAAAGTACTTGGCCGTTTTTTACTCATTGTAGGGAAATTATCTGACAACCTCCAGTGGAATAGAGTGGTGGATTAAGCTACAATCCTCTATATTATATGGAGAAGAGGCATCTGTCCAGCAATATGGAATATTTACAGGCTGATTCAGTTCTTTTTATTACTATTAATTATTTTAATTTACTTTAATATTGTTTGCAGATGGTGAGGCAACCGATCTCAGTGTATACAGTAATATCAATGTAATCGCTGGCACTCTAAAGCTTTATTTAAGATTACTACCAGTTCCACTTATAACATTTGAAGTTCATCCTAAACTAGTGAATGCTATTCGTAAGTGTTTAAATACTCATTTTTTCTTACTGATTGATTGACCTAATATTTACAAAACTGGTCATTGCACAAATGGATACGATTTCGAACCAACTCAACTACAATTATTATACAAGGCGCAGATCCGACCTCACAGGGAATACTGATCTCACCTGTGGGCTGGAGTGCCCCAATATCAGCTCGGATGTTCTGAGGAATTGTTCGTATTAATACCTGCAGCAGAGTTCTGCCACCGTACATCGCGCCAAAGTTCTAAATTTCACCCACATCGCCTCGATGTCCGGAAATCTACAACAACTCGATTTTTGCAAAGGGTCTTTCTTTTGGTTTCTGGTCTCATTTTGGTCGCGATAACAGACATCCACGCAGGCGAACCCACGGCAGAAGCTATAGTACTTTATAATTAAGCTTTAATTTTTTTTTTTAACATTTTAGGGTTTAAGTTTTTCCCTACAATAATGTAATCTATATACTTACTAGAAGTTTTAATAAGGTATGTTAACAAAAAATTAATATATCGTATTGTACGAGACAACCGAGAAGGACAGCAACAGACGGTCTCCTTCGCACGTGTGTAAGCGAGATAGCATAATGTTATCGTCCATATCGCGCGTACTTATAGTAATCACTCGTATAGTTGGGACCTTAAAGAGGTATTTCGCATCGTTTCATAGAATTATTTCGTTAAAATATGTGTAATAGACAATCGAAAGGGATAGAGATAGACGGTCTCCCTCGCACGTGTGTGAGCGAGACAACATAATGATGTCGAAAAATATCGATCATATTTATAGTTATCATTCGCGTAGTTAGGTACTTAGAGAGGTACTTATATCATTTCGTAACATTATTTTATTAACTTGCAAATTTAATAAAGTTTAAATATTTTCGTATAAAGAGAGATAGATATAGAATTTTATATAGAAAAATAAAGAAAGCAATAGGATTAAGGATAATTTCATTATTTAATGTTTACAGATAGAAATTCGTAGATTAAGGATGTTTTGTCATTTAATATTAATTTATTAATGTTATTATAGATATTTTATAGGTTTTTATAGTCTAAAAGTGATAATTCATATGTAAAAATAAGATTATAGGATTAAGGACATTTCATTGTGTTAATATTAGTTTAAGAATATTTTCAGATATATTTCGCATAGATTTAAGGATATTTTGTTAATTTATAGTTATTTTATAGATATTTTATAATGTAAAAATAGCAATTTACATGTAAAAATAGATTTTGACGATATAGCATTCGATAATTCATAGATGGATTAGCGACGCGCGCACGTGGCAGACTAACGCGGATTAAGGATCCGCGGGGGGCTTTTATATCAAGCGGTGGGGGACGAGGTAGATTTAAATACCGCGGCGAGGACCCGACCCCGTTTATTGATAATTAGCGCGCGCGCCGCATTAATTGTATGTTAAAATAATAGAGGATGTAAAATAGTTATAGAGTAAGTATAGAAATAAGCTCAACTATTGTAAAAAATGAGTTTATTAAATAAAGTAATTTTCCGGGGGTGAGGTAAGGGATCGCTGGCCAGCCAATCAGAGAAGTATAAATTGCGGTGCCATTTCGGGCACCACATGCCAGTCTTCGATTGACAAGCGAACGATAAAGAATAGTGAATAGTACATAGATAAAGAATAGCAAGAGACCATAGTATAGAAGAGATCGCTTATAGAAGCTAGCCAGCAATTCTGCTCCTCACAAGCGGGAAAATCTTCAACAATTAATTGGCGTTTCACTGACGTACATCCTCACTGAACACACGGCGAACTAGAACCAGCTCACCCTTCGCATTCGTTTGATACCGGCCCTAGAAACAGACGTCTCATCGTCACATCGCATATTATACAGTCCACTTCGTATTTCTATCGACTAGGGTCCGGTACATTTGGTCCTTCGAGCCGGATATACCCTTCGTGTCTCGTCGTGGTACATTTGGTCCTTCGAGCCGGATCTGCCTTTCGTCGTGTCTCATCGTGGTCATCGTGTACGTCGTGTTCGTCATATAGATATAGCGAAGTTGAAGACATCGTTTATAATGCCGCTTACAAGATCGCAAGCCGAGAAAATGGAACAAGAAATAGAAGCGATCCAAGAAAGGTCTCCAGAAGACACCTCGAACATCGCGACACAGTCGAAGCCTTCGAATGTACCTGTTCGACATGAAGAACCGCCTAGGTCTCCGTCGGCGGATCCAGGTCAAAGAAAGCTTTCGAAACCGTCCTCGAAGAAGGCATCAAAACAGAAGAAGCTTCTCAAGCTAAGAGAAGAGATAGCTCAACGCAAGCTGGAACTCGCCATTGCAAGAGCTGAAGCCGCCGCGCTCGAATCCGATGACGACGACAGCGAGGATTCATCGCACGACGGCGACGACCGAGTTATAGAGTGGTTGGACAGAAACCCGGAGGTCACCACGAAACCGATAGCTCAAGACCCCGAGGAACCTATAGCGAAGCCCACCACACATACAGAAAAGAACAACTCGGTCATTATAGAAAAAGAAGCCCCAGAGATAGCGACTGTCGCATCGAATAGTATAGACCTGACGCAATTAGCGGCAGCCATCACCACAGCGGCAAGATCTGCGGGCACATCGAGATACATAGGGGAGTTACCGTACTTCAACGGGTCACACACAGAGTGGCTCGCCTTCCGCGCTACTTACTACGAATCATCGACTCAACTCAGCGCGGCAGAGAACTCAGCAAGAATACGAAGAGCCCTGAAAGGAAAAGCGAAGGAAGCGGTCGCCAGCCTTCTCATCGCAAACGCGCCGGCGATAGACATTATGAAGACATTAGAGACTCGCTTCGGAAGACCGGACGCCATCGCCATCACCGAGCTAGAGAAGCTGCGCAACCTGCCTCGCCTTACCGACTCTCCAAGGGACATATGTGCCTACGCTAACAAGATAAAGAACTGTGTCGCCACTCTACGACTGCTAGCTAAAGACCAGTACCTGTATAGCCCGGAAATCATAAAACAGCTGGTCGAGAAGCTAACACCAACGACACGATTCAGATGGTTCGACTACGCAACAAGCAACGATATAGAAAAACCGAGGACTGAACCGGAGTTAGTACTGTTCTGCGAATTTATAGAACGAGAAGCAGACAGGTGTGCGAAGTACGCACCTCCGGAACAGATCAACAACGAAGAGACCACGACACCTGTACGAAGACACCGCGCGCTCGTAACGAACGATAGGAAATTCCCTTGTCCTATATGCAAGGAGAAGGAACACGAGCCGTCGGACTGTACGAAACTAAAGACAGCGGAGCAACATAGGCGTTGGGAAATAGCTAAGGACGCGAACCTCTGCTATAGATGTCTTCGCTACAGAAGTCAAACACACAAGTGTAAGACACGTGTCTGCGGTAAGAACGGTTGCGAACGAACACATCATCCGCTGCTTCACTTCACGCCGACCAACAAAGAAGATAGAAGAGAAGAAACAGAGAAGGTCACCACTACACATAGCCACAAGGAGTTGCACGCCTACCTGAAATACATTCCGGTCAGGATCAGCGGCCCTAGGAAAACCATAGACACGTACGCGCTGCTGGACGACGGCTCCACCGTGACCTTGATAGAAGAGAGTATCGCTTCGAAGATCGGCGCGAAGGGACCTAAGGATCCATTGAACATCGAAACAATCGACACGAAGTTAGCTACGCACTCGTCTCGTCGTGTCACGTTCAACATAAAGGGGCAAGAAAAAGAGTTCAAACTACAGGCGAGAACTATAAAGAAAATGAAAATATCGCCGCAATCAATAAGTAAAGAACAAGTACGGGCCTGCGAACATCTCAAAGACATAGAAAAAGACATTTCGTATAAGGACGCTCGCCCTACTATACTCATCGGTCAGGACAACTGGCACCTCTTAATAGCATCGGAGACAAAGAAGGGCAATAGAAATCAACTAGTCGCATCGAAAACGCCCTTAGGATGGGTCCTCCACGGGTCTGGCTCTCGCACCGTCGGTCAGCGGGTTCACTTCGTATACAACCTCGCCGACACAGATATAGAAAGCGACGAAGTTCGTATGGACGAGATGCTACGACACCACTTCGCTCTGGACTCCATCGATATAGCAGAGAAAAAGCCGCGTTCCGATCCGGAACAAAAAGTACTCGACATACTGGAAGCAAACACCGTACAGACAGAAAGCGGACAGTATGAAACGGCTTTACCGTGGAAAAATAGCGATTCGAAAATGCCGTATAACTACGAAAACGCACTCAAACGGCTCTATACAACGGAAAAGAAAATAGATAAAGATCCGTTATTAAAAGAAAAATATATGGAACAAATGAACGCATTAATAGAAAAGGGCTACGCGGAACGAGCTCCAATCGAAAAAACATCGCATAGAACGTGGTACCTGCCTCACTTCCCCGTCGTCAACGTCATGAAGCCGGGTAAAGTCCGTATAGTTCACGACGCGGCGGCGAGAACAGCTGGAACATCACTTAACGATCACCTGCTCACCGGACCGGACTTACTACGCTCGCTAACCGGCGTATTAATGAGATTCCGGCAACATCGCTACGCAGTGACCGCAGATATAGCCGAGATGTTCATGAAGATAGGAGTAAGGAGTGAGGACAGAGACGCACTACGATACCTATGGCGCGGGGACAGACGGGACGGACCTCCCGACGAATATAGGATGAAGTCGCTCATATTCGGAGCGACATGTTCACCGGCCATAGCGATATATGTAAAGAACGCGAACGCCCGCAAATACGAAGAAGAATATCCAGAAGCCGCCGCCGCCATCGTGCAAGCTCACTATATAGACGACTAACTCGACAGCTTCACGACAGAGCAACGAACTATAGAAATAGCTACGCAAGTTCGAGATATACACGCGGCGGGCAACTTCAATCTGCGAAGCTGGACATCGAACTCGCTATACGTACAGAAAACATTAAACGACGAGTCGGAGTCGTCTCAACGTGTCAAACAGCTGGACGACGGAACGAAGACAGAACGCGTGCTAGGCCTCATGTGGAACCCTCAGACCGATAGACTAGGTTTCAACTTAAACCTAGCCCGCGTACCGCCAGCGCTTCTAGACAACGCGGCTCCGACGAAGCGAGAAATACTAAAGATTATTATGTCGATCTACGATCCGCTCGGCCTCGCTTCGCCTGTAATAGTGCGTGGTAAACAAATCATGCAAGAAGTGTGGCGGCGCGGAACAGGATGGGACAACAAGATCGACGCCGACCTCGCAGAACAATGGACCACGTGGCTACAACACATAAAGAAACTACGTGACGTCACCGTGCCACGTGCTTACATAGAGTATAGTGAAGCGACGTCATTACAATTACACGTGTTCGTTGACGCCAGTACGACCGCATACGCCGTAGCTCTATACTGGAGAACGGAAAATAAAGACGGAGAAGTAAATCTCACCCTCATCACCGCCAAAGCCCGCGTCGCGCCGCTCAAGCTAGTGTCCATACCGCGCCTCGAGTTACAAGCCGCGGTACTAGGAGCTAGGATGGCAGCGACAGTCCTTAGCGAGCACAGTAGAAAACCGGAATCGAAGACCTTCTGGACCGACAGCAAGACGGTGTTGACATGGATCAAGACAGGGTCGAGATCATACAAACCGTTCGTCGCTCACCGCATCGCTGCTATAGAAGAAACCACCAGCAACAGCGAGTGGAGATGGGTGCCTACGAAGCTCAACAACGCCGACGACGCCACCAGGGACGTGCCTTGTGAGTTCGACAAGGCACATAGATGGTTCACGGGGCCACCATTTTTACGAAAACATCCATCAGAGTGGCCATCCGAAGTCCCGTCGAAAGTCGAAGTCACCGGTGAGGAACGTACGCACCACATAGTCACAAAAACATCGATATCCGTCAGCCAGTCCGTACCCGATAGCGCACGATTTTCTAAGTGGGAACGGCTGGTGCGAGCGACCGCGAGAGTATTACAATTCATACAACTGTGTAGAGGTCAACGAACCGAGCGTGTTAATTACAGAAAGAAAAAACAGTACGCGGACCCCGACTGGAACAATAAAGATAATAAGAAACACATAGGTACGAAATCGAAACAGTCGAGGCATTATAAAGAAGAAAATAAATACCTGCCTATAGAAGCCGCACTACTAAGACAGGCGGAATCCATAATAGTGAAATCGATACAGCAGGATTCCTTCTCTGACGAAGTATACGCCCTAAGGAGCGGCAAATCGCTATCGAATAATAGTAGACTACGATTATTATCGACAACGTTCGTAGACGGAATTATTCGTGTCAAGAGCCGGGTCAACGCAGCGGCGGGAGTCACGGAGTCACAAAAGTCACCAGCCGTGATAGATGGTGACCATCGAGCAACACGACTGTATATAGAATATACACATAGGAGCCTGCAGCACGCCGGCGTAGAGACAGTCGTGAACGAGTGCAGACAGCACTATTGGGTGCTCCGACTCCGCCCTGTGACCAGAGTCATCGTTCGCAGCTGCCTACCATGTCGGATTCGAAGAGCAGCACCACCGTCGCCACCAACGGGCGACTTACCACCGACTCGACTCGCTCATCATCGAAGGCCGTTTACGTACACCGGCATCGATTACTTCGGACCGTTCACAGTCACCATAGGAAGACGCCATGAAAAGCGCTACGTGGCCCTCTCCACGTGTCTCACCACTCGAGCTGTGCATCTGGAAGTCGCCGCATCGCTATCGACCGACTCAGCTATACTGGCACTTCGTCGAATGATAGCGCGCCGTGGTTGTCCCACCGAAATCTGGTCGGACAACGGAACGAACTTCCACGGCGCGGACGCCGAGCTGAAGAAGGCGGCGCTGCAGGCCACGAGTGAGGAGGCCAACATAAGATCGATCACATGGAGGTACATACCACCGGGCGCACCGTTCATGGGCGGAGCATGGGAGCGGCTAGTGATTTCTGTGAAGACCGCTCTCACAGCAGTACTGCAAGAACGAAGTCCACAGGAAGAGGTCCTCGCTACACTACTCGCAGAGGCCGAATACACAGTTAATAGTCGGCCCCTTACACACGTCTCGGTCGACATAGAAGATCCCGAAGCGCTGACTCCGAATCACATACTGCTCGGAGGGTCAGCTCGAGTACCGTTGCCCGGCAAGTTCGAAGATAGGGATCTGATAGGACGCCCGTACTGGAGAGCAGCACAGCGCCTAGCAGATCAGTTCTGGGCCCGATGGGTTCGTGAGTACCTTCCCGAGCTTCAACACCGGCGGGAGCCCCGAGGGTCCGGACCAGCAATAGCAGTCGGCGACGTGGTACTCATAGTCGACGGGAATCTACCTCGCAACACCTGGCCACGAGGCGTCGTGATAGCTACGTATCCCGGTCAAGACGGAACGGTACGAGTAGTGGACGTGAGAACATCCGGAGGCATCCTGAGAAGACCTACGAAGCGGCTGGTGCAGCTGACATCGGCATCGGTCGTCTCTCCCAGCACGGAAGAATGCAGCATCGCGTCGAGCCCCGAGACTGCACGGCGGCAGAATGTACGAGACAACCGAGAAGGACAGCAACAGACGGTCTCCTTCGCACGTGTGTAAGCGAGATAGCATAATGTTATCGTCCATATCGCGCGTACTTATAGTAATCACTCGTATAGTTGGGACCTTAAAGAGGTATTTCGCATCGTTTCATAGAATTATTTCGTTAAAATATGTGTAATAGACAATCGAAAGGGATAGAGATAGACGGTCTCCCTCGCACGTGTGTGAGCGAGACAACATAATGATGTCGAAAAATATCGATCATATTTATAGTTATCATTCGCGTAGTTAGGTACTTAGAGAGGTACTTATATCATTTCGTAACATTATTTTATTAACTTGCAAATTTAATAAAGTTTAAATATTTTCGTATAAAGAGAGATAGATATAGAATTTTATATAGAAAAATAAAGAAAGCAATAGGATTAAGGATAATTTCATTATTTAATGTTTACAGATAGAAATTCGTAGATTAAGGATGTTTTGTCATTTAATATTAATTTATTAATGTTATTATAGATATTTTATAGGTTTTTATAGTCTAAAAGTGATAATTCATATGTAAAAATAAGATTATAGGATTAAGGACATTTCATTGTGTTAATATTAGTTTAAGAATATTTTCAGATATATTTCGCATAGATTTAAGGATATTTTGTTAATTTATAGTTATTTTATAGATATTTTATAATGTAAAAATAGCAATTTACATGTAAAAATAGATTTTGACGATATAGCATTCGATAATTCATAGATGGATTAGCGACGCGCGCACGTGGCAGACTAACGCGGATTAAGGATCCGCGGGGGGCTTTTATATCAAGCGGTGGGGGACGAGGTAGATTTAAATACCGCGGCGAGGACCCGACCCCGTTTATTGATAATTAGCGCGCGCGCCGCATTAATTGTATGTTAAAATAATAGAGGATGTAAAATAGTTATAGAGTAAGTATAGAAATAAGCTCAACTATTGTAAAAAATGAGTTTATTAAATAAAGTAATTTTCCGGGGGTGAGGTAAGGGATCGCTGGCCAGCCAATCAGAGAAGTATAAATTGCGGTGCCATTTCGGGCACCACATGCCAGTCTTCGATTGACAAGCGAACGATAAAGAATAGTGAATAGTACATAGATAAAGAATAGCAAGAGACCATAGTATAGAAGAGATCGCTTATAGAAGCTAGCCAGCAATTCTGCTCCTCACAAGCGGGAAAATCTTCAACAATTAATTGGCGTTTCACTGATGTACACCCTCACTGAACACACGGCGAACTAGAACCAGCTCACCCTTCGCATTCGTTTGATACCGGCCCTAGAAACAGACGTCTCATCGTCACATCGCATATTATACAGTCCACTTCGTATTTCTATCGACTAGGGTCCGGTACACGTATAGTGTGTAATTTTTTTTTTTTCATAAATAGGTTTAAAATTTGTGTTAATTATATTTAAAAAAGTATGTTTAATATTTACAGAAACAAAGACAGCAGCACTTCAAGTGACAATGTTGAGAGAAGCCCTTGATATGTTACCACCAGCTCATTTCAACTGCTTACAATATATGGTACAACATTTACACAGGTTTGTATCTGTCTTTAACAAATATCTTATATATAATAATTATCTTCCCAGACCATCCTCAGATTAGACATAAATAATGACCTAAAAATAATATATCCATATATTTTTTTTAGAATCGCCCAACATGCCGATGTCAACAAAATGTCAGCACATAACCTTAGCACAGTTTTCGCGCCAACACTGGTCGCCACACCCCCTGCCATTACGGACTTGGCGTTTGAAATACGGGCACTTCAGGCGCTGATCGAGTACTGTCCACAAATATATTATGGGAATAAATGAATATATATTTCTACAAAAGAAATAAGTAAAATATGTTATATTTAATTTAATCACTTCCATACAGATAAGATGACGATCATAAATTATGATTATGATTAATATTTAATTTGTTAAGTATTTGAACTGTCATCATTTCACATTTTTAAATATTGTGAATTATTCAAAATATTTAAATGATCTGAATAACTATAAATTTGCAGATTATCTCAAATTTTGTATATATTATTTATAATAATGTAAATTTAAAATAAATAACTATTTTTGTTGATAGTTATCATATAAATCATATATGTGTTATATGGTGGCAGGGCCGGATTTAGGGGAGGACAAGCGGGGCAAATGCCCCGGGCCCCCACATAAGAGGGGCCCCACATCCGCAAAAGAGGGGCTTCCACAATAGAGCCAACCGAGTTGGAGCGACCTTTTTTTTATGAATAGGATGAGCTTTTTGTTTGACTCGACAACGATAATATATTGGCGAGAGATCGCGCGCGACGACCTTTTTTTTCGTCGTCATTTTTTTCTGCAAGAAAAAGCAGCCATTTTCAAATCAAGGGGCCTCCACTCCTCCATTGCCCCGGGCCTCCACAAGTTTAAGTCCGGCCCTGTATGGTGGCGAGAATAGGTACTAGTAGCGAATCCTTCTTGATTATATTGACATAAAACCACAATTAATATTTCCATAAATTAAGTGTACTTAATCACATCAAGTAATTTGTCGAATGTCACTCATGTAGGTAGTTTCATCCTGATGACCATTTTCAAAATAGTTTTCCTAAATTTTAAAAAATACTACTTTGCTACTTGTTTTATCATTACAGCTCTTTATTCAAAAATTAAATACTTTTAAATTATAGTTCGGTCAATTTAGACATAAAAATAGTGGTCAAATAACAAAAATTCCCGGAGAGACAAATATTGGTGGAGAGTTGGGTTTACCATTACAAATAGTTTTAAAAATCCGAATCGATCCTGTGATCACTGTGACTCTTAGAATCGCTATATCTCAGGAATGGTAACTTTCAGGAAAAAAATCATGAAGACCATATTTGTAGATTTTTTTTAAAATAAAACTTACCATTTTCCATTAGAGACAATTGACCATTAGAGAAAAATCCAAAAAACCTCAAATTTTGACCTTTGACTCCAAATAACTTTTGTAGCACACATAGGATCGATGGGGATTATTAAAACTTAATTTGTAATACTAAACCCCATCTCCAACAATATTTGGCTCTCCGGGAACTTTTGTTATTTTAAATGTCTATTTTGACCGGACTATTAATAATTATGTTAAAAATTGCATTTGCAAATCGAATGTATATAAATACTTAAAAATATGTTTAAGATTTTGTAACCATATAATCATGTAGCTGTTTACTATATTAGTGCAATATTTATGATAAATTATTTCTTAGCTTTGTGATATTGGATCAATTGAATATAATCTTTGTAAAAGATTTATTTATAAACCATTCCAGGTTGTGTTGTGTATCCTTTTTATATTGTATTTTTTTGTACTTTCATATGTTAATTTATGAAATTAGAAATAAAAATATAAACAATTGATTAATGTTTATTTCTATAAAAATTATCACAGATTCCTTATTTTTTTCTCTTTTTCTTAGGCTTTTCTTCTTCTTGTTCATAATTTTGCTGGAATTTCTTTAAATCTGCACAAAACAATACCTACAACAATACAATAATTGTTACACATTGCATATTTGATTTATGGACATTTCATTTTATGAGTAAGTAAAGTTTAGAAAATTTATTTAGAAACTTATAAATCGGTGCTGAGGTGGTTTGGCCATGTCGAGAGAATGTATGAAGAACGGTTGATGTAAAAATGTGTATAAGGTGAGTGTGAATGAAAGTGCTGGTAGGGGTAGACTTAGGCGGACGTTTCAAGACCAAATCAGGGACGTCTTGAAAAAAGGCCAGGTCAAGAGTGCCCTAAACCGAAGAGCATGTATGAAGGGAATAATGAAAGTGGACGAAGTGAAACATGTAAGGATCGTAGCAAGTGGAAAGAAGTGGTTTCTGCCTACCCCTACGGGAAAGAGGTGTGATTATATGTATGTATGTATGTATAAATCAGTTGCTATACCAATTGTATGAGAGTAATTTTAATTTGTAGATATATTATTCTAGAATTAAATAAAAAATAATTATACATAATACTACAGTAATACAAATAAATTATGATTAACTTACAGTATGGGCCCATCCGGCCATATCACCATACAACATTCTAAAATGATCTCCAATTTCAGAGTACATTTTCTCAGTAACATTTTTTTTTCCCTTCAGATGTGGAAGATAATTCTGAGCTGCTATTTGGTACACATGCGTGTCAACAGGTAAAGCTTCAAGATGGTTTAAAGACATTAAACATATACAATCTGCCACCTAAAATAAATATATAACATTAAGGGGCTTAGATGAGCGAATGACCTTGAGCGTTTGAGTTCCGCATCTCCTCCCAACACCTTACCTGCCCCTCGCTGCCCGAACGCACAGGTTCAACGAACCTTTTTAACTAACGCCATCTCTTCGCTAAATAAGGAATTTTAGGTTCCGAGCCCTCTGTGTAATATTGTATATTAATGCGAACCCATTACATACACAATCTAAATGTAAAGTTTCTTTTTATGAAAAATGACTTTTAATAATAAAACTATAAAAAACAAACAAAAATTAAAAGTGACATTAGACAATATAATAATAATAAAAATCTTTTGAAAATAATTTATGTAATATCCACTAAACATTTATTTTATAATAAAATCATCTGTAAACTTACGACCGTTGATCATAAACCAGGTAACAAAATATGTATCAACAAAATATCAATATTTTCTTCAGTTCTAAAAAATAATGTTTATGGAAGTATGTTGTACGTAAGTATATAGGAGGGCTGGTATTACTTACAAAATTTTATTACCTAGATTGCAATATGGATGTCTACGACCAGAACTTTAGCAGGTACGGCAGGGCTCTCGGTAAATTTTTTTATAATATCATATTCAGGCGCATATTTATATATATTTTGTCAATATTTTTTTTTTTTTTTTTTGTAACTAAATTTAAGTATTTGTAATTTTATATGTTATTGTATGTATTAAATGTATTTGTAATTTTGTATGTTTGTTGCTTTAATTGTATACACAAATACTTCTTTTTTTTTAAATTGAACTACGTATATTTTTTTCTTTTTTTTTTGTATAAATATTTTACTCGTTGTCTGCAATGTTTGTGATGTCCCAAATAAATATATTTTTTACTTTTTTTTAAGTATTTCTTTTATTGTGTATTAAATTATTTAATTTTTATGTGTAACAGTGTATAAATATCTCTCAATAAAATTCTATTCTATTCTATTCTATTTGTTAGGGCCCTATGACTAAAAGAGAAATAAATAAGACTAGTACAAAAATAATATTAGGTATAAGATAGGAAACGTGCGTCGCCGGTGGTGTCCCAATGCAAGTCTCGTCCTGCGCGGAGCTATAGGCCGTTTGTTGCCGTATTGGCCGTTGTTTGAAGGGTAAACTTCAAAGAGGTAGTGGGCAAATGTTGTTGAAAACGCGCCGCATCGTGCCCTTCTTTGTCTTGATATCCGCCACTCTCGTCGCTCCGTCACCTCCTGGATACACCTGCACAATACGTCCAAGACACCACAATAGAGGAGGCAGGGCCTTTTCTTTGATGAGTACAAGAGATCCTACTTTAATGTCACTGGAAGATGTAGACCACTTGGTCTTCTGTTGCAGTAGATGTACGTACTCCGTATGGTACCTGTTCCAAAAATGTTGTTTAAGCTGCTCCACCCTTTGGAAGCGTCCTAGTCGGCCGATACTGATTTCTGTTAACTGTGGATAAGGTACAGATGTTAGTGGTCGTCCAATCAAAAAGTGGGCAGGTGTTAAGGCAGAGAAGTCAAGAGGATCGGAGGACAGAGGAGTTAGAGGTCGGGAGTTTAAAATTGATTCAATTTGTGTAAGACACGTATACAGCTCTTCGTACGTGAAGTGGTGCTGGTGCAGCAGTCGCTGACACGGAGCCCTAAACTCTTTATGCGGCTGATCACGAGGTCGAGTCCGACCTCAGCCAGCCGCGTCGCCTCCTTGTTGTTTCGTCCTCGAGAGTAAACGAGAGTGTCATCCGCGTAGCAGATGACACCCATCCTGGTGAGGAGACGGTCTCGCAAGACCCAGTCGTACCCGATGTCCCACAGGATTGGGCCTAGGACCGATCCCTGCGGGACACCGCAGCCGACTCGCCGCCATTCCACGGACCCCAACCGATTCTCGTGGCCTACCCTCGGATCGGAGAGGTCGGGAGGTATAGGTAGGGACTATCTTCTCCAAGGCCTTCCCAGCTTCGTTCAGCAACACCACCGGTGGCACCGCCGAAGCCGAGTCCGGGGTCCGACCTGCCTAAGGAAATAGGCAGAGCCGACCCTCCTTCCAGACCCCCGGGAACTGGCCAGACCGCAGGCAGCGGTCAAATAGCTCCCGGAGGCTGTCGTCGAGGTGCCCGAGAGCGATCGCAAGGACTCTCCCGTGCACCCCGTCTGGACCCGGCGCCCTCTTCTTATTTTGGAGGCGGGTAATCACCGCCTCCATTGCAGCCTCTGTGACGGGTGGCGGAACACCCTCCTTCTCGTCCAGCGTCTGCCGAGCCATTCTGAGGGGCACGAAGCGCTCGGGTCCTTCCCCAGTTGGTCCGGCTGGAGCGTTTCGCTGATGGAGGCCGACTGGATGCGGAGCTTGTTCCGCGCCCAATTATACGGTCGGCCCCGGGGTTCTCTCTCTAGACCCCCAACTAACTCCAGCCAAGCCTCCTCTTTGGCTCGGCATATGGCCTGCCGCAGGATCTTCGTTTTCTCCACGTAGATCCTGCGCAGCCTATCGTCCCTGTCCACGTCCTGGGGGCGTCTCCACCTGCTCCGGGTGATTGTCTCCTGGCCCCGTTGCAGGCGGCCCGGAGGCCAGCTATCTCAGCCGACCACCAGTAGAGTGCCCGCCGTGGGGATGGACGCTTCGTTGGCGGCATGGCCGCTCTGCAGACAGCAGTGAATGCATCGCAGAGCCGGCTAGCCGCCTATTCCACCCCAAGCTCTGAAAGCGCCGGGAGACTCCAGCGGCCGACGATTGCGACCTCCTCTGCCAGTTCCCGGTCGAGCTTATCCATAGTGATATTAGCTCATATTGCACTGGTGGTTTTATATTTAGCGAGTGACCCACCGTACGCGAGCAATAATATTCGGTTTACATCGAATTGTACATACATGCGAATGGTGGTAGCGCTTGTTCCAGTGTCCATTGCATCATCTTCAGAAATACACCGTCGTTTTCTGGAAATTTTAATTCTATATCAAAGTATGATCTTTATTTCACAACAAGTATGCTTAATTAACAAGTATGCTTAATTAAAAAAATCAAAAAACCCGACTGCGTAAAATACTCTTATTATAAACTAAAAAGAATAAAACAATTTACTAGCTTTCATTTGATACCCATATTGCTACAATTAGAAAAAAAAATTCAACTCCCCTCCCTCATTCCGCCATTTGCTGGCGCCATTTTGAAAATTTATATAGCCTATGTCACTACTACAATTTAGACAAATCCAATGACACCTCATATGTCAAAAACCGTCCAGCCGTTTGGGCTGTAAGGCGTGCCAAAGAAATGGACATACATACATACATACATACATGAATACATACATACACTCGAAAAACATAACCCTCCTTCTGTCGCAGTCGGGTAAAAAAAAATGATAAAAAAAATAAGTAAGATATATAAGTATTTTTCCTACACACACAAGTAACTACATAAAAAAAATAATAATAAACAAAAACATAATTCTACCAAAACTAAAATTTTTGAGAGGATCGAACCTAACGTCTCAAAAACTTGATTCTGTCGCCAGACCACAAAGCAACGCTGTCGATGCAGATATTAGTGAAATAAAGGTACACTAACAGCAATTAATTAACTAGTTAATTAATAAATTATAATACTTTATTACTTACCTTTGCACTTCTACCATATGTAAACCTTTATTTTTTCGGGCACTTTTGGTTCTTTTTTTTTTAGCTCTTTATTGCCCATTATACTAGTATTTGTTCCGTATTTTCGTGAATATACGAAGCGCGTTTGGAGACTAAAGCGACACACGTCTATTTAGCATCACGTTTAGACTGTCACTGTCGAACGCAGCGGGTAAGTGAAGGAGAACCGATTTGAAACCGCTCGGAATGGATGGCGTAACCGACAAATTATAATATTGATAAATCATGAATGAAAAGTACAAAAATATCGAAAACCCAAGATCAAATAATTCAATTTTAACATGTTTAATACTCTGATAAAACTTTTAGGTGGTTGCTCGTTTGCTTTCTTTATTTAAACCGTTTCAAACGATTTCAAAGACCTTACTTTGTGATTATTTTCTATCGAATGAAGTTATTTCTATCGTGTTTTCGTAATTTCACCGAAACAGTAAATATCTTGAAGATTTCTATGCATATTTTTTAAATACGAGAAATCGCAGTACTTTTGCTGAATATGAATTTCTTTAACCGCAATAAATCCCGACCACCCCCTTAACAAAATTTTATAAAAATTAAATAATTTTTTTATACTAATTGTAGAAATGTTGAAGTTTCCTATAAATAAAATTATATACTTATCAGACTAATTTGAAAACTTATTCAGCTAAGTAATAAAAATAAAAAAAAAACTTGTAAACAGTATTATAAGTACCAGTTTTAAAGGTAGGTGAAACCAATAAAATGCTAGTTTGTAATAAATAGAATAAAATTTTGCAAATTGAAATATTTTTAGATTAATTCATAATATGTAAGTAATAGAAAAGGGCAAGTAAGTAAATTATTTAATTTAGTAAAGTAAATTTTAAAAATACCTTTGGACCTATTCCACAAAGCTTCATAAGCTCCAATCTAGCATCCTTATATTTCATTTCCTGTAAACTTTTGAACCACTGCTCTCCACCCCACTCAACTATCTGTGCTGCAGACTTTTGAATGAACTTAGCTCTGTAACCGAAGCCTAAATTTCTGAGTTCTGACTCAATCTGAAACATATTAAAAACTAGTTTCATACAAACAAAAGGAATTTAAAAAAAGTTTTAGAACCTTTAGTTATTGATACTTAAAATTTACTTAACACAATATTGTCTATTTAACATGCCAGTTGATAGCTTATTCTTATGAGTTCTAATTAATGTTTTCTTTAACTTAGAATTGTATAGTATTTAATATTTAACTAAAAATTTATTTTTGCAATTTATTTTTTCTATAATTGGTTATATTTTTACCTTTTTTTTTATAAGAGTAGAAAAAATTTGTTGGTGTTGTTTTTTTCGTATCAATTAATTGAACTTAATTAACAATTTATTTTCTGAAGTATAAGAGGTAAGGTCTGTTCCTGTGTGTGGAATAATTACCTGTGGATGTTTTAATTTGTCAACATCTGGAAAGCTAAAATAAGTTTTTCCGTCATGTTCACAAATTTTATCTCCATAGTGTTTACACAATTTTTCAACCATTGCTGATATCCTAAAAATAATAATTATTAATTTAATCATAAAACAATGTAACAAGAATATTTAAAAATGGATTAAATTAATAAATAAAAAAACATTAACCTAGAAATATGATTGTTTTGACTACAAATAAAAGAAAAAAGATTTTCGACAGGCTCTTGATAAAGCATCCTTATACCGTAAAACTGTTTACAAGCCGTTCGAAATAATTCATCTTTTTCAGACCACTTCTTATAATAATCACCAAGTTTATAGTTTAAGCGAAAATAGTTTTCCAGTAAATTCTTAAACATATCACTCTCGATTGTGGTAAGTTCGGAAATTTTCGACGTTTTATTTAATAATGACCCCATAACTTGATATTGCAAATTTTCATCGTCTTGTCGTAATTTCCATACTGTCTTGGAAAAAATTCCAGTCCATTCATCAGTTTCATTATTATAATTCCACCTGAAATAATAAACAAAATTGCTTTTATTTTGATTGTTATTATTACTAAATTTTTAATACGTAAAATGTAGGAATTACCTAAAACTTTGACCTCCGTTTAGAGTACCTAACAATTGAAGTTCACAGCGGCTACACTTTATTTTATTCCAAGTCATTCTGTTTTAATATCGTGATTTAAAATAATCTAATACATTACAATAAAGAATTTTACATAAAAGAATTTAACTAATACTCTCAGGCGGGAAAGTATTTAAAATTAAAACTGCCTTGTTATAGTTGTTGAGTAAATGTCATAGTGACGTTGACTGTTTGACAGTTTCCTCTTTGCTATTATCGTGGAGTATCGAATTAAAGGAGAACCATCTTGTATGGGGATTAGTTGAAAAAGTGTCCACTTGTAAACAGCAAACAATTATTGTTCGAACGCTCACCAAAATAGCGCATGTGTAGGAAATGGAAATGATAGCAGTAAAGTATGCTGGGTTGAAAATTGAGTTTTTTTTAATTACTTCTGTAGTTAAGAAATAGACGACAAAATAAATACTTGTGATTTTTTTATATTTAATTTATTATTGATAATGTTTATATTACATTATGTCTTTTATTATTGTTAATTTGTATTGTTTATTACGTGTTCAGTCCTTACAGCATATACTACCGGAGGCAGCTTCCCGTAGACTGAAAGTGTCGACGAGATTGTAGAGAGAGACAGACATAACGGACTACATGCTATCTTTCTCTATTCGCACGCGATTAGTCACAGCACAGCTGACTGACTACAGTTTCTAGATATCACCTCGGCATATGACAATGTTCTCAGACTACTCAGACAGAAAATGCTACAGCTGAGTATTCCTCCAACGAAACTTCATTTCATTTGCAATTTTGTAGTGTACGAAGTGACGTATCTACGTACTTGTAAAGCTACTATAAAAACCTTTGTTTTTCTTTCAATAAATGATAATTTGAGAATCGACTTTCATTGTATTATTATATCTTCCGACGCCGCACATCGCAATCTGTTACTTGGCAGATCCATAGTGGTTAAACATCAGTATTTTTCTCTTCCTCGAAGACTTGTCTAAAAAGGTTTTCCTCGGTGCTCAGTCCTTAGTCCTCTGCTCTATAGCATATACACTCGCGATCTTGAATTGTCTGTAAATAGTTTTTGTAACATTCTGCAATATGCAGATGACATTGTATTGTATCATAGGTCAAATTGTCATGTATTATGTGAATTAATATTCTATATATAATAATCTAAGTTCTGCTTTATATTATCTTAACCAATGGCTGTCGGATCATGGCTTATCCTTATTGGTCCCCAAGAGTCAAGTGGTGGTCTTCACATAAAAAATGAAACATCCCTGTTTTTGATTTGTTATTAGTGGATCAAGGTATTTACCTTGCATCTAAGGTCGAATTCTTAGGTGAGGTCCTCGATAGCAAACTGAATAAATTTCTCATGTAGAACATGTTGTAAAAAAATGTGAAAGAACCATTAACGCCCTCAGATCAGTCCCAGGTGTTTAGTGGGGTTCCTAGTTTTGTCTTAATATCCCGAACATCAGCTTGCATGAGATTAGTACGGCTCTGAGACAGCTTAAAAACAATAAGGCACCCAACGAGGACGGTATTACGTCAGAGCTTCTGAAAGCGGGTGGAACACCGGTACTTAACGTGGACCACCACGCTTTCGTTCCAGGCTTCCGGCGTTACGCCCTTGAACAAGACGGCATTAAAGAGCCTCTGAAGAACTTTAAGTACCGGTGTTCCACCCGCTTTCAGAAGCTCTGACGTAATACCGTCCTCGTCCTGGTACTCTTCTTCAAAAAGGGTGATAACACTACCCTGTTGAAGAATTACAGGCCCATTCCGCTTCTGAGCCACGTTTATAAGCTGTTCTCTAGGGTCATTACGAACCGTCTGACGGGCGAGTTTGATGACTTCCAGCCTCCCGAACAAGCCGGTTTCCGAAAAGGCTATAGTACCATAGACCACATACATACGCTGCGGCAGATTATACAAAAGACCGAGGAGTATAATCGGCCATTGTGCTTGGCGTTTGTGGACTATAAGAAAGCCTTCGATTCGATCAAGACTTGGGCGGTGCTACGGTCTCTCCAGCGGTGCCACATTGACTATCGGTATATTTTGATACAACACTTTGAACAGCACTTTGGTGTTGAAGTGCTTGTACAACAACGCTACTATGTCGGTTCGAGTACAGAAACATAGCACGAGAGCGATTTCAATGCAGCGAAGTATGAGACAGGGAGATGTCATCTCTCCGAAACTGTTTACCGCAGCATTGGAAGACGCTTTCAAGCTTTTGGAATGGAAAGGATTCGGCATCAACATAAATGGCGAGTACATCACTCACCTTCGATTTGCCGACGATATCGTGCCTATGGCAGAATCCCTGGAGGACCTCGGTATTATACTCAGTGACCTCGATAGAGTTTCCCAACGGGTGGGCCTTAAAATGAATATGGAAAAGACAAAAATCATGTCGAATATCCATGTTGTGCCCACCCCAATATCGGTTGGAGATTCTACTCTCGAAGTTGTTGACGAGTACATCTACCTCGGACAAAATGTCCATCTTGGTAGGTCCATCTTCGAGAAAGAGGTCAATAGTCGAATCCAGCTAGGTTGGGCAGCGTTCAGGAAGTTAAAAAACATCTTTTCATCTGTCATACCTCAGTGCCTGAAAGTCTTCGACCAATGTGTGTTACCAGTGATGACATACGGATCTGAGACGTGGTCTCTGACTATGGGCCTTTTAAACAAGCTCTAAGTCGCACAGCGTGCAATGGAGAGGGCTATGCTTGGTATTTCTCTGCGAGATTGAATCAGAAATGATGAGATCCGCAGACGAACGAAGGTTGCCGACATAACCCAACGGATTTGCAAACTGAAGTGGCAGTGGGCAGGGCATATAGCTGAAGAACTGACAGTCGATGGAGCAGAAAGGTTCTCGAGTGGAGACCACGTACCGGCAAGCGCAGCGTCGGACGGCCGTCCACGAGATGGATAGACGACTTGAGGAAAGTCCCGGAAGCCGTTGTATGGAGGCTGCTTTGAACCGGTCGCTCTGGAAGTCGATGGGGGAGGCCTACGTTTAACAGTGGACATCCAACGGCTGATATGATGATGATGATGAATGTGACCTCGACGAAGGTTCAGTATTCCATCCTATTCAGTTGTCCTAAACTTATCTATCCTTTATACGATGTCCTTCTTCATATAATCACCCATTCTGTAAATATTGAATGTTTTTTGATGCTTGTGTTTAGTCCTTACTGTCAACTGTTATGTAAATACATTAAGAAAAAAAGTTAAGTTGTACCTAACTATTCTTTGTTTTGTCGTAAATATAATTTTTGATTGCCTTAGCATAACATAGTTATATATAATATATTCCTAACTTTAATAATTGTCTTGTTCTTGGTGATTGGTATTTGATTACTACTATTTCCTATATTTACATAACTCAACGAAGGTTATTACCTCGACCGCACCGATTAATCTTCTTCGTATTTTATCCATTCTTCGTGACATTGGCGAAATCATCTAGGTATACCCCTGTGGCAACATTGAAAGCCATTAAACAGAAACTTTACCTAGAGAAAAGCGGATCCAGTGCCAAGTACATATAAAATGTACGCCAAATGCTCGTGTTATTTTTGTTTGCAATAATTGCAACAGTCACAACGATGATCAAGTTCTTAAGCGATGATTATATCCAGTATCTTTATTTTTTACTTTTAGTTTTGTTGATTAACTATACAAATGTTAAAGTCTGATTTTAAATAGAAAGACTAAATATATTCCAAATATTAAGTTAAAGATTATTTTTTTTATATATTTTAAATATTAAATAGAAGTTGATTATTTGTTGATTTTATTTTCTATTTGTCTTGTTTAAAAAAATAATACTTTTTTGTTTTACTACTATGTCATTAAAGCATTATGAATAAAAGTTTGACTGACAAATAGCCATTTTATTTTATGTCTGGTCAATATCTAATTTTGTAAATAAATAAATACATTTTTTAGTTGCTCAACTTACCCCGTACCCTTACTTAACTTTACCTCACCTATGGGGTATGTTGAGCATATCTGACTTTTTTCACTTAAGCACCTGTAGCTCTCAAATGCGAAGTGTTAGAAATATACTGTAGAGACTTTTGATAAGAAATAAATAACTTACCCATCGCTATGCATAACAAGAAATTTGGACATATGGTTCAGATGCTATGACCGTTAAAATGAAAATTTTACTCAACTAGCCCCGCCCCACCCGACTACAATTGCGTCACAATATATTTATAATCATATTATAAACGTCACAGCGTCACAGTATATTTATAAAAATTTTGTATACATTATAAAAATAGTAACAAACGTAGTAAAAAATCGAGAAGTAAAGATAAAGTTGTAACTCGAAGTTTCCGACTTCGCAAAATTAAGCGTTTTCTTTGCAGGCCAAGGTGTACGGATATATAATAAAATCCCACAAACGATTTTAAAATTGCCAATAAATAAATGTAAAGTTTATATTAAATAGAGTTCAATATCCATAGCATATTATTCGATACAAGATTATGTAAATAGCAAAGATGTGTGGGCTTAGTGTCGCTATAATTCGTCCCACACGTATGGGTTTGATGAAAAAAAAATTTTTTTTTGAGTTTCAGTTCTAAGTATAGAAACCCTCAAAATTTATTGTTTTTTTTTTCTATTTTGTGTGAAAATCTTAATGCGGTTCACGGAATACATCTACTTACCAAGTTTCAACAGTATAGTTCTTATAGTTTTGGAAAAAAAGTGGCTGTGACATACGGAATTACGGACGGACCGACAGACATGACGAATCCATAAGGCTTCCGCTTTTTGCCCTTTGGCTACGGAACCCTGAAAAGACTATTCGTATTTCAAGCATTCTAATTTCATTGCTAGGGGAGAGTTGGATATTACCGAGCCTCTCAGAACATGGACCTATAATTCGGAGAAGGTTCGATATATATATTTCAAAAATGCAGTAAATAGTACAGAATTTATTTAGCTACGCATACATCACGGCAAAATATTTCAAAAAATAAACAAAAATTAATTATTGAAAAATAATAAAAAAACGGGAAAGCGTGGTATTATCAGACTGGTCTGATAATATCGTGCCCATAATAATTTCGTGAATTTCTATCAGTAAACTTAGAATTTAAAAAAAAAAATGCAACGTTGAATAAACTCGTTCGTAGAAAAAGAAGCATAGACTCCTTTCTATACCTAGATATAATTATTATTTTACGACTAGATTAATTATCATAACCATATCGGCCATTGGATGTCCACTGCTGAACGTAGGCCTTCCCCCATCGACTCCGGTTCAAAGCAGCCTCCATCCAACGACTTCCGGCGACTCTCTTCAAGTCGTCTGTTCATCTCGTGGATGGCCGTCTGACACTGTGCTTGCCGGTACGTGGTCTTCACTCGTACACGCCCTGGGCGCGGAATTGACAAACTCTGTTATTTCCTCTTTTAACCTCAAAATAATACAGTCAAGTTAATTGTGTATTCAAATCAATCTAGTCATTAATTCTATAATATGTTAGGATTAAAATAAAAGTAATCAATGTGTTACAATACAAATATAGAATAGCTTACCTCTTGTCAAAAATGCCCGCGAAATTATAAGGAACGAGGGTAAAAACTTGTAAGACACGATGTGTCTTAATCACTGCTCCGAGTAAATTAACGTCGTGCACGGGGAGGGGTAGACGACTCGGGCTGTGATCTTTAAGGACTGGATAGCGCAATTAGCGTTTAGTTTTTGAAATATGCTAGGGCGCGGAATTATCAAACGCGCGGTATTATCCAACTCTCCCCTATTATCCTTATTCTTGTTCTAAGCAAAACTAGATAAAAAATTCCACGTTACATGCAAAAAGTATTTTTTTGTTGATCAGTGATATTTAATAAAGGCAGTGACTTAATTGACATTTTTAGCTTTTCTGTTTAAGAAGTCTACTGGTAAACCTTAAATTAATAAAACAGCGAAGAGAGTGGTCATATACCTTCGTAGGAAATTTAAATATTTTTTTAGATAGCAAGATGTTTTACACCGTAGATAAGTATACAACGTAATTATTCCGGCGAAATTGGATTCGAAGCTACCCAATTATTTTCCCAAAATCGGTAATGTGGCAATTTTTGCAAGTGTAAATACGAGTATATATAATATCCGTTTAACATAACAGCAGTTATTATTAAGTTTTGTTTACTTAAAAATTGTTAACGTTTTTCAATTGTGCTAAATAAACAATGTCTATATTCCATGAAATAAACACACCGAAGTGTCACTAAAAAGGTTTGTTGACGTGATAACGTCTTATAAATCGATGAACGCCGGATGCACACACAAAAAAGGATTATTCATTGTCACGTTCCGCGAGCGAGACCGCGGAACAAGCGATAGAGAGGCACGATCAGCCTAAGCGTTCGGCTTGTTATGCATCTATTTCTCTTTCACTCCATCGGCAGATGGGTCCGAGTAGAATAAAAAAAAATTTAATTAACGAGTGCAAATAAATGTTAAATTATCGAAAAAAAAATTCAATTAACTCCTTCTTTGTATTATACAAAATAATGATAATTCAGTGTTAATAATTTGATTAATAAAACTATGCAATTTTTCACCAATGTTTCTTATGACGTTATCACGTAAAATTATCGGCTGTAAAACGACTTTCCAAAAAAAAAAAAATTTTTATTATTATTTAAATGGTGGGCTTCTCTCGGTAATGCTATTAATTATTCTTGTTACTGTACCTATATTAATTTTCTCACTGTCCTGTTATTGTAATATAGACCAAATATACCTAACAATGTACGTCTATACGTACATTTATTTTAAAACGAGGGTTTTAAAACTAGTAAGAATAATAAACAACACAAGTAAATAAATACATTATAAAAGTTTAATAAAAATGTTGTTAAGTAATTAACGAATTGAATTAGACATAACATTATTAATCCATGGCAAATATTGGGCGGTGTCCGTGAAGACAACGTATTCTTCAAGATTACACGTTGAGTCACCATTATCTGACCACAGAGATAAGGAAACTACACCTCGAAGTCTCCATCGCCCATCGTCTAAAACGTAGAGGCCACCGCCAGAGTCACCTAAGCAAGGACCAGACCCGTTGTGATCTCCTAAAAGAATGAAATCAATGTTAAAAATTCCGATTTAAAAAAAACAAAGTAGGCTTAAAGCAAATAAAATAAAATAAATCCTAATAGTAAAATAATATTATTATTATTATTTATAACAAACCTATTTAACTATCTTTATTTTTTACGTGCTTTTGCTTACATTCTCGATATTTTTCGTTATATTATTTTGATAAATACTTAATAATGGTAACATAAAGAAAAATGTGGCTTAATTTAAAAGATTCAATTATTCTTTTATTTTCCACCATCACTTCTAGTTTAAAAAAAATAATGTAAGCGGCAAACGTGAAAACGCAACGACGACGACAACGGCGTGACGCGAAAATTGCTAATTGCGAACATTTGGCTTACGTTGTGATAGACGCGACAGCGACTGTTCATATTCCTTGCTTATATTTCTTGTTTCGGTAACTTTTCTAGTTGCCGAAACTTTAACAACTTGTTTATGAAAACGGCAATAAAAAGGTACTTGCTGAAACAAGAGACCCAGCAGTGCTCAATGCCTTCGATTACATATGATCGCGTGAAGTGAAGTATTGGTCGCATTATGTTGCATCGCGTTACGTTGCTTCTTTTCGTTTATTGCACTAGGACTTAGGAGAACTTAGAAAAAAGGGTACCTAATCAGGGGCGTAGCTACCGCCGTATTAGCCGTAGCAATGATACGGGGCCCCCGGTCTACCCACAATAGAGTTCGGGACAGAAATTGGTCCGGAGTTGCGAAGACCATTTTTTTTTAGGAATACATATAGCCCGAAGGTGTACCTAAATACCAGTGGTCCGGAGTTGCGACGACCTTTTTTTTTTTAAGGAATACATGTAGGCCGACGACATAAAGAAAAATGTCAGTGTGAGATGCGACGACCTTTTTTTTTCTCTTTTTTCTTTTCGTCGTCGTACGCAAAGAAATTTATCCAAAAGAAATGGATCCAAAATTTCCGATCACGGGACCTCCACTCCTCTGTTGCCCCGGGCCTCCACACCTCTAAATCCGTGTATTAAGTGCTTTTGTTCTGTTATTGAAAAATCTTTACCCTTCATTAGGGCCCCTTTACAGATTTTGATACAGGGCCCGTCTAAGTCACGCTACGCCACTGTACCTAATACACACCTGCACAAAGAGTTTTCGATGAAGTAAGTTTGTGAAACTCGGGTTTGCTCGCTCTACATGTGGTTGTGCTGACTATGGGCATGCGCACCATACGGGGCTCGCCTGTCCCTCCTGGGCCAAATTCATTGGAACCCCATCCCGCCACCTAAGTAATTATACAGAATTATTAAAGTTATTGACTTAGTTATACTCAGTACTAGTTTAAAAAATAACTCAAAATTAATTATTCTGTTCTATATTAATTATTCTATTCTATATTCTATAAATTATTCTATTCTATGTTCCGTTGAAAATAAGCAAGAAGCTCAGCAATTACACTTCAAAGCAAGCAATTACAAAAGAAATTTTACATAGACATAAATTTACTCATTACAAAACATTAAATAACCTGCATAAACTGCGATGCATACTAAGCTCACGTATCATTATCATCTAAATAATCTTTCACAGAATAAATAGTACCTATGCTCAGCCTAATAGATTTTTTAATAAATACCCTACCTAAACTTAATAAGTGGTAACTAAAAATATTCCTGTGGAATTTTAATATAAATGGAAGAAGAAAAAAGTGAAGAGCTACGTTGTTACAAACACACAACTTGGTGGTACTAGAGTTCATCACGTTTACATCTAGTCATTTATCAGTATCTCGAATTACATAAGTAGGACAACACTTACAACTCCTGATGCTCCAACTATACGATTGAGGTCTGGATTGCTACTCCAAAGACAAGCTGGCTTTATATACGTGCCGAAAGGAACAGATTTTTCAAGTGTCAGCATCAGTATATCATCTGAAAGAATAGTGATTTACTTTTAATGAAAGTTGACAAAAAAAAAACTGGAGATTACTTGCGTTAGCTATGATTAACACACGTGTTAGAGAGATTTTAGTGTTTTAGTTTGTATTTATTACTTCCATTTACAGGTTTTATAGTGAACATAGTAATTGGTTACATTAGTTATTATTAACATTCATAAGGCTTGGTAAGTGTTTTTACAGTATATATTATTTTATTTTATTTAGTTTTATGTAGTAGGTAGTTTTTTTTTTAATTGTATATCATTTTTTAAGATGTATTTAAATCGACCTCCGGATCTCCTGGATCCAGTTGGGCCAAAAAATGCACGGAAACGTCTGACGGTTGATGACTCAACCACATCTAATCCCTCATCCAAAATTACAGTCAATCTTCCTTCCACTGCTATTCTTCAGTTCAGATTGTATATGTTCATCCTTCATTTTCCGAGGCTCCCAAAAGCTATACAGATGATGAAAAAAGTCCTTTCACAGTCCACGTCTCAAAAGAAGTGTCTGACCCGGCTGTAGATATTTGTACCTGTGTCACCGGGCCATCAAATTCGGACAATTTCTTCATACACATAAAATTACGTTTATAGTAAATGATGCAGCTAAAAAATATATATATGTATGTATAAATATAAGCAGATGTATAAATATTGCCGAAGCAGCCAACTTTTAACTTTTTTCTTTTACGTCCAATTCCATTTTAGAAATGTCTAAATATAAAACTAATATACCGACGTACAATATCACTAGAATGGGCTTAATCAAAGGTATCTCCGTAGACTATTCTATTCAGGAACTGGTGGAGTCTCTGGAGCTTCTTGCCAGAGTTCTTCCGCTAGAAGTAAATGCATAATGTCTCAGGAAAGTATCTCATACTTGGAACCATCCTCCCGTATTCCCCCTGCTAACAGATCCTATGCATAGGTGCCGAAGGAAACGTTCTGCTCTGTTTTATATTCCTTTAATAGCAGCCCACAAACTAATTCAATCTCCCCTACTATTCCAATCACTTTACCTAATCAGTCCTATCATGAAACTATCGTCCGAACTCCTCGTCCTTGTGCGCCTTTAAGAAAAAGGTACGACAAACAGGCCCATAATGCCATTATTGGTAACTATCCCTCTTTTCAGCTTAATGCTTAGAGCACAGCGCTCTCACTAAAAATAATATTGACGTCACTCGATTTTAGTAACGTTTTCAATTGAATAGACTTTTATATCATCATTATCATCATCATATCGATGATTGGGTGTCCACTGCTGAACGTAGGCCTCCCCCATGAAATCCAGTGCGACCGGTTTGAAGCAGTCTCCATCCAACGGCTTCCGGCGACTCTCCTTAATACGTCTGTCCATCTCGTGGACAGATCCGTTGGGCTCTGCAAGCTGCAGTAGCAGTGGCAGTTGGCGGCAACGTTCGTTCGTGAACGGATCTCATCATTTCTGATTCGATCTCGCAGAGAAATACCAAGCATAGCCCTCTCCATTGCACGCTGTACGACTTTTATATACTATGTGATATTTACGAGTACGTTCTCTTAACATATCTCCTGATTGGTTTCAAAGTTATGTGCAGGGTCACCGGTAGAGAATTAAATTCATATTCAAAATGGTCAATGGTTAAAGCTGGTGACCCGTAAGATGGTCTGCTCTCCTCTCTTTTATTTTCAATGATTAATAATTTCATCCTCAATGTGATAACTTCTTTCCATCACCTCTATGCAGGCGATCTCCAGATATACCTACTTTCACTCCACTGTGACTAACTTTCCTCAGTGTGTATTGTTTATAAATAGTGATTTATTAGCAATATGTACATGGAGTAATACTTAGGCTTAGTAATAAATCTAACTAATACTAAGACTATAATTATAGGAAGTCCCAAATTACTTAACCGTATAAATAAGTCTCAGTTACCTCCTATAACTTTTGATGTATTTTAAATCCCATGTAGTGAAAATGTGAAAAATCTAAAGTTACTTTCAATCAACATCTTTTGTGGGCCTCGCAGATATGTAAGGTTAGTCGCAAGGTATTTGCTTCAGCTGGGTCGCTCCGGAAGCTGCGTAATTTACTTCCTATTCCTACTAAAATTGCTCTTACACATAGTCTCTTCTTACCAATTCTTGATTATACTGATACATGCTATCTTGACATTACTGAAGAGCAGCTTAATAAACTTGAGCCCATCCAAAATTTATGTATACGATTCATATTGAAGATTGACGACATGTAGGCGCAGTGGTCACAGCAACTGGCTGATGCACTATCGGTCGCGGGGTCGATCCCCGCACATGACAAATATTTGTATAGGCAATACAGATGTTTGTCGTGTATCTGGGCGTTTGTGCATGTGTATTGTGTGTTTCCGGACCCCCGACACAGGATTCAGTATTCACATCCTACTGGGAGCCGTTGAGTGTGAGATATTTATTATATTATTATTTTGTGTATGTGATTGATTGAGTGTATTATGTATAGACTTCTGTTTCACAGTCAACCATCACAATGTTTTTTTTTTAATACTTTTATTATAAGGACTAGTCCATATATTACTTGCAAGAGTGGTCGCATTATACGCCTCATGTATAACAGCCGTCTTTATGGTGCTTGTGACAGTGATGTCATCACCCCAATCTCCTAAATTGTAAACACCCGCTTTTACAATTATATTCTTTTCAGACGTTAATGAACTCTTCCGTTTCATGCAATGAGCCGCTGGAAAAGAAAACGTAAACAAATATTTTTAAAATCAAAAATGACAAATAGAAATTATATAACATTTTTATGATACTTATATAATTAATTAAAGCTAAATTATTCGTATTTAAATTAGTTTGGATTTTTGTCAACTTACCTGAAACCACGTGTTTATTAGATATTAATGTTCCTGCGCAGATATAATTCAGGCTACTGAATTTTTGTGTTTTATAAATCGCAACCAGCCAAGGCCATTCTCCTCTTTCATAACTAAACCCTTTTTCAATTAGTGGAACAATGTTGTCGTTACCATTAATTCCACATTCAACTGAGTTCGATGTACTACTAATTTGTAAGGGATTTGGTCCTGGTCTGTGGAAGAAAAAATCCGTCATAAAATATTCAAATAAGCAATTAGTTTTACACGAAATTATTTCAGATTATTCGCTAAATTCGTATCGTTCCGTTATCAGATAACTGAACTGAACTGCCTGTAAATAACCCAATGTCGGGCAAAGGCCTCTTCTCCATACAGGAGAAGGGTTCCTTAAGCTTAATCCGCCACGCTGTTCCTCTGCGGGTTAGCGGATAGGTTTCAGTTAAGTTTTGTACGTAATTTTATTAGGTGCAAAACTTATAGTATATAAGTATAAATTGTTGCAAGATAGCGATTTTAAAGTTGGTAAACATTTCCAAGCATCATTCGGTATGAGTAGTGATTTTGATATAGATGTGTCTTTTACGCTTAAAACAAATTTTAATAAAAAAAAACAACGTTGTTAACAATAAAACATTTTATTAATTTATTATGTATGGAAAAATAAATAGTATCAAAACAATATAAGATACTGGCGTGTCAGCTCATCAGGACGAAAATCGCTCAAAATTTGTCGAATATGTCGATACATACGAAATTAATTGAAATTTTTATATCAAATTTCAGTGACGGTTTCGGATAGAGTTCTATTTCTAACATTTGATAACTCTTATTAGGTTTATATTTTTTTTTTTAATATTTCTAAAAAATATATAGAAATGCGTTAAATAAGAGACAAAATACCTTGTACCTTACATTAGACAACTATTAAAAGTTTATTTAACTCGTATTTCGTAACTTTTATTTATAAGATATTTAGTTACCTTTAAATAACAACAGCAAAGTTAAATGACAGACTCAAATAGGAATCGCACATTTATGTCCTTCCGTATATTAAAAACTAATGTTACAAAATACCCATATTTAAGGAAAAATATCCTATGACGAGTATATGTACATACGCTATAAATATATCAAAAGTTACAAGTATTAATGTTGAAGTAAAAACACACAATATTTGTATTTACGTGCATTTTAAGTGTACCTCCGTGTAATTCTTTCTATATACATATGTATACATAGAACTGATGTCGTTATTTACAACCAGTGAATCGATGTCGATGATGTGTTATTTCTTTTGTTAGATAACTTACTTTTATTTGTATAATTGGACAATGTAAGTACAGCAATGTGGTCTCATCAATACTCACGCAAGTCATAGTTGGAAATCCACACAGAGTTTAAGTTTGGCTAGTAATTTTAAAAGTAATTAAGTAGTAATTTTTATTATTGAAGTGAAACTTCTATATAGACGGGTCTTAGGATTTTTTCTGTCACGAAAAAGCGTTATGGTCAGGGAGTCAGGTAAAAATTTGGTTAGTTATTTCCTCTCGAATGACAATTGGTGAGACGCATCAGGGAATAGCATCACAAATCCTCGTGAACGTCAGCTGCGGTTCTTAAGAAATTAAAATATAAATTTTATGCGCCTTTATCGATGAAAACTTTGGAATTAATTAGAAATAGTGATTTAATTTTTTCTATCTTTTTTTTATCATTTGATGAAAGTTTGTATGGTGATTGTTAATGTACTGCTGATGCATTCCACTAATTATCGCTTGAGAGGAACTTGGTCATGCAAATCTAGCGGACTGTTACGGCCGCGTGAAGGGGATAGATGATATATCGCGTGGCAACGGCTGTATCACATGAGTAAATAAAATTTACTCATGTGGCTGTATTAAATGGATATAATGCGCATTTTTTTTTGTTCCGGATTGAATTCAGTTTTTTTTTGTTTGATAAAATATGTTTAAATAAAAAATGTATTCATTTAGATATATCTAACCTAACCAAATCATAATTTGCAGTAAAAGTTTCACTTCTACTATGTCCGTTAAAGTCCGTTAAAGTTTCACTTCTACTATGTGTCCCAGCACACATTACGTTTTTTTTATTTTTTATTTACTAATAAATAAATAAATAATTAATAATTAAATATGTCTTGACATACACACACGGTCGTCTCCTCCTAAGGTAGGCAATTTAATGCCTGTGTTTTAGGTAACAGCCGACTGATATACATTTTTTTTAATAAATATACATATAAATGATACATATAGAAATAAATACATATTACACCCAGACTCGAGGCGGGAATCGAACCCACGACCCTGGAGCAGAAAGACAGTCACTGCCAACTGCGCCAACGGGTCAGTCACTTCATTAAAATTATAAATGTAGTGCCCCATAAACAAAAGTTAGTTTTACTGTGCACTGTACTTAAACTATACGTAGGTAATAATATAATAAAACATATTAGAATACAGTCTAAATATAAAGATATAATTGATTCGTGCATCGCATCAAAGCCGCCCGCAGAACCGACATCTTTAAAAATTGTTTAATTAATTTTAAATGTTTAAATGTATTCTTATTAATAAACAGAGAGGGAATTTCCGGAGGCGTTAACATTAGATCTCTTTTGTATCAAAGTATCATATGTTATATATATAGTATAGAAAGAAAGTAGGTATGGAGGCTAGGAGCACAATCTTGTGTAACAAAAAGTGTCAGCAGAAATAACCTTAAATAAAGATGGCTTTGCTGTACCAGATGACGGTTTTGAGGTTAGGTCTAATATATAAAATTCTCGTGTCACGGTATACATAATTGAACTACTCTGAAACGGCTCGACCGATTCTTATGAAATTTTGTGTGTATATTCAGTAGGTCTGAGAATAGGACGTAAACAATTTTAATTATTTTAATGATTTATACCTCTAAGTGATAAGCGTGGTTCACCCAAAAAAAATCTTTTTAGGGCAATTTTTTATTTTTATATGATTTGGAATCAAAATAAATTTTCACCATTTTACAACCAACCCCTATTTTAATAGCGATATTAGTACTTTAATAATTTTCAACTCCCGGCGTCGATAATAATTGATCCTACCATCAATGGTAACACTCTCCTACCCTTATTATTTTTGTTGCATCTACCAAATTGGCCTGTGGATCAGTTCCAATGAAGCTGTGTGGCGTATCTTTGGTTTCCAAATACATGCACGGGATCCAGTAGTTATTCATTTAGTCGTCCATTTTGAAAACGGCTAACGCGTATTTTCACGAAAGAGACAGTACATGGTGCAACGATCTAACGGTAACATTAATTAGCAACGCTATGTACAATGAAGCATTGATTGTTATCGAGGATCTTTACATTGTCATTGCCGATTTACCACTCAGTCATTTCTGTATGCCTTCGCCACATCGAAGTGCATCTGATTTAATGAACATAGAAGTGAATCGTGAACTGCAGTACAATACTATAGAAATGGCAGCGATTGTTACTCGCAATGTCCCACTACTGACTGAGGAACAAAGAACCCAGTTTCGGCAGGATAAGGCGGATTCTTTTTTTTTTTTTTTTGATGCACCAGATGAAACTGGCAAAACATTCCTTATTTCGCTAATTCTTGCCGAAATACGTTGAATTAATTGCATCGCATTGGCCGTTGCATAATCTGGCATAGAATCAAATTTATTGGATGGAGGCAGAACAGCTCATTCAGCACTTAAGCTGCCACTAAATATTCAAAATTCAGACGCAGTTTGCAACAAAAAAAAAAAAAACAATCGTTCATGGCCACAGTGCTGCAACAGTCTAAAATTATCATCTAGGATGAATGCACTATGGCTGATAATGTTTTTTTTATTTGGCATGATTTGTGAGAGATGATGATGATGATGAGATGATGATGATGTGTAATTTGAAATTTATTAGTAAAGATAATAAAAGTAGGTACAATGAATTCAAAAAACGAATATTATAATAATAACAATAATACGAATATTATTAGAATAAAGCGCTCTTCTCTTATACCACATCCACACACATTTACAATAAGTTATTTATTTTTTATTTTATTACCAAAATATTCAATAAAAATAATTTATATAACAAAACAACGTTTGCCGGGTCAGTTTGTAATAATATATATTTAACTCGTTAACGCCGTTTAACATTTAACTACAACACATTTACTAACTACTCTAGTATATGAGAATACTTGAAATTATACTTACTTCCACTCAGCAAACTTCAAGTCAACTGCTAAGTTCTGACACTGTATAACCCCCCTTTTATTTAAAGCTATTTTGTTTGACACTTTTTTGTGTAAAACAGCCGTATGAGATTGTGCTCCTTACCTTAACATTCATATATCCTAAATAATAGTTACGCATATAGTAATGATTTTTAAATTTAGTTTTAATGCTTACTTTTTCGTTTGTTGTGGAAGAGGTGAAGCTGGTTGAATTTTTTGCGTAGTTGGTCTAGTATATAGTAGTTTTGGGGTAGATGTTGTTAGTGGGGATTCTGTAGTTCTCCTCGGAATATCTACAATCAAAATTAGTCCTTAGTCCTAACAATTTCTCAGGTGAAATGTAAGACATTAAATAAAGTAATATTAGTGTTAGTTGAAAATACCTTTTTATTTCATTTGATAAATAATAACCGACTTCATTAATGATATCGTATGTATGTTGTATTATATGCGATTTAAAAGTTAATTTTATGATATTTTGTGCTCGTGTACTTAAAAGAAATTGATGTTTTCAAAACAATGATTGTTAAGTGTTGTGCTTATGATACTGTGGCCAAAACAAGTTTTAAAATTTTTCGGTAACTATATATGTGTTTTTATTTTCTCTTTATTCTTAACATACACACGCGGTCGTCTATTCCTAAGCTAAGCAATTTACTGTCTGTGTTAATAATCGACTGAAATACGTATATATATATATATATATATCTTTAGTAAGCATACATAATATATAAATATCACACCCAGACACGGGACGGTAATCAAACCCACGATCCCGGAGGGGAAAGCAGGGTCACTACCAACTGCACCGACGACGGTCCAGTCTATGCTCGTAAACCTCAAAAAGTATACCCATATAAACGGAGCAGTAACCAATCATTAACATCTACCGGTGGGAGGGATGCGCTGTGCCGCGCTCCCAGCTGCATGGGTTCCACCATCTTGCTTGTTTCTGCCGTGAAACAGCTTTGCTGTGTTTCGGAAAGAAGGGCAAGACAGGCAGTGAAATTGCTGGCACCGAGACTTTAACACCTTATGTCTCTGGATAGGCAACACATAGATGAGTTGCCTGGGCTAGTTCCAGGTAAATTAGTTTATGTTCATGGGCGACGTCAACCACTTACCATCAGGTGGAACGTCGGCCAGTTTGCCTATCCAACTAACATTTAAAAAAAAATTCAAATATGTTGAAACTATTCGGGTCAACTAGTAGGTATATAATATTAGTATGGTGTGGTGGCTGATATGTATGAAATATTAGATTATAATTATTAGATCAAGAAATATACACATGTACATAGAAAAAAAGAAACGCATGTAAATAGATGTAAGACAAAAAAGAAAATACCCTTGAAAAGGTCAGTATATGGACTCGCGTCATAGAGATCCTAAGTCTAGCTAAGTCTAAAATAGTACGCATGAAACAATATTAACAATCTCATACTTTTAATTTAAAAAAAGGCACGGGCAAATAAGCCCGTGGATATTTTTGTAACTTATAAAAAAAAATATTAGTATGGAATTATAGGTTTTTGCAGACTGACCTTTTTCACCTTTATTCAAAGGAGTTTCTTCCGTTTCGATAATGTAAAGTGTATCGACATTGTTAGGAGCCTGCCCAGGTGCTTGTTGTACGTAAACAATTTCTGGACGTGCTGATTGAGGAGGCTGATTATTGTAGGCATTGTAAAATCCACTACTTCCTGGCTTAAAGAAAAGCAAGTTTTGCAGACTTATCGTCGCGACATATTGAGCATCTCCAGGACGATCTGTTAAAAGTACAATTTTATATTTAATAACTAATACGTTATTAAGTTACGACTCGCTACGACTTCAAAGCAGGTGATACCGCTTTTCTAGATCCGGTAGATCTTCTAGTCTATATATAAACTTATAATATACGTATATAAACATATATAGGTATAGTATATAGACGCCTAAACAAACAGTAAACGTCGATGAAATTATTATATGAAAGAAGTTTATAGCCGCGTCCAGACCGACCGAGCACATCCGGTGTGGACGCGGCTCGAGCTGCCTCGGGCTGCCTCGCGCACACGTTCGCGTTGCCTCGGCCGAGCGGCGTTCGACCGCGAGCCATAATTTGTCGGTTTTTGGCGATGCTCAAAGGCGCCTCAGTCTGAGCTGCTCGCGCGGTGTGGACGGATATAACGACGCTCGCGAGCCAGTGAATTAAAAATGGATAAGTAATACTCTATTCGCTTAATACAATGTTACGGAAGTTTCAAAATGTTGTGGGTTTCAAAAGACACACATCATTTAGCAGCTGAAAACACGTGATTTATCATCGTATGCCGAAGATAAACTAAATGCTCAAACGGGCTCACCTTGGCTCGCGAGCCCCGCTCGAAACCTTTCAAATTTGCCTCGGGTGCCACGGCTCGCGAGCCGGAAGTCCGAGCGTGGCTCGCGAGCCGTGCTCGGTTGGTCTGGACGGGGCTAATGAAGTATCGAAGGTCAGTTGTACTGTATGTAGCTACTATGCGTTGTCATTGAAGAGGGGATTGGAGCTTAAGCCACAATAATTATTATTAGTGAAAGGAAATACGTGTTTCAGAATTTCTCAAGAGAAACAGGTATCCTTCATCGCTTAACGCGAAATTAATTAGCCTATTCAGTATAGTTTTCAGCCTGTGACATCAGTTAAGATCCATGTGATGGTGTCTGGTCATTGGTCACTGGTCACTGGTCACTGGTTTATCGTAGCTAATACATTTAAAAAGTAATAAAATATATAGGTACATATCACATATCTCACCTCCAATTCCATAACAAACAATATCATCATTAACAGTGAGAGAAGTAAGTTTCGGCAAGGGGAAGATCACAGGAAAATTCACTCGGTACTGCAGAGGCACACCCCTATTAAATTGCTCGAGGCGGTGGAGCTCTGAGCCTATCGGCTCTATACTACCCGCATACGTCTAAAAAATAAAAGAAAAAACAAGTTATTAATTAAAAAACTAAAAAACCCGATTGCATTTCTGTGTAATTTGGAATTGAATTTAATTTGGCGCCAAAAATCCGCCATTTTGTTGGTTTTTTTTTTATATACCCAGTGTCACTCTCACAGTAAATACGAATCTCAAGCTAAAATCCATCGAGCCGTTCAGGATACAGTGCATGCCAAACATTTATACATACCTACATACATACATACTCTCGAAAAATATAACCCTACTTCTGGCGCAGTCGGATAATTAAAAGACACAGTAAACCAGGACACAAAAAGAAGAACATACGTAAATAAAAGAAGTTGGGTGTCCATTATGATATGCCGATAGTTGTAGTCCTTTTAAAATCTATTTAGACATTTAGCTGTTTCCTAAATAGAGTAATTAAATGTTTTCATACTAGCATTGCTGCATTTTCACTGGTGGTATAAGGGATACTGATAATAATATTTATACGTAATACAATAACAAAAATAATGGTTTTAATTATTGAGAGTTTGTTTAAATTTTGACTTTATACTTATACTTAAAATATTGACTTTATCATCGGTGATCCATTGCAGAATATAACTAGAACTGCATTTTACTTGTTTGAATTTTTAGACGTTACGTAATCGAGTTTTTTGTTTACAAAGTTCCGTATCCAAAGAAGGACAACGGGCCCTGGTAATAAATATCTTTTGGACATATTTTGTTCTGTAATAGGTAGAGACTTTCATTTTTCACAGTATGTTGTGATATGATTACTTCCTACTTAACACTCAACCTACCAGAGCGGTCAAAAGACTGCTTTTGAGACTTTAATTAAAATTGACAAATTCTAAGTTTACATTTTTCTTGAACTTATTGCAAGACTATTTTCTATAATATATAGCTTCTTAGTACTAGTAGTACTACTTTAGTAGTCAGACGACCGAAGGTGTAGGTATGTTTATATTCACCATCGTCGATAATGACGTCCGACGGCGTTACTTATGATAAGGAATTATCCACGAACCGCGGTGGAGCAGCATGGATTCAGCTCTAACTCTTGTCTTATAGTCTTATATGTAGAAGAGGACTTTGCCCAGCAATATATATATATATATATATATATATATCGATACCAGAAGTATCAATTAATGTAAGGGCCAAAAAATGATTTTATTTTTTTAAATCTGTCCATAACATTTTACGGTCTGCTCCAATTTTAATTGTGTCTAGAGCAAAGTTTCTTAGAATTTCTTCTTCTTTTATGCTATAAACGAAACATTTGGGAATGTCCAGTGGTTTAAAATTTAGCATGTCTCTTACATTAAAAAAATATGTTTAGTTGTCCCTTACAATACTAAAAAAAATATATGTAAAGCGTCGAGCATACTTACTGTAAGAAACAAGATAAATAAAAATTATATGTAATGCTATTGTAAAGGACTTCTACAGTGTTGCAATTTAATGTAACTATAGATTATCTACTAAAATTGATGGTATTTTAACACCATGGAAATAAGTTCTTTGCATGATTCATGTTGGTATGAACCAACATGAATCATTCAAAGCTACGTTAGTTTCATGTTTTACAGCTTAGCTATCACAGATTTTAATGAAATTTCTTTAGGTACAATTTGTTTATAATATTTTATTTTATTTAATAATCTATTAATAACTATTATAAATTCAATACACTTAACAGTCTTTAAAGCTTTGTGTTAAGTTTAGAGGTTCTAAAAATAAGTGTCTTACAAACGTTGTAGTTACTAATGTTAAAATAATTATGTTAAGTTGACTATATGGATATGGACTCTACAAACTCTGGACTTGTATTAATTATGTTTAATTGGTTTTATAATTAAAATCATCATTTGAACCATCACCAATTGAATAAAAACAATGCTCAGACTTAATCAGCAGTCTTATTTAAAGCTACACAAAGTTAGCACCCCATGGAAGGATTTTTGAAATCAAAATGACTTTAATCGATAGGTCTACGTTAGGTCTGTATAGGTCCACCAAAATTTTTGTTAGGTCCCCTATTTTTTTTAATAAATATTTTTAATAAATAGGTCTATTTTTTCAACAAAAAAAAAAAAACCTAACAACCTAAAAAAAGACCTAATAACCTATTATTGATAGGTTGTTAGGTCTTTTTTTTTTTTGTTGAAAAAATAGACCTATTTATTAAAAATATTTATTAAAAAAAAATAGGCGACCTAACAAAAATTTTGGTGGACCTATACAGACCTAACGTAGACCTATCGATTAAAGTCATTTTGATTTCAAAAATCCTTCCATGGGGTGCTAACTTTGCGTAGCCCTTATTTAATATGTAATTGAATGAATGAACTGGAAACGAAAGATTGATGAATAAAATAGAATATGAATTATGTGAAAGATGATTAGTATGATGGCAATGAAAGTTGAAATGACGAATTGAAGGAACGAATGGATACGGAAAGTTTCGTAACAAGCTCCGGTTAGCGATTCATGTCGTGGGAACGTTTCGTAGGTAAGGGAAGAAGATCGAATAAGAGGTGCATGAATTATGTGAAAGACGAATGAATAAATATAAATGACATATTTTTGCGCCTTTGAAATAGTTGGATCAAATTTTTCTATTTAGCATTTTACCTAGTCGTCATCATTAGCTGTAATCACGTCATCTTCATCGTCGTCGGTTTCATTGAGGGTATCTTAAACTGGCGATTTATTCGGAAGGGTCAAATATTCTCCATGAAATCTTTTTGGTATTATACCGGTGTCACACATTTTTTTTAGGTCATTGTATTTTGGAATGGAAATTGGTAGCCTCTCTTTATATAGAGATGGAAAATTGTCTGTGTTGCTTTGGCTTATTTCATTACTAGTACTTGCTGCTGCAGATAGATTTGTGTTTTCTATATTTTCTGTTTTTCTACCTCTAACAGCACTTTTTTTCCCAATCCCTTTACCCTTAAATCCTGCGTTAAAATTCTTTGGAGGTAATTCTTTGGAGAGTTCTATGCCGTAAGCATTACCAGTTTCTAACATTGTATATTTCACTTCAATTTTACTCAAGGCATTTTTTTTTAAATGTGTACACTCTTATATTTTTCATATGCAGATTTTTATTTTTAAGAGTACCTTGAGTGAATACAGAATCCGCCAGATTATGGAAGTTAATGAAATCTGTATGTTCTAAGACACTCACATTATATGGTTGAGGCCGTTTTCTAGCACTCTCTATGAAACTTGGCCATTGCGAAGGTGCCTAAACAATTCGTTTTCTTACTTCCCTCTCAATAACAGCATGCATGCTGTCTACTGGCATATATGTATGTCCAGCTAGAAGGTAATTGATTTGTATAACTTTTAGATTTTAAGATTGTTCCAAGAAATGTTTGAACATTGAAAGTATTACTTTCAGTATTTATTTAATAGGCATGTTACAGTAAGGAGCATATAATATTAAAGATAATTTTGTGAGATATTAATGTAAGAGTATTTTTCTTAAAAAATTCTAATCATGAATTAAAGTAAGGGACATGTTATTTAAATTGACTGATGTAAGGTTTAAGATAAGGATGTAAACTATTTAATACGATGACTTACTTTATTTTTCTGCGAATAAATTTTTTTAATGACTGTTAAATCAATTTTTTTTATCATAAATCGTTTTACGCAGTGCAAAAATTTGTACTATAAGGGAATTTTTTTTAACGATAGAATAATTTCAATAATACCATTCGATAGAGCGGGAATTTCTGAATCCAATGATATATATAACTCATTTTCGCCAAAATGTCCCTTACGTTAATTGATACTTCTGGTATCGATATGGTATAATAATATAATTTGTTTGTATTGTTGTTACACGTTATTATTTATATCTAATTAAAAAATCTACAAACATTCTTATTACAAAATTTCTTACTATTTTCAAAAACTACAGAAAGCCACATAATATTTTATTTCCTTATTTCACATCCATAAAAATATTAAACACTTCCTTATCGGGTGTATATAATACAAAAGAGCATTACTTGCTAAGTCATCCAATCATCAGAATCCTGACACACGGTTTACCTTGTATCTGTAAGGTGAATGTCCCACAGAGTAAGTAAACAAAAACAAAATACATACATGATTTTTGCAAGCTGGTCGCACGCTTAACAAATGGGGCCGGTCCCTATGAGGAAAATATGCGATATGTCGTAATCAAGTACCTATATATTTCGTTATACGTCTTGCATACTGATAATTAATTAACGAACATTTCAGCGATATACAAGTACATTATAAAAAAATAAAATAAATATGACTTTAAATGATGATATAAAAAATAAATAATCATGCGAAAGAATACCTATACACAATTTGTATTCGTTTATTAGTTAAAAATCGAAGGGATTAATGAAGGGACTAATTTGGATCCCATAAAGATCAAGATAATAATATTGAGTCATATTTTTAATTATTTTTTAAGAATACATTTTTAATATTGCTATATTATGTTATTAAAAACAGTGCCGTTAATCCGGCAAGCGCGGGACCCGTAGCGAATTCTTTCAAAGAGCCCTTCATCTGCTAGAGGTTCTTAAGTATAAAGTGGTAAAAAATAATTCAATACTCGATACGTTTATTTGTCATCTATGGGTTACAATTTTGTGATAATTATCGATAATTTTTAATTCGATAATTATCGATAATTATCGATAAGTTTTCATTCGATAATTATCGATAATTTTATGCGATCCGATAATTATCGATAATTTTGTGTTATTCGATAATTATCGATAAGTATTGATAATTGTGATTCGATAATTATGGTACAGCGGATAAACTTTTTTTTTGGTTATTCAGAGAGGGCCAGAGCGTAAACGTCGGTACTGAAGGCCGGATGAACTTTTTTTTTTCGTCGTCCGAAAATTTTACCGATTATTATCGATAACTATCGTCAACTATCGATATAATTTTTATCCGATAATTATCGATAACTTTCGCCAACTATCGATAAGTTTTTATCCGATAATTATCGATAACTGTTCATTCGATAATTATCGATAAGTATCGATAACACAATACGATAATTATCGATAGTAAAATTATCGATATTTTTTTCCGATGAACATCCCTAGCTTGCGGTTATTGTGGTTAGTTTGTAACTCTTGTCAACTAGTACTTAACACGGGCAGTGGGGCGGTTAGTAGGAAAACTTGTAACGTTTCACGTTTTTGTGACATCAAGTTTTCATTCATTATACCACATCTTAATATTTCACTAAAAAAATTGTGCTCAGGCAGAGATGAGTGGGTTTAAATATACGGGAAAAAAAGTATATCTGTCGGCTGTTACCTAAAACACAGACATTAACTCAATAAGCAACTGCCTAAATTAAAAAAAAATAATAAGCATATGAAAAAGCAAAAGTAAATTTTGCATTTTACATTATTTAAGTTTATCGGCAATTTATTAGCTTTCTATAAAATTTATTACTAAACTCTTTTGCAAAAAAAACGGGCACTTAAGCAAAGAACTATTTTATAGTTACTATTAGTTTGTTTGACAATTTTAGGTATTGTTATTCTCAGAATTTTATAAATTAATTAGGAAGGAATAGTTTTCATCAGTTTTATCATAACATTTTAATTAAATTATTAAGAAATAATGTTTAAGCTAAAAACACTATGATTGTACCTGCTCGCTAAATAAAAATGAAACGCGTTAATTTCTTTGTTTTTCTTGAATACATTAAAAGCAGATAAAAGTTTAGTATTGAGTGTGACCCCCTCTTGCTGAAATCACAGCTTGCATTCGTCTGGGCATGCTAGTGAGTATATCTTTTATGGTTTCTTGGGGAATACGTTCCCACTCCGCGGTAATCACATTCTTTAGCTCTCTAATGGTCTGCGGAGCCGGCTGCACTGATCTCACTCGTCGCTTCAGAACGTCCCAGACATGCTCTATGGGATCGAGGTCCGGACTTCTAGCTGGCCAGTCCAAACGACGAATTCCGACTTCTAGCATATACGCATCCACACCGCCAGACCGGTGGGCGCGAGCGTTGTCGTCCATAAAAATTGAGTTTTCGCCAAGAGCGGTTAAAGCGGGTTGTGCATAAGGAATTAGAACTTCCGTTATGTATCGGTGTCCAATCAGTGTACCGTTTTCGATGAAGACTAACTCCGTACGATCCATAGAATTTATTCCTGCCCAAAACATAACAGAGCCCCCTCCATAAGGTGTGATTTCTTCAAAACATGCCTCTGCAAAGCGTTCTCCTCGTCTACGTAGCACTCGCCGACGTCGGTCTTCACCATGCAGAGATATCCTGGCTTCATCGGAGAACAATACCCTATCCCAGTCTTCATGAGTCCATGACACACAATTTCGAGCGAAGCTAAGCCTGGCAACTCGATGTCCACGGAGTATTTTGGGCCGCGTGCCGGGCGATGACTGTGTATATTAGCAGCGAGAAGCCTCCTCCTGATCGTCCATAGACTAATTTGCACATTTCTTACTTCTTCGAGGGTGTTCTTGAGGTCCACATAAGAAGATTTGCGATTTCTCAACGCTTGACTAACTAGAAAACGATCATCCCGTGGTTCGGTACATGTCTTTCTGCCAGAACCAGGCCTTCTCTTGACGGAACCGGTATCTTGATAGCGCTGCCAGGTCCTTTGAACTGTCGACCGACTCACATTTAGCCTCTGAGCTACGAAGCATTGACTGCAACCTTCTTCAAGCAGCGCAATAATTTTGCTCGCTTTTATCACTTTATCTACCATTTTCGAGATTGCTAAACAGCAATAAATATTTTTTAAATATCAACCAACAATCACACCACGTTAACCTAGCCCCGTGCTAAGTTCGTAAGAACTTGTGTTACGGGTACTAATAACAATACTTTTAAATGTCAAGGACACCAGATAATTTAATAAAAATTGACAAAAAGTTAATTAGAGTCGATATTAACTATAGGGAATTCGCGCTACAAAATGTAGTTAAAAGTTATTTTCTTTGAAAACCAGGCTCAGTCAAAAATTTGAATTTGGAATGTACTCTTATAAACATTATGGCACTTTTATAACTGGCCAGTAACATGTTCAAATGATTAAAACCTTTTTGGTATTTTATTTTTTTCAGCCAGGAAGAAAATCGAAACCGCCCGTTTTTTTTGCAAATGAGTGTATTATACAGCTATAGAGCTTATTTATTAGTTAGTTCTGTTTTAAAAATTCTTTTAGCATTAGATCATTCATTTATTTACGATTAATAGAAGCGTGAAATATAGGGGCGTTCGACGTTAAGGTCAAACAATTTTTCGATGAGTTACGACGCTACTATAATGTATTTTTTTTACTGATGATTTTATGAGGTTATGACAAAAACATAAATCCATTGTTATTAATAAATACGTCATGTTCTTACTTGTATCATTTTTCTTATTTCTTTACATGATTGTAACTTAATTATTATTGTTTTATGCAAGCTTAAAGTTATGGAATGTAAAAGGAAAACACCAAGAAAAGAACGAATCTAAGCACAGTAAGTCCAGACTAGCCTGTAAAATGATTAGTATGCCTTCTATCTTTAGGTTCATATTATGAATGTATTCTATCTTATATCGTTATTTTTATATCAGGCTATAAAAATAAGGAACAAAATAAGAAATGCACAATTTAAAAAATGCCACAAGTTTATTTATTTATTTATTTTTAATATAATGGTAGGTACTACTATCTTACCCCGCATATGTAAATTAAAACTTTTTGATGTTCTCAAACTTTGGGATACTGTCTAGATTATTTTTAATTTTTTTTTGACGTGATAACGTCTAGTAAATTGATGAAAGCTATCGGGTATTTTTTTCAAAGGTGACGCCATTTTGTCACGTTCCGCGAGCGAGCGAGAGCGCAGAACAAGCGATAGAGAGGCACGATTAGCCTAAGCGTTCTGTCTTACACTCCATCGGACCGCGTTCGAGTAAAAGAGACAGTGGCGGCACGCAATCTACACGCGAACTGTTTTGTAGGGATGTTCACCGGAAAAAATATCGATAATTTTACTATCGATAATTATCGAATCGTTTTATCGATATTTATCGATAATCATCGAATGAATAGTTATCGATAATTATCGGAGGAAAAGTTATCGATAGTTGCGATAGTTACCGTCAACTGGTCCTATTTTGCTCCTAGGGTGGTAAAAATGCTCCAATTCCGAAAAAAACATTTATCAGATTTTGCGTTCTGATACTTTACCTTTTAGTTGAATACAATATTTTTATCTAATAAAACTATTTTTAGTCTAGCAACATCAGAGTTGACAAATGTCAAAATCGGCCATTTCCTTTTTTGTGTGTGGGAGAACCGCAACGCTCTCTAAGGTAATAATTTAAAAGTACATTAAATCCATCTGCATCTCCTAAATTTGTAATTAAAACCATGACAATTAAATGTGATTAGTTAATGTGTTCTAAAAACTATCTGATTACGGTGATATTTTGTGTTTCACGCAGATATTGTATTTTCTACATATTTTTTTTTACAATGGGTATATTTTGCGCCTAGTTTTGAGGTTATATTGCGCCTGGAGCAAAGAATACCCAAAGATTAATTATTCCATGAGCATATGAATTTAGATATCTATGGTTACTTAATAACGTATTTATTTGTTTTAGGTTTTAAGCATGCCTAGAAAATATATAAGACGAGCCGATGCAAGGCGTTACAAAGCTTATAGCAAAGAAAAATTAGAAGAATGTCTTTTAACATTGCAAAACAAAACCATGACCCAAAGAGAAGCAGAAAAACATTTTAATATTCCTAGAAGGACTATTATTAACTATATTAAAGCCAGAAGAATGAATGTACCCATTAGACCACCAGGACATCCTTTAGTTTTTGACGATGAAGAAGAGTCCCAGTTTTCTGGTTGCTTAAAATTAATGGGAACATATGGATTCCCCGTATCCGAAAGCGATTTTCGCTACATAGTAAAAGCATATCTGGACAAAACTGGACGGACCGTTAAAAGGTTTAAAAATAATATGCCCGGTACAGAATGGGTTGCGTCATTTTTAAGTCGCCACCCTGATTTATCCAGACGTTTTGCTGCAAAAATAAGGAGGGCTAGGGCCGCTATCACTCCAGACATTCTAACTGAATACATAGAATATCTAAGAAAAGAGTTGGAAAATGTGCCAGCCGCTAACATATGGAATTACGATGAGACAAATGTCACAGATGATCCTGGCAACAAAAAAGTGATTGTAAAAAGGGGCTCTAAGTACCCGGAACTTCTTCGAAATTCATCAAAATCCAGCATTTCACTCATGTTTTGTGGAAGCGCCGATGGTGAATTACTTCCGCCGTTTGTAGTTTATAAGTCAAGCTGTCTGTGGACAACATGGACTGAGGGTGGACCTGAAGGCACCCGGTATAGTTGTAGTCAAAGCGGTTGGTTTGATATGAGCATATTTACTGAATGGTTTCAATCACAATTACTGCCTAAATTAAAAAAAATACCCGGTAAGAAAGTCATCATAGGGGATAATTTATCTTCCCATATTTCCCTAGATGTCATTAATCAATGCAAGGAAAACAACATAACATTTCTTTGTTTACCGCCAAATAGTACACACTTAACTCAGCCGCTAGATGTGGCGTTCTTCCGCCCACTGAAAGTTGCTTGGAGATCCATTCTGTCAGAATGGAAATCTAGTGCAAGCGGGTATAAGAATGCAATACTACCGAAAGGTATTTTCCCGCAAATGTTAAAACGTTTAGTTGATGCAATTACTCCGAATAGTTCTAATAACCTGAAAGCTGGATTTACAAAATGTGGAATCTACCCTTTAGATGTCAAACCTCTCTTAGATAGATTACCTCATGCAATCGACACTGAGGCAATTAATGATTCTTTTATACAGAGCCTAGAAATAAAAAGAAACGCATGGACACAGGGTGTCGAAGCCAGCAGAGGACGAAAAAAGCTAAAGTTTATACCAGGCAAAAGTGTAGCTGACCAAATGCTTGTTTCGCCAACAACTGGTGAGATAGAAGCTGTCCCTTGTTCGTCTTCTAATATTGTCGGTGTGATAGAAGCTGTCCCTTCTTTGTCTTCTGCTGTTATCCATAGTGATAGCAGCGAAACTGATGATCATATGTCTCTAAGAGATTCCTCAGAAGGACCATTCAGTGACGTTGAAAATGAAGATCCCAACATTTTAAATTCAGAGAATCTGGCATTACTGCCTTTAGTGAAAAAGGGAGGTCAATATGTAGTTTTTAAATACGAAGGTGAGCTCTTTCCTGGCGTGATTACAAAAATGAATAAAAAAGGGGCTGTAATATCATCAATGAAGCGTTCTTTGAAGAACTGGAAATGGCCTCAACCTAAAGACGAATTATTCTACACATGGAAAGATGTGCTTGGTGGCATAAATCCACCAAAAAAAATTGGACGCAGAGAGTTTTATTCTGTGCCGGAACTCGACCAAATATGGGGCTCATAACTTTTAGAAGAAGATTTTGAAAGATTTTTTTCTTGAGATTTTATCGTGTTGCTAATTTTTGAACCTAGTTTAGTAGTGATTCTTTGATGTTGTGTATTTTTAATACATTTTTTAAATGTTTATGCTAATTACAATAATAATTAAGAAAAAATGTTCCTATTGCAAACCAAACTGTGATTTTTCAATTGATCTCTCGTAAGTAAAGATTGTTTTCTAACATGTTTCAGCTTTTTATTATCCTCTTCTACCGGAGCAAAGTAAAAATTACTAGTTGAACTACACTCCATTTGAAAAATATACGACCAACCTGTACAAAGCGATTGAGGAGCAAAGTTACCACCTGCAAAGGAACTACTTTGCTCCAAAAAAAACAAAAAAAAATAAAAAAAACTGGTCACTAAATACAATACTGTTTTGATGTTAAATTAAACTTCAATAATACTTTTGTGCATATAATTCATCACAACAGTAATTTATTAAAAATTAAAAATATATTGGTTTAAATAAAACAGTTGGAGCAAATTTTGGTGCAAAGAAGGACCAGGTTACGGTATCGATAATTATCAGATAAAAATTGTCGATAGTTGACGAAAGTTATCGATAATTATCAGTCGATAGTTATCGATAATTATCGAACGAAAAATTATCGATAATTATCGGATCAAAATTATCGAATAACACTTATCGATAATTATCGATAATTATCGAATGGAAAATTATCGAGTAGTTACGAATTATCGATAATTATCGCACACCCCTACTGTTTTGTGATTTGTCAATTGTTTGGTAAAAGTAGGGATGTTCATCGATAAAAAATATATATCATTTTACTATCGATGATTATCGAATCGTTTTATCGATAGTTATCGATAATTATCGAATGAACAGTTATCGATAATTATCGGAGGAAAAGTTATCGATAGTTGACGACAGTTATCGATAATTATCGGATAAAAATTGTCGATAGTTGACGAAAGTTATCAATAATTATCGGTCGATAGTTATCGATATTTATCGAATGAAAAATTATCGGTAATTATAGCATCAAAATTTTCGAATAACACATCGATAATTATCGAATGGAAAATTATCGAGTATTTACGAATTATCGATAATTATCGCACACCCCTACTGTTTTGTGATTTGTCAATTGTTTGGCAGAGAGTACCACTTGAAACACTCCCCTTGATTTCCTACTTTTCCTATCATCTTCCTATCCTTAACAAAATAACTCAGATGGGAAAATCTTGAATATCACACTATCATATATATATAAAGTAATACAAACTATCATTGTATAAGTGATAATAATTCAATTCGATTCATAAAAGTATACAATTCTACATCTATGTCTTCTTATGACGTTATCACGTAAAAATTATCATCTGTAAACCGACTTTACAGACAACCTTTTTTTTTTACTTTTTGATGGGATAGTATTTAAGATTTTAAAAACTGTAAAGAGGAAATTTTGTTTAAAACTATACACTTGAGACGTTATAGCCGCCAATACTTTTGACGACATCAAATGATAAACATCAATGATCAATGATTCAAATGAATTCATTGCGTGCGTGAGTGCGTGCGTGCGTGCGTTCGTGTGTGCGTGCCTGCGTGCGTGCGTGCGTGCGTGCGTGTATGTGTGCGTGCGTGTGTTTTAAACATATTTATTTATTTATTCAATTATTTCACAAAAAGATCGACATGTTTTTACAGTTTAAAAAATAATTTAAGTGAACAATAACTTCAATGATAAATGCGAAAATACGCAAATTTTACTTTTTTCGTTTAAATACATGTTACACACGTATTATCGGTCAGAGCGTCAAAAGCAAAATTAAGAGCGTGGTGTAGCTTGTGGTCAACAATGAGTAATGTCACGTATTTCGCAGTATTAACAGGTTGTACGATCTTACCCCATAGCCGAACTTAGCCAAACGCACCCTACATCATGGGGATAGAAAGGCGGGTTGTCTAGTTATGATTAAGATTTGTCCAGGGAGAATAGTGGATTCTTTGTATCTTTATCATTTGATTGAAATAAATAATTTTAAAAACAACGAATGATTTCATTTACTATGCTGACAACATAATATCAATACATAGTCATCTCTCTCTCTCTCACACAGACACACACACACACACACACACACACACACACACATTATGTACCTATTTTTTATGTAAAATAAGCACAATATAATAAATACAATCCAAATATAATTAAGTACGAGTTTGACATTGAAAAAGCTTACATAAAGAAAGAGCGACTTCTATTAATATACATATCGCTCGGTTAATAATAAACCGAAATAAGTCAAAAAAACACTTTTGTGGGAAATCGCTGTCAAAGTTTTGAACCTCTACCTTGTTGGAGGCATTCTGTCGTCTTTGTGATCCATTAAATCGGTCATTTTGCGATGTTTCGCGTGGCAACCAGATTGTACCTATTCTTTGAGCTGAGTTAGTTAAATTTTATTAGAAAAAGTAGAAATCAAGAAATTTTGACTTATTTCGGTTTAATGAAATGAAATGAAATGAAAATATTTATTTCGTCATAAGGTGATTATACACACTTAACGAATGTCAAAAAAATTTCATTTAAAACTAATACGTCAAATTATTACAAGATTAATGTCTCGGTAGACATAACATTACTATTATATCATCGGCTTTATTAAATGTTACAATAAATAACTTAATCTAATGTCCCTAGTGTTGGCCGAGAGGAAAAAAAAGCCGGCGGAAAAAAACTCTCGGTACTCTTTTAAATAATTAAGCGTCATACAAAATAAATGAATAATGCACAGTATGACCATGAAATGATTAGGACAAACACGAGACAGCCAATCGTATATGCCGAAATCACCACATGCCACCTGCTCACAAAATTGTATAACTATATCTAAAGACAATTTGCATATTGATAGCCTGGCCGAGTTATATTCAATCCCATGCCTTTTTATCATTTAGAAATTCATTTATGTCATAGTAAGCTTTTCGACACAAAGTTTGCTTAATAGTTTTTTTAAACTTCTGTAAAGGCAGAGATTGAACCGCAACCGGTATTTTATTGTAAATTATAATAGACATTCCAATAAAGGAACGACTTTTTTTGCTGAGCCGACATTTAGGAAGCGCTAGTTTGTGGCCGTTCCTGAGTGTTACATTATTCAAGGCATGATCACTACGGCTAACAATTTTATTATTAAACGCGCGATATATTATGCATCAATAACGGCGTAATAAAATTCTACAAGTATGGAGGGAAGTCCCGTAAGTATGGACGGGTCTTCAAGCCGGACTAAAGCCTACCATTCACTAGGTGCACCGATCCGCGCACCCATCCGTAAACAAATCCGTCGTCGTCCACACACTACCGCCGGGACGCCCCGGGGAGCCGGACGCCGAAATACATTCACACGCAGATTTGTCTGCGGACTTGTCGCCAGCGACAAGTCCGGCGGATGGGCACGCCTGTGAATGGTAGCCATAAAATTAAATCGATCCAAGGTTACTCATTAGTCACTTTTTAGAGTTCAGTAGACAATTGGCTAAAAATGGAACCCTTATGGATTTGTCATGTTTGTCTGTCTGTCCGTCCGTATGTCACAGCCACTTTTTTAAGGATCTATAAGAACTATACTGTTGAAACTTGGTAGGTAGATGTATTCTGTGAACCGCATTAAGATTTTCACACAAAAATAGAAAAAAAAACAATAAATTTTGGGGGTTCCCCATACTTAGAGCTGATACTCAAAAAAAAATTTTTTATCTAACCCATAGATGTATGGTATCTATGGATAGGTCTTCAAAAATGATATAGAGGTTCTATATATTTCTTAATAGTTTGCGCGAGAGACACTTTCAAAGTGGTAAAATGTGTGTCGTCGTCGTCGTCCCCTGTAACTTCTAAAATAAGAGAATGATAAAAGTAAAAAAGATGTATGATGTTTGAACGAGATCTAGTAAGTACCTTTTTTTTATAAAAAAATACACTACTTATTATTAAAACATCGATCAAAGTTACAACGAACTATAAGAACTTTTATATGATGCTACTTGCTGCTACGGAACCCTTCATGGGCGAGTCCGACTCGCACTTGTTTAATTTTTTTTTGTTGTGTTTATTGTTCGTGTTTAAGTTGGTGTAAATTTTAAGTTGCTAAAACCTTTGTACTTACGAGGTATTTTTATGATTTCTGATAATTATAATGCAAAAATAGATTATTTTTAATTATTAAGTTAGTAATCTGTTCCGATTCACGTGATTTTTGTAATATAGCACTCAATGAATTAGGATTTTTTTCACGTGAACATTGTTTGATTATTCTTATTTTTTTTTTTATACGTACTTTATTATTTACCGCACTTACTATAACTGTTTATAGTTGAACAAAACTGTTTAAAAAATATAAAACTAATTCGTCATAAATTAGCTAGTAAGACTAATACCTACGTGCTTTTTATTTATATATATATTTTTATTTTATTATTATACAGAATTTTCGTCACTAACTACAAACGAAGAACGATTAAAAAAATACAGCGCACCAAACCCCAATTTTTTTTAATTAAGTATAATTTGATATGACCTTATATGCCATGCTACTCGTATGTCATTTATTTTGCATTATTGGGTACGTTCGCGCGCACTCTTCTAATTGATATTTCATCACTTTTATAGGATTTTTTAATCTATGCATTCCACAGACCACATGCGCGGAAATGATACTTCTTTAATCAAAAACTGAATTTAACTGTCAAACTTTAGTGAATAATTGTTTGCTATTGTTCATAAAAGATAAACAAAATTATCTTCTTACATTTATTCACTACTTATTATTTTAATCAAAAACTGATAAATAAAAAACTATTGCGCATGTCCCATTTCCGTTTCCGCGCATGTGGTCTGTGGAATGCATAGATTAAAAAATCCTATAAAAGTGATGAATTATCAATTAGAAGAGGGCGCGCGAACGTACCCATTAATATTCATGTATGTGATATAAATAATGGAGATATAACAAAAGTTACCCGTTGAAATTTAAAGAATTGCCACATCATACGATAGGACTTGGGCACTACATAATATTATGCGACATATCTTTGCTTCCTGTTAAATAAGGCAATATTCGTAGATAGAATTCAAATTACCTTACAAATTATACGTTTAATATATATTTAGTCCTATCTAGACGAAATGTTTTGTATGGTCATACATACAAATTACAAGTGCATGTCAACGCTTTTATATTTCATTAGAAATGGATAATGCGGCGTCTCTACAGTCTACGTGTCACACTATGTTCGAACAGGTCGAAACAGCTACTTGGTACCTAATTAAAGTTACTTTACTAAAAAAAAAAAAAAGAATATAAGATTCGATAAAACTTTATTATAGTCACTCGGGACACCGCAGCTATAAAAACTTTTTTTTTTTGGGATTTTATGACCTGGTATCTACAACCTTTAGGTCAACTCTTATTATTAATAGTACGCCTCTGAGCATATTTCATTAAATTGTTTTAATTGTATTCTTTATGTATTTGTAGATGTGCTTGTAAGTATGTTCGTCTTGTAATAATTGTTTTAATGGCGGCGGGCGGGACAATAAATCACACTTATTTTCAACATCACTAAGTTCACTGGCCAACACTAGTCTGTCAATCAAAAATTTTTGACAATCGAAAATAATGTGCTCCACAGTTCCATCACTTGAATTACAATGTGAACAGGTTTTATTCGCAATAATGCCGAGTCGAGCAAGGTGTGACGGTAGCTATAAAAACTGACATCGTATCATAGAATAAAAAGTGATTTTAAGCCTTTAAAAAATATTAAACCAGTTGTTTTTGGTCAGGTGATAAATCGGATAACATTTCCGCAACGAATATATTAAATGCCAAAACTTAAACGTGTAGGAATATCAATATTAGTAGTATATTATTCCTACATGGCAATGCCATGATAGCATTGAATGCGTATATGTATATAAATATATACATAATAGTATTTATGAGTAAATAATCTATACTAATATTATAAAGCTGAAGAGTTTGTTTGTTTGTTTGTTTGTTTGAACGCGCTAATCTCAGGAACTACTGGTTCGAATTGAAAAATTATTTGTTGTGTTGTATAGCCCATTTAACAAGGAAGGCTATAGGCTATATAACATCACGCTACAACCAATAGGGGCTGAGCAATAATAAGAAATGTTACAAAAACGGAAAAAAATAATCTTTTTTGAGAGCTTCCGTTGCGTCCTTTATTATTTCTCTTCTCGAGACATTTTTTAACTATAGTTCCATTTTTAAAGTAGGTACATATAACATCAATATTTTACTGAGCATTTTCGAAAAATAAAAAAAATCAAAAATACGTTGAACGACCCAGGAATCAAATCTGAGACCCGTTGCTTGGCAGTAACGCTTGCGACCACTCGACCAACGAGGCAGGTACTTACTCTTATTGTTAGAGTAATAATAATTGTTTTTTAAATATTTAAGTACGTTTTTCCCTCAAATTAACGCGACTGAAACCGCGGGGCACAAGTAGTTATTTATAAGGTGATACGCAATATGACATCAATATTTTACAATCCAATCATCAAATCTTTCAAATTTTCTAATAAACCTGATAAAAAAACCAGTCGAAAAATCTTTATATATTAATAATATTATTCTCAAAGGTGGATTTACATTATTAACATAATATAACTTGATTTGTTTTATTACAATCAAATTCTTTTGCATCGATTTTTTCCTCGTTTAATGTCGATACTCCTTTGAGGAAAAAAAAACATGCTTTGAAATGATATTAATATGAAAATAGCAACACCACAGGAGTCAAGCGGCCAAAATAACGAATATTTATTTACGATAACATGTTTTATAATTAAAAATCTTGATGTTTAAAATGTGTGTGCTTTCTAAGTTCTAGTCATAGAATACATAAAACGAAAAAAAAAAAGTTATTATAGATTTTTCTGTTACAAAGCAGACAATATCTCACACTTGAACTATCTTTATCAAAATTTTGTTAAATTTTTATGTTTGATAAAACTTTATCAAGTCATCAATGAAAGAATTATGGTACTCATATATTCCCGACTTCCTATATCTTTATACCTATAGGAAGATGCTTTCAATCTCCTGGAAAAACAAAAGATTCGGCATCAATGTAATCGACCAGTATAGTGAAGCGAAGCGAAGATATCGTGCTCCTTCCTAGCGGGATCCCTGGAATACCTCAGCATTAAGCTCAGTGACCTCGATTAGGTTTCCCAACAGATTAAAATGAACATGGACAAGACGAAAATCATGTCGAATGCCTACGTCGTGCCCACCCTGATTTCAGTTGGAAATTCTACTCTCAAAGCTGTTGACGAGTACATATACCTAGGACAAAAGGTCCAACTTGGTAGACCCAACTTCCAGAAAGAGGTCAATTGTAGAATCCAGTTAGGATTAGCGTTCAGGAAGTTAAAAAGCGTCTACTTTGCCTGAAGTCGAAAGTCTTCGACCAATGTGTATTACATAGACGAACGAAGATTGCCTACATAGCCCAACGAATTTGCAATCTGAAGTGGCAGTGGGCAGGGCACATAGCTCGTAGAACTGACGGCCAATAGAGCAGAAATCTTCTCGTGTGGAGACTACATACCGGCAAGCGCAGCGTCGGATAGTCGTCCGCGAGGTGAACAGACGACTTGAGAAGAGTCGCCGAAAGACATTGGATAGAGGCTGCTTCGAACCGGTCGCTATGGAGGTCGATGCGGGAGGCCTACGTTCAATAGTGGATATTCCATAGCTGATGTAATGATGATGATGATACATTCCTGTCTTTGAGAAATGGTCTAATGAAAAGGGATCAAATATTTTTATATAATATACTTCGAAATTTTGCTGTTGAATAATGTTTAAGTAATAAAGATGTTCCAAAGTTAATAAGCGCAATCAGTTCAAATTGTAATCATTCTTTAATAATTGTTAAATTTAAATGACTTTTTTTTTATTCAAAAAAATTATTCAATAGTCTTTGTTGGTTCAATTTATACGACAAAACATTACATGACTCTCAGGAGAATGAAGTAAACGAAATTAACAATTAAAATCCTGGTGGACGATAAGAATTCATCTATACATATAATAAAATGGTAGGAAAGTCAAAACTGTACATTGAATATTTTTTTTTAAAGTATACTTGGGGTGTGATCTACAATCGATACCGATGCCAAAAATATAGTTTTTAGAATTTTTGTCTGTTTGTCTGTTTGTCCGGGATAAACTCAAAAAGTACTGTACGGATTTACTTCAAATTTGGCACGAATATTATTAAGAAGTCGGGTCAAAACATAGACTACATATTATCACACTATCACCTACGGGGAACGAGCAGTGAACCTTTATTTCTTCAAAGCATTCTGTAACAACGTGTAATCTAACGACGCATATTTGAATGTTGTTATTATGTTAATAATCATGCTATAAGCTATCTTTTCAGTATAAAAATTACAAAATATAAGTAACTTAGGCGGATAAACATAATGAATGTAAGAATGAATGTAATATAAGAAACAAATATAAGTAGTATCAAGACAATTTTAGAGCAGCGCCATCTAAGAGATTTCAAAAACATCAAGTCGAATTACATGTGTAAACCCTTTTTGGATATAAATAATTTAAAAGTCATAGATGGAGTTGTGCATTTTCTTCTTAAAAATTGTATCGTTAATTCGTTTCAGAGATGAGCAAGACAATTTAAAAAAATGTGTTTATATAAGTTTTAAGCTCCTTCATCTATATGTCTTATAAAATTCATCGAGTTTGTCTGTATGTAATAACCAACAGAACTCAAAAATAACTGCATAGATGTATAACAAAATTTAAACTCGAAAACGGCACGCTATTGCTGTAAGCAATTTGAGCTTTAGCTCTATGCTCTATTATCTATAACGAAGAAAGAGGAAAATTAAGCATGCCATATATATCATAAAGATAAGAAATGCTTATGCTTCTTCGGAACCTATTTCCTCCGAAGTTGTGTAACGGGACCCGCCTTAAAGTCATCTCGCTCCACAGACACACCATTGAGGCGGAAATTCTTACGGGTCGTGGCGTCGGCAAGGCAGTATTTATATCACGCATTCCCCTCATACCTCATAACTTCCCGTTCCAGTTCAAGCGCGTACAGTTCCCCGTGAGTGTTTGCTTCGCGATGACCATCAATAAGTCGCAGGGGCAGACACTGAGGGTAGCTGGTGTCGACCTCAGGACGAGCTGCTTCTCACACGGGCAGCTGTACGTCGCTTGCTCCCGCGTCACCAGTCCTGACTCTCTTTACATTTTGGCTGCGGAGAGCCAAACCACTAATGTTGTTTATCGAGAAGTCCTATAAGTATGTATTTATACCCTATTCGGTATTCCTTATTCATTATTTTCTCCATCTACTTCAGTTACAACTTATGACTTAATTCAGCAGAATCACCATAAAGTCATTTATTCAAAGCAGGCTAAAAATAAGCACTTTTTGAAGGTCAATTTTACAAAAGACAGTCTCCCTCTGTTACTGCACTTTCTGTAGATATGAAATGTAAAGAAGAAACGGGTAAATGAATGTTATTTTAAAAGGTATAATCGTCGTTATATTTTTTGCTGTATAACGTTCACGCAGACGACGTCGCGAGCAGCAGCTAGTATAACATAAATAAGACTGTCGTTAACTCGTATTAGAATGACGTATCTTATAAATATTTTGATGTGAAACGTCTATAACGGCGAGTAACCGACTGTTGTATGTGTAGGTATGTATTAGTCCAGTAAAATAAAAATTTAAAATACCATTCAAAACGAAAGCCTGCATTTTTGAATGTTCATTAAATTTTCGTTCGTTTTAACATCAATTTTAAGTACCTATACAAAGTTAAAAATATTGAATTATATTTAAGGGTAGGAAAAAATTAAAAACTACCCCCAAAATTACTTTCTTGAAAATATATCGAAAACATATGAAGGTATGGAAAAATATTAAAAAAAAAGTGGATATGAACATTTTCTATAAATTTATCTATAATCACTTTTGACGTATTTGCCATAGAAACCGAGATATTTGCAATAAGCAAATCTAATTTACAGCTCAGCCGCTTGAAAATTTCAAAAATTTATATAAAGCTGAAAAATGTAAATTTTACAACTTTTTAAAATCGTATCTATAAAATGTAGCAAGCCATCTCAGATAAATATTTTTATTTATTTATTTAAAAGTTATAAACATTTTTATTTTTTTAATAATTCTTTTATTAATATTTAAATTAAAAATTAAAATTAATATACGTTCTCCACAAATTTCTGCATGTGTCACTACGTTTATATCCCCATAAAGTCTTTATATTTCATATATATAGACACCATGTTAAAAATCTGACACACTCGAGAACTGCATGATAAGATTTTTGTAGCTTCTTCAACGCAAACTATTATCATAAAACAACTCGATTGAAAACACTACAACAGGAAAATATTCTACGAATATTCTTTTGGAATGCCGTAAAGTTATACTGTTTAACGATGGCGGTAAGTACGTCATTTATAAAATATTAACAAATATAAATATAAATATCCCATGTATTGGTACTAGAATTATAAATATCTATTTAAGATTTGCACTTCGATAAGCATATAGAAGAGTGGTTTAATTAATATTAGAAGTAAATGTAAATTATTTTATTTATATAGATGCTTATATTGTCCGAGGAAAACATTATTTAATTACCTACTATTAATATTTTCAGTCGCTTATTCATTCGGGCAAAGCCACACTAGTTAATACACAAATATTAGAATGACGTTACATTAACTGGTATCCTTGTTTCTTCTACTCGTTCCAAATAATGAGGAAGTCTTCTTCTTCTTTAAAACTAATACACACCAATATTTATCAATATTATAACTTATAAACTTATCCGGAATTTTTTAAATAGTCCAATGATGAATAGTGTCGGTTTTCACCAGTAGACTGAATGATTGATGAGGAAGATTTAAGTGTATAATTTGTTAAGATTTTGTTTAAATTGGTTGAAACATGACGATAATTCTTTAAAATGTCACACAATAAGACCCTTTGAGATATACAAAAAAAAAAAAAAAAAAAAACGATATGGTGGCATTATTCTTCTTTTATAGGGCTACAGAAAAGTTCGCAATAGCATATCTATCTTTTAAGGATAGCTTACTATAACCATTCTAACTTCTAAAAAACTGGTCATATAAATGCGGTAAATGGAAAGTTATTTAAACGAATTCAGTTTTAATCCTTAAAACTTATATATGTTAGTTACCTTTTAGAATTTCATGTATATTATGATAATACAAATAAAAACTAACGCACACGGAAACGAATTGAAGCTCAGGTACAAGGCATACATCGATGACGACACAGTGTACAGAAATATAGACTGTGATGACGATGACGACACGCTTGATGCGATATATATACGTATATACTACCCGTACGAAGCCGAGGTGAGTCACTAGTACCAATATAAATCTAAAGAGTTTTTTTTTTTTTTTATAATTAAGGCCAGTTTATTTTAGGATCTACATCTCTGTCTCTCTCATTTCATCTTGGATCTCAGACTGATTATATTACTATATCATCATGTAAAAATTCAAAGAAAGTGGTAATCTTAAACGTCGACGCAGATGATACCACGCCTATCTACTAGTCTTTAAAAAAACTATTCTGTTTAATGGATGACATATACGTGCTATAAATCCTCTATAAGAAAGACTTATTTTAAAATAAATAAATAAATATGTTTAACACACACACATGACACAAGGTCGTCTGTTCCTAAGGTAGGCAACTTAATGCCTGTGTTTTAGGTAACAGCCGCCTGATATACATTTTTTTTAAAATAAATATAGCTACTAAGAGAGGTAGGGCACAGTGGGGTATATACCCTTTTTTTTTTTTTTTTTTTTATCGCTGGGAAATGCATTTACGCATCCCGCCACGGAGAGGCGGCGGGTATGTGGGACTCGCTGGCACGCAGAACGTGCCAGAATACCGCACTAAAACCCAGCGGTGCCCTCATCGTCGTAGTGGGGCGCCACGGGATCGCTTTCGCATGCAACCGTGACGCCCCGACGGTTGGCCCGCCTATGCGGACCGCCTTCGCCTATAGAGCGCTCGCGGGCACCGTGAGCGCTCTATTGCCCTAGTGGCGGGTGGGAGGATTAAAGGTGCCCCTCCCACTCTAGTGCGGAGGGTGAAGGAGCGCGTAGCGGCGTCTCCTTCCCCCCGGTCGTCTCCTGCGGAGCGGGTCAGCGTTAACGTCTGCTTCACGCTCCCGCTCCGCAGCCTCCTTCAAAGCCATGACCTCTTCGCAAAAGGAGGTCACAGCCGACAAGCACCTCTCGCTGCCGAGCATGCAGCGGATCACACTCGACAACGAGAGGTCTCCGCCTATCACGGCCACCAGGGCATGGCGCTGGGGCCCCCAGGCAGCGCACTCCTCGAGAGTGTGACGCGCCGTGTCCATCGGTGCCCCACACTCATGACAGGCAGGGGTGGCTTCCCTTCTTGCAATTTGATGCAGGTACTTACCAAAGCACCCGTGCCCGGTAAGTACCTGCGTCAGTCGAAAGGTCACCACCCCGTGCCGCCTTCTGACCCAGCGACGGAGATGTGGACGTATAGCGTCCACTGTCGCTAGGCCCGCCGCTGGGGACTCCAGGTCCTCCTTCCACCATTGGATCAGGGCTCTCTGAGCCTGAGCCCTGATCGGAGCCGTCTGGTCCGCACTTGGGACTTGTCCTCTAGCTCTGAGGCTCGACCGGAAACGGTACACTTCCGCGAGCACCTCCGCCTGGAGTTCCCAGGGCGGATCATTCGCGAGAAGTGTTGCCGCCGTCCATGACACCGTACGGTATCCACGTATCGCCCTCACCGCTATGACCCTCTGAGGCCTCCTCAAAAGGGTCTTGTTCCGAGTGGTGAGTGCGTCACACCAAATGGGTGCACCGTACAGCGCCATGCTCCGCACTATGCCGACGTATAAGCGCCGACAAGGGGAGTCCGGTCCTCCTACGTTGGGCAGGAGTCTGCCCAACGCAGCAGCGGCCCTCTCGAGCCTCGGAGCGAGCTCCGCAAAATGCGGACCAAAGTTCCATCGACCGTCCAGGGTCAGGCCCAGGTACCTCATCTGGGCCCGAACCTCCACCTCCGTACCCTGGACGGTGATTCGCGCACCACGGGGGGGGCCTCTGCGTGGGCCATGGAATAGGAGAGCCTCTGTCTTGGATACAGAGACCCTCAGGCCCAGCATCTCGATACGGTCGACCGTTATCGACGTGCCGGTTTCCGCTAGGTGGGCTGCTTCTTCAAAGCTTCTCGCCCGGGCCGTGAGTAAGGTGTCATCAGCATAACAGATGACCCTCAGCCCGGACGGAAGGGGTGCCCGCAGCAACCAGTCGAAGCCGACGTTCCACAGAGTCGGTCCCAGGACGGAGCCCTGTGGAACGCCGCACCCGACGCGACGTCGATACAGTCGGCCGTCGCCCCCCTCCCAGAGGACCTCTCTCTCCCGAAGGTACACCTCCAACAGTCTCTGGAGATAGTGGGGCACTTTATGAAACTTCAGTGCCTCCACGATAGTCTCAACAGGGATGCTGTTGAAGGCGTTCGCCACGTCTAGCGAGATAGCCAGGAGAACGTCTCCACTGGCCACCGCCTCCGAGGAGAGAGACCTCAGGGCGTTCAGGGCGTCCAGTGTGGAGCGGCCCGCCCTGAACCCGAACTGCGCCTCTGTGAGGTCCGGCCCCGACTCTTCGAGGTGTTGTACAAGGCGGGCAGCGAGAATCTTCTCAAGCATCTTGGCCGTCTCGTCCAGCAGCACGATTGGCCTGTACGCAGAGGGGGAGTCAGATGGTCGACCCTCCTTGCGTAACAGGCACAACCGGCCCGTCCTCCATGACTTCGGGAACTGTCCGGTGCTGAGGCACTTATCGAACAGGACCCGAAGCCGCCCTCTCAGTTGTTCCAGGGCGATGCTCAGTACTCGCCCTGGAACACCATCCGGCCCTGGTGCCGTCCTCCTGGCCCTCAGACGATCCAAGGAGTGGGGTATATACCCTACTCAAATCGGAGCAGTCCGACTGGCGAAGTACCTCCGCCTTAAAGAAGATCGCAGCCAAATAACATTGTTCTCTGACGGTGTTGTGTTCCTGCGGTGAGTAAGGTATCCAGAGCTCCCGAGGATTCGTTGTGTTGGTAGCGGAAGGCCGGTAATGCAAACGATACAGTCATCGGCAGGTGTAGGCGCGGAGTGTGGGCGCAGCGGTCAGTGAGACCCAGTGAAACGGTTTGTCCACCTCCATCCAACCTTGATCCACCTCGGCCAACTAGTTTGCGGCGCATATGGCAGTACAAGTCAGCAGATTGGGATGGATTGCGAGAATACTATGCATCGTACCCGTGGAGGTAGCTTTGCTTCACATCAGAAGATCCCGACACCTGCGCAGCTGCTGTCTCTGAGACGATATTGGCGGGTATGGAATATTTCATTCCAAACTCGCTAGTTGCTGCCGGGACAAGGAAACGACCGTGGTTTAATCGGCCTTGTAAGGAAGCGAAAGCGAAGCCACGTTCAGGGCTTGGACCACGGCTCGGAGTAACAGCGATCCAAACGTATCTGACGTGAAACGCAAGCTAAATGCTGTCTCAAGGTCCTGTAAAAGAGCAATTGCCAGAGCTAAATTCGAGTTTATCGGGAGAATTGGCGAAAGGCTTGCCAACTACCCTTCCGGGAGTCGAGCCTTCAGGTCGCTCGCCAAAGCTGCCGAGGGAAACTTTTGTCTGTCGTCCTTACCACCTTCTAGGTACACTCTTTGCCTCAAACTCGACTTTGAATGTTGATGAGAGCGCCGTACCGCCAACCATCCCGCGGTGTGGACACTCCATGCCGGAAATAAACTTCTCACAAAGAGATGTCCGGCGGGAGCTGCTTACTCTCGATGTTCATAAGTCGAGTGGGCCCGACGGCATTCCAGCGATGGTGCTGAAACAGTGTGCTCCAGAGTTGTGCCCTGTATTAACGCGACTTTTCGCACTTTCCTACCACACTAGGCA